>OZ059784.1:8861600-9273600 GCA_964057025.1 Standfussiana lucernea
TTGGGCAGCCGTCGAAAGTGCCATCACCAAAGTAATGCGTTACACATTTTATATATTCCTTTACTTCTGTCGAGGAAAATATAATTATTCGATTACAGTCTTCATTACAATAATCAGCCAATACATACTTATTAAATTCTTCTGGTATTATAATTTCTTCCACATTCTTAAATTGTGTTTTTGGTACGTTCAACGACTTATTTCGGTGTCTGTATAATACTGTTTTTAATTTTTTATAGTCAGGAACATTTCCTGTAAGGTGTAACCCTTTGTCTTTTAAGTTACCCATGTGTTTTTCGAAAATTTTCTGTACTGATCCGTAATTTGAATTTACTTCTTTTTTGCACTCACTTATAGCCATTTGAACTTCATTGTCTTCAAAATGTGGCACGCACTGATCACTGTGTTTATAATCTTTAATTATTGTATTATTGGTATTCTCAATAGTTATATATCCACTACATTTAATACTATTTCTCCTATTTACACAATGCCAAGTACTTGAATTTTTATTTTCTCTGCGTTTAATATATTTATGTCCGGCACGTAATAAAGTTTTTCCACCGCGTCGACTGTCAATAATTATTAAATTTACACCACGTGAACTACTTGACCCAGACATTGCAATAGATAAACTAACAAGCTATCCTAATTACTCATATCGCAAAAGTACAGCTGCAAATAGCAAACTAAACCCGGAATAATACTGTCTCTCTCTATTTTCATAAAAACAAAAGGGAAGAGCTAGATACGAATTCGAGGAAGGGCTCGTCTCTATTGTTTTACGAAAAAACCGGTTGGTCAGGTAACTACCTGAAGTGAAACGACAATTACCGAGCGTGATTTGTTTAAAAAATAGTATTAATAAATATTATCTTGCTTAACTATAATAGTTAAGAAAAGATATTTTTTATTAATACTATTTTTTTCTTAACGCATTGTATAACTTTTCTTTACAACAGTACCAAAAACTGAAGGGTACCATAGCGGGACTTTTTGATAGGTATTTTAAGAGGGTGCCATACCGGGACCATACCATAGCGGGACTAACCGAATTAGCCGTTGGGTCGAATCAATCTGCAAGTATAGTTTATATCAATGTTACGCTAGTGACTTTTATAGTATTAGGTAAATATTCTTTTTATTGCTTGATGGAACCCATAACCAATTTGACCTTAGACATTATAGAAGAGCTTACTAGCTTTTTACAGTATTTTCAAGAAAATGATGAAATGTTTAATACCATTACATTGTATTAGAAATGCCATCAATAAGAACTGCCAATAGCAGAGGCACCTTCAAGTCTGCAAAAATATGCGTCAAGCCAATCTAATACTCTGGATGTCAGCATAAAAGAAAGGTCATAGCGGCGTGCACTGGTTAAGTTGCCGAGTCTCGAAGTTCGCTCGTTCGTTGACTTGCCCTGACCTGTGAGATGTTGAACCGCAGCTTAAGGTGACCGAGGCGCGGCGACGGCGCAGGACGATCCCGCCAGCCCGCCAGCCCGACAAACTCGAGCCCGCAGAGCCAACGCACTCTCAATATCGGCAGAAACGTCACATTATAATTTCCATCTCGAGTGCACAAGTAGACGTTGAACCATTCCAGAGTCGCCATTGTCTGTGTAACCCCGAAGCGTGAACAATGCTTAACGACCTAAAGATAACGCGCGCACAACAAGGTTATATGTGTGTTGTCGCCCTATTGGAGCCAAGGACACCCCGGCCGGCATATGAACAAACGCGGCGTTGCCTCTACAACGAAATTGCCAGTTTCAGCTGTGTGTAGTTTTCATTGAATTAGAAGTCGCACATGTTTAAAGATCTAGCTCTTATTAAAGACTCCTTTATTGTCCCACATTGCGTTATATCACAAGGTTTCATCGGAACTGTAAAATTTGTCTCTAAAGGTATCGTTTGCTACTTGACACAATCACTGCAATATCGTCGTACAACTGCAAAATTAAATCAAAGTCAAACCATTTCTTTCAATTAGGCCATCGAAAGGCACTTTGAACGTCCATACGGAAATGTCATTGGATCTAGTAAAGTTTAATATCGCTAAAAGTCAAACATGAGATTATAATTAACTTTGATTGCGGATAATAAAGCATCTCAGTGGCGGAACTCTTGAGTTCCGCCACCGCAATTGACGCCACCGCAATTGATCTTGCAATTTCACGTTGAAATTGAAACTCACGGAGACGTGATTTGAGATCTCTAATTTGTAGATTCTATTGAATATCCATAATCATAATCTGTCCTTCATTCTATTTGGGAGCTCTAATTTGTAGATTCTATTGAATATGTTCAATAGAATCTACTATATTCAATAGAATCTACAGATTAGAGCTCCCAAATCGCGTCTCCGTGAGTTTTTGTCTAAACATGCATGGGGAGAATGATTATTACTGAATAAATTAATAATTTATCTAAAATTCGCTTTATTATTAATTTATTAGAGGAAACGAACTATTTTTAACAAGTAAATAATTGTTATTTCAAACAACGAACGGATAACATACAATTTCAACGAGGAAACCTTGCAATTTCGCGTTTTTTTTTGTAACACGCCTCTTAAAACTTCCGAAGACTAAGAACTCGTTGAGGTGTTTTTGAAAGTAATTAGCGCTAGTTGATAAAACTTCATCTTGCACCTTCCTCAGAGCTATTGTCCGTCGCGAACAAAGAGATTATATTTGTTTGGAAATGCACTCGGAATTTAAGTGGCTTACTCGTACAATGGGGACCGAGACAATAGTTCATGTTTAAAAACAGAAAGTATTTTAAATATCTTCAGCAGCCGCGACAAGACGATTGAATTTATAAAACTTTTAGATTTGAAAAGGCTACACTAGCCAGAGACAGACTACTATAAATATGACGTCATTCTATAAAGATATGGTATAGTAAAGCAGTGCCACACAGTAAATACTACGCGCTCCCGTACTCCCGTAGTAGCCCGTGGGATTGTGGCCCGGCGCGGCGGCGCCCAGTACAGGCCGACAACGACACTATTTTCCGATGAGCTTCTACAATTTTTTGCTGGACATTTTTAATTATTCTTTTCTGAGCGGTTGGACTTTCCTTGCAAATAGGTTCAGTATTTCCTTTACATTCTGAATAAAACTGTGAACAAATATAATTACTGCCGTTAACTGAGCTGCATTTACAAGTAAAATCAGCACAAAGTAATAGCTATAGCTACATCTTTGCCTCGTAGTAGCTGGCAAGTGGTACGTCCAGTCTCCGTTCATTATTCGTGTGAATCGTCTAATTGTTCGTCTCCAGTCCGCATCATGCATGCGTTGCTGCCTTCACATTCAATGCGGCCGTAACGGAATGTTCATGCTATGGTACACAATGGTCGCCTTTTGTCCTTTGCTCTAACTTACGAATTGAAACATAATAATATGTTCAAAGCTGTCCGATGCAAATGTCTGATTAATATATTTATATCAGCAAAAACATCGACCTTAAATTCCTTTTTCCGCTCATTATTCATTCAACGTCTTCTACTAACGTATATCTTTACAAATAAAAGTGTCATCAACCTTAGTAAGTACACTTTTATGTTCTCGCCGAAGCAGAAGTGGGTGGCGTTCCACTTTCTATAAATTGCTGCGCGATGCAATAAGTTTATATTGAGTCGTTGTGAATCACGCCTATTCCGGAGTACTCAACTATATGCGGAAAATGGCAAAGGATTGTCCATGCGAAAAGAGTCTTGGAATAGACGAAATAGCTCTAAATTAAATCGTTGTTTCGCTTATCACGAGCTCACGATATTCCCGCGGAGTTTGCGTTCAAACGCGCGTTCTCGCTGAACTAAACTGATGCTACATTGGAGTTGTTCATGTATTAAATTCGGGTTATTGTCAACTGTTTTAATAAAACAGATAATCCGATGCGAGGCCGCTGTACTGTCTAACCTTCAGATGAATTTAGGGTTCATTGTGCCACTTAGTTTAGCAGTAGGTAATTGATGTCCATAATTTACATTACTCAATTTATTTATAGTTGGGCTGGGTATCATTTTTTTTCTGTATCAAATTTTCCTATTCGTATATTACTGATCTGTCATTTACTCTTTGGGACAGTCGCCGTGGTGGCACGACTTTGGTAGCTTATTACAAATAATGGAAGGTAATTGGAGGGCGTAGGTTAACTCTGGAAAGTACCTAAATCCATATTTGTAGCATGTCAAGTAGGCATCAACTTACAGTACCCCGTCAAAGTAGAGATGTACTGACGAATCAGCGAAAAGTCGGCGACCAGTCGGCAAACAGCGCCGTCTAGTGGGCTGGTGCAGTTCAAGTGGAGTTATAATATTTTTTTAATTCCTATAACCGCAAGTCGGTTGCGAGGGAGTGCGTTGCATGATGTTATCAATGCGAGCCATTCAGCATTCAGCAATGACATTGCCGATGCCCCCTGAACCCACTGAAAGCAATGATGATCGGCTTGGACGACTAGATGGCCGATTAGTCGAATTTTTTGCAACCAACTAGTCGGCTAGTCGGACAAACTCGTAGTAGCCCATCTCTAGTTCAAAGAAGAGAAAAAGAAAGGGTAAAAGTGGAAATTGCCATAATACTCATACTACAGCGGGTTTTCGACCATAGTTTGTTTCAGTAAGAAAAACAAATCATCCCATTGTTGATATGATTCATTCTCAGAAAGAGCTAATTAAAATAAAATACTTAACTAAAACTTAGGAGCTCGTGGTTAGATAATAACATCCGCTCGGATCTATCTTCAGGTTAAGCCGCGCTTGCCTAGGTTGGATCGTGGACGAGTGAACCATTACATACCGAGTTTCCACCGTGCCTCGGAAAGCACGTTAAGCTGTTGATCCCGACTGTCATTTGTAGATATTTGACAGTCGTTACAGGTAGTCAGTGGCCCGAAAGTCTGAAAACCAGTTTTACTAAGGGGATCGTCTTACCCAGTACTAACTGGGTTGTGGAGGTCAGATAGGCAGTCGCTTCAATGGTAAAACACTGGTATTCAGCTGCATCTGGTTAGACTGGAAACCTAAAGTAGATGAATAAAATAACTAAAACTTACCAGTTTCGAAGAACAGGGCTATTATTTGGCGATCTAAAAATAATGAATCTATTTTCTTAATATTTCATAGATAATCTTTAATGAATAAAGAGCCAACTAAGTGGAATTTAAATAATTACCTATCTATTGTGCATTGACCGCGCATATTCTGAGAGAATAATTATTTCGAAAGCTCTAATGAAAAGGTTAAGCGCGTCTGAAACATGAATGCATGTTATTTGGGTAGCTCTGCCCTTTGTCAAATGACTGCAATTCATGAGTCTGTGTTGAACCGCACACGTCACTGCTGCTGTGAAACATACTAGAGACACCTTTTATTGCGAGTTGTGTGTCTAGTTGTGTCATTTTCCACACGTTCAGTTTCACAAAGCTCTTATTTGTGATGTTGTTTGTTACAGTTGGCTAATTGCACGGTGCACTATAAATATAATAAATACTATAAATACTATATATTATAAAAATTAATTGACGTTTGTTAATCTCACAAAAACTCCAGAACGGCTGAACCGATTTGCCCAATTTTGGTTTTGAAATATTTGTAGAATTCTAAGGATGGTTTAAAAGGTGAGAAAATAGGTAAGCAGTAGGTAGGTGTAAATCTCTCTCTTAATTTTAATAAAAACGAGCCGAGCCAGTTTCCCCGCGTGTTTTGTGCTACTATCGAGTGCACTAGACGTCACCTGACGCGCCGTCATGACCAGGCCCTTCGGCTTAAAATATAATATTATATAATTACCTGGAAAAACACGGCCATGAAAAACATGTCGTTAATGGTGCCCAACTGCCTATTTAATATCATAATAATACTTGTCAGTGCACAGTTTCCATAGTATTGTAGAATAATATTTTTTTTAAACAAGCTTTTTTTAAAACGTAAAGAAGAAAATTGTGTCAACAGTGAACCGTTGAGGAGTTCTCTCGTGAGGAGGCGATCTTGATCCTGGCTGCAAGATCAAGTCATGTCTGTCATAAAAATTTGTATTGACAGCTCAAACGGATACCAACAAGTGGTGTAAAAATGGTTTGCAATTTTGAAACGGAGAACTTACATACCTACAAACATACGGAAACACGCACATTGGGAAGTTAAATAAAAGCATGTAAAAAGGAGAATAATTTCAGTTTCAGCGTAGGCCGACCCAAGAATCCACCTTAATAGCACACTATGTAGTTGCTTAGCAACCGTCTATATCTCAAATATTAAAGACCCACAAAGGTGGTCTGCCGCTACGCTATCACATTTCCGTTAACCAGCTCGGTAATTTTCAGGCAACCTGTTTAAATTTCGTTTAAAGCAATTTCACTATCGCTACCCAAGGAGCACTTAGGCGTTACCGACATCAAATATGCGGCATTTATAGAACTTAGAGTTCTTTTGGAGACGTACAAGGGTGTCAAGAAAAGATTCTATATTTATAAGGTTGATTTACCAGTTATTATACAGCTCAAGCTGTACTAAATCTTTATAAAAGAATCCGCGTAAACTAAAGGTGTTAAAACGGAATATTAAAACTCTACTTTAAAACTTTAAGAATTTTTGACACTTTAAGCTAATGTTTATTATTCAAGCTGCACAGAGGCTGTATTTTGCATGTGATCACTTACTTACTACAGCTTTATGTGTTAATATGGTATCACTCCATACTTGATTCTGTATAATGGTATATGCAAACTCCTTTATAAAACTTATTATTGTTGCGTAATTATACACCCTTGTAAGTGTTAGAGTTTTATGACTTCTGACAAATATGATGTTAAAACACTATAATAATAAATTAATTCTATAGCACAGCTTTAGTCTGTTTTATTGTCAGTCGTCTATCTTTGCAGTAGTAAATAAACGTGTAATTCTGGATAAAAATATGAGGAAAAAAGGAAAAAGGTCCGGTGGAGTCAAAAGGAAGATTAAAAGAGAATATAAAAATATAACAAATTACCAACCAAATGAAACTAGTGATACTGAGTCGTCATTTATTGAGAATGAAAAGAATGTAGTCATGAATCGAGCAATCTACAGTCAAGCGCCACTTCAGTCGACGTCTTACGAAGGTTCCGCAGCAAAAACGTCAAACATTGATATTGAAAGTGCTTTCTTGGCCATCTTAAAATACCATTAGACTCCCAAAAACTAGGTATAATGCACAGTCGTTTTTGGCCTTTTTCTATTGTTTCAATTATTTTGAACGGCATATTTTCCTGAAAAATATTGAATAACATATGAAAAAAAAAAATAGGCACACAACACCACACACTAAAAACACTACTGCACATAGTTCTTAGTAAAATATTTTTTTAAAACGAACTACCGTTTTCTAACGCTTTGTTTTGTTTTTGACCTACCTACGAGTTTTACGACGTGGCAAACAAAGGATCGAAAAGAACAAATAAATGCGTGCACGCTGTCCAGGCACTATCTCACTCAGATCCAGCCTGTCCCCTTGCTGCCCTCCCCCAGCGACGCCCTAAGCCGAGGTCCGAGCCCCACAGGGGGCGCCCTTAGCGTGTAGTCGCTTAGTTTGTAAGTTTTTTGCCCTGGCTGGAGGCCTTAAATTCAAGGCATCCACAGGATAGACCGGTTAAGCAGACGACAACCTCCTAGGTTGAACTGCGAGATGCCATACAAAAAAAAAAAAAACAGGCACTATCTATAAACTAATCGCGTTGCTTGTAATGTGACGCTGCTGTCTCGCTCTTTGTGTGTGTGTTCTATGGACGATGTTACCTACACGGTTGTTTGTTTACAAGTAATGTGTCTATCAGTAGGTGCGTCGTCTGTTGATTCTATCAAACTGCTTCAATTTGCCTTCGGCATATTACACATTTAAAAAACACGTTGTGTAAGCCGCGAGCAATGTAAACGGCGAAATCTAACAATTGCTAGCGATATATTATACATGGTTTTTCATTTTGAATACGTATGCCTAATGAGCTGTACAATTTATGTTTTGAAAACTAATATACAGCCTAAATATTAAAAATATTCATATATATTGCCTATTTAAAGACAATAGCTGTACAATGGAATCTAAAAACTGCGTAGTAAAGCTACAGGACCTATAATACCCTCCAGATATACTTTAGGCTGTTTAATATTTATCGCCATTTTTGAATAAATAAAAACAAAACATAATACAAATCAAACGATATTTGACAATAGCTACAGCTGCTATCGTAATTTTACAGCTAAAATAATGAGTGTACTCTAATATTATGCAGTATTTTCAAGCATATTATATTATTCTAACCTCAAAACCATAAACTTACTTACCCGTTTTTGTTATATTTTTTACTTAATCTTGATTATATTGCGGGCGCGTGAATATTTTGACACAAAACTATACACAATTTCACAACAAAATTAAATCGGCACGTCGAATCTACAAATTATCACACAAAAAGTCCAAGATCATTACTTGATTTATAATTTTTGCATGAAATATTAATTGATCGCCATTTATGTATCTAAAATAGAAATATTTGACAAGTTTCACAAATTTTCCCTTTGTGATTCTCTTAAAAAACCGATTAAGAACCGTTATCTTTTAAAGACATTTATAAGAAGATAACTATATTCCTGTGGTTTCCTTTTACACCATACTACAGCTCCACTGCAGCTATATTACAGCCTATTTTTTACTTCTACAGCTACTGTACAGCTATGATAACGTATTAGGCTGTATAAGAATGAGCACATTTTTTACTTATAAGGGCTGATACAGCCTCACTATACAGCCTGTGGTATAAAAATATACTAAAATACAGCTTTTATACAGCTTGTGGTGCTCCTTGGGTATAGCTCCTGTTCCAAATATAGGGGTTAAAGTATGGAATTGGCCTTCATGGTGTGAGATATGCGAGTGAAACTTTTCTTACATTATACCTATGAGATTTTTCTTAAAAAAATGTGCAACAATCGATTTTCGAATTTAAATTTTTTTTTATTCAGTTTAGATGGAAAAGATGGATACTTCGAAAATCCGAGTATTTTTTTAATACGAGTTTCTACGCGGAACTAACGCGGCAGAAACGGCTCGCAATATCAATGCTGAGTTTGGAGAGGAGACTGCTAATGAACGCACCGCACCGAAAACCGCCCGCAAACACAGGTGAATAACGCTATATTCTAGAAGATGGTGGAAGCCGATCCGAGTCAAACTACCCAGGAATTATCAGCATGGTTTAACGTTACCATACCTACAATATTAACTCATTTTCATCAAATCAATAAGATAGAAAAATATGAAAAATGGGTGCCTTATGATTTGACTGATCTGCAGAATTAAACGCGTGTTGAAACTTGCGTTGCATTTTTGAATCGGTACAGAAATGAAGGAATATTGGATCGACTTGTGACATGTGACGAAAAGTGGATTCTTTACGATAACCGTAAGCGAAAAATGCAATGGTTGACCCCAGGTCAAACGCCGCAACAGTGCCCTAAAGCAAATCTTACCAATAAAAAGGTAATGGTAACTATTTGGTGGTCTCTTCATGGTGTTATTAACTATAGCTTTCTCAGGTCTGGTCAAGCAATATCAGCAGATGTTTACTGTGCCAAACTTCGAACAATGATGGCGAACCTGGCAGTGAAACAGTCCCGACTCGTGAATCGATCTTCACCATTGATATGCAAGATAACGACCACCTCCATGATAAGGCAAGACCTCATACTGCACGGGACACCGTTGTAACTCTACAGGAGCTGCAGTTAGAAATCATAAGTCATCCTCCGTACTCGCTAGACCTTGCTCCAACTGACTACCATTTTTATCGTGATTTGGACAATTTTTACGTGGTAAAAAAAAATCTTGCCCGTACAAAATGCTCTCACACAGTTTGTCGAATTTAGATCCCCAGAGTTCTATTAAATAAATTATATTAAATAAATATGTTACATCTTGGAAAAAACCAAGTTTTAATTTTGCAGTATAAATCGGAAATTTCATACTTTAACCCCTAATACATAATATATCGATGTCAAATTCGATAGCGCTGAAGCTCTACGAACCAATCAAGGCAAGATTTGCTAATTAGTTTAAACTTGACCCTGAAGTCAACCCGGTTTCTAGCACGCCGGCTTAATTACACTAGGACGGCTTCTGAGATCAACATTACTAATGAATGCTCCTTGATTTGTAGTTAGAGTACATCTACGAGTATATGCGATGCATCTTGTTCAAATTTCCTACTCAGTATATCTGTTGTGTAATTCCTGCGTATTGTTTGCGAACATTCTTCTTCTTTTTCGTGTGGTTAGTGCCTAACCTAGTGTCAGAGTTTTCATGACGCCCATGGGTCGCTGACTTGGCTTTATATGCCGTCGAGAAATATGTCACAGACATGCTGGTTTCCTCACGATGTTTTCCTTCACTGAAGCAAGTGATAATTATACAATACGCACATGATTCCGAAAAATCAGAGATGCGTGTCTTGGGTTCGAACTCGAGTCCTATAACTCGAACATTGCGAAAATTGATGTCCTACTACAGTACAGCTACTACATTTTATAATTATTGACTCCTTGACTTCATTATTGACTGGTATGTGACAACAAAAGATCAGTTGCATTCAATTGTTCACTCCTACAGAGATTCGCTCTTATCGCTCGAAGTGGATTGGTTTATCTAGTACCTGACAACATGAGTGCAGATGACTGCACATCTGCCTTGAAACCCAGAACAGTAGCGAGCAAGGCAAGACATAACTGCCTACCTTGTTTTACGTAGGCAAGTAGGGAAGAACTCCTTTAACCGAGGAAGTTCTGAAATCTACAATGAATTAGTTCAGGCTAAATTAATTTTATAGAATTCATTCAAAAGGAAACCATAAGTTAATACTCGTAAATGTGTTTTATTAGTACTAAAAAATGCCTGTTATAACCGAAGGGTTAGGCAGAGGTGTATAACTATTACACCCACATTTCTCCCGTTATGTTTAAGCCATGAATCGGCCACAAATCGTCTGGATATGTGCTCGGTTGATGGCATGTCCGTGGATGCTGCTGAGGATTTCTGATGGAAAAACCCCATAACACTTTGCTCAACCTGGGAAATAAAACCCGGCACCTCACTAGACCAACGAGACCAATATTATTATATAAAAGCAGATAATATGTACTACAGTACATATTATCTGCTTTTATACAATGCCACCGCACCCATCGCAGCAACGCGATAAAGACACATACAATTTTTTTAGTATGCAGGCAGCTAGTTTAGCGAATAGATTTGTCGCCGACTAGACTGAGCGAAAAGATATCCATAACATTTAACACCTATCCTACGACTAATGGAACTAAGCTTCGTAGCCAATAACTATTAGGTTCCAAAAATGTATCAGGCGAAACAAAAGACGATGCATAAAAACACAGCGGGAATGATTAATTTATCCAACATTATCGATTATAGATGATGACAAAAACATGTCTCAATTTGCGCATTATCGTTCAATCGTCAAAATTTATAACATATTTCCAGATACATTGCAACAGAATAGGTACCTACCTACTAGATATTGTTATATAATTGTTTTTTTTTTTAAATTATACCTAGGTTTAAAATTTTAATGTTGTGTCTTATATTATATTATAGAGTTGTACATTTAAGTTTTGTTTTTTTGTATTATTAGAGTGTATAAGATAAGATAGCTCTGATTTAGGTATATGTAAAATTAAAAAGTGTGAATATTTTATTGGTTTATTTTTTATTTATTAAAACTTTATGCACAAGTAAAAACTGTACAAAGGCGGACTTAATGCCTTGGGCGTTTTCTACTAGTCTACCTTAGGCTGATGCAGAGACAATACACACTAAGTGCAATAACAGAAAAGAAAATTCTAGAAAATATTTATAAACAATATAAAATAATAAATACTTATATACATACATAAAACAAAATATATAAAGTGAAGAGAGATAACAAGAAAAACTACTGCAACTTATTTCTGAGACGAATCTGCCAACTTCTTGTGTATATGCTCTCAACCTTGCATTCTGGAAGTGAACCGACTGGTCACTGTCTTAATACTCGGAGGAAGCGCATTTCAAAGGAAGACCGCCTGGACAAAGAAAGAAGATTAGATAAAACCAGAGCGATGAGAAAGACATTGTAGACGACAGTCATTAGAGGACCGGAGATTCTTGCTGTGCGCAGAGCATAAATATTGACATTGAGATGTAAGATAAGAAGGAGAAGTGGGTTTGTGGAGAAAAAAAACAGGGTTATCAAAGCTCTCAAAGCTCTGCGCTGCCTGATGGGTAGCCACTTGAAAAGCGATCGCTGTGCAGATACATGATCATACTTGCGGAGATTGAAGACGAATCGAATGCAGTTATTAAGAAGTCGGTCAAGTTTATTGAGGAGATCTGAATTCAGGTCATAGTAGCACACATCACCATAGTCAATTATAGCGAAGATTAGGGACTGTACAAGCATTGCCTTAATGTGTGTTGGGAGAATATTTTTTTACCGACAGAGCGACCGCAACGTTCCGGCACAGTATAAATATGGGCAGTATGAAAACTACCTACAGACGCTCGAAACGGCACACTCACACAAACATGCGCAACGACGAGACTCAGGTGATCGGCGCGATGCTCTCAGTAGTAAGTGCCACGTCCAGACGAGTGGTCACGTTTAAGTTTATCTCCGCGATCTTTTTAAAATGCCACGAACGTTTTGCGTAGTGTGCGGCTGTTTGAACTCGGCTTCATCAAAACCGGAGCTATCAGCTATCGTATTTTAAACTTCCTTTTGAAAGGTAAGAATGATTTATTGTTATTGTTATAATCGTTATCGAATTATAAGTCCGTGTGATCGATCATAATGAATTCGTGAACTTATTTGTAAATCCAGAATGCGGCGGTATTGACGGTATTTAAAGCTGATAAATAGAACAGTATTTTTTTTACAAACGTTGTTGTTTACCTTCCTCCTGAGTTGTAAAAGTGGCCATCAGCTTGAACTTTTTATTTATTAAACAGATTGCTACACCTACAAAACTTGTAAAAGCTTACGCCGTAATAACAAAGTTAAAGTTCTACAAGTTGTGCGTTAATATTAAATTGTTTTCCGTGTTTAAACTATCGTCTTTTGCTGAGATTAACCGATGCCATGAGCTTACTCATTTAAATTGTATTTGTAAGCTAGTTATTTAAATTCGATGGATTGATCACTACAGAACAAAAACGGTAAGAAAAAACAATATCAAAAGCCCGTAAAGTTACAACCCTATTGCTTAAATGGAGCGTAGGTAAATATGTCCTGAACTAGGCTTAGTTTCCATACTGTCCATATTTATATTGCGGTTCAGGTGACTTTCTTGCTCACAATCGCGACCTGCTTACGCCAGTCAAGACAAGTGTCAACATGCAAACCCAGATCCTTGTCGTCAGAGCTAAACGGAATGGCTGAATCGTCAAAAGTGATCGGTGGCACCGTTAAGCCACTACACCTTCTCAAGCTATAGGGGCTTCCTGCAATAATAGCCTGGCACTTGGTTGGGTTAACCGCGGCTTTTTAATCTATACTAATATTATAAATGCGAAAGTTTGGATGGATGGATGTTTGTTACTCAATTACGCCAGAACGGCTGAATGGATCTAGATAAAATTTGGCACAGAGATGTATTACAGTTTGGAATAGCACATAGGCTACCTCGGTTTTTACCTCGGTAAGACGATCCCGTGGCCGTGGGTCAATTATCGAACACCACGCGGGCGAAGCCGCTGGTATAAGCTAATTTTACATATACCTAAATCAGAGCTAACTTATACACTATAATAAAACAAAACAACAAAATCCAAAACTTAAATGTATAACTCTATAATATAAGACACAACATTAACATCTTAAACCTAGGTATAATTAAAAAAAAACAATTGTATAACAATATCTAGTAGGTACCTATTTATCAAACACTGTTTTAAGCTTTCACGGTTTATAACTGAACTTAAACTTACGGGATATCTTCCGCGATTAATGTTTATATTGAGCTCCCGATATTTCGACGCTGTTGCAAGCGCCATGATTACGAGATGACTGGAGAATGCGGGTGGATGGTAAAAACTTGTTAGGAGCAGACGAATCTGTCTACCCTCTTTCTTTGTCTTTTACTACGCGCACTACTGGAACTCGGTACAAAGTCACGGCAAAACACACTCACAATATCGCTAGGTTTGTGGAGTCCTGATCCCGACGCCGGCTGTTACTTTTGAGTATACTCAACACTGGATTCCACGTACTTGACAATTTGAAGCCCTCCTCTCGATTGAAATTTTTGTGTTTTGATATTTCAATAGCTTCTCTTGCCAGCCTTGGTATGTAATATAAACATTAATCGCGGAAGATATCCCGTAAGTGATAGTGTGGGTACCTATTTATGTTTAATTTCTTCAAGAAATTCTATTACTGAGTAAAAAGTCTTTTGAAGTAGCCACGATTAAAACTTCTTTCTTTTTGAAAAAATGCAGCGCTCTCTTATTGTTTTCGGAATGTGGTTGTTAATTTTAATGAACATTATGTAACTGTTTTTATAATGAAGCGCAATGTTGCAAAAAAAAAAAATTTGCTTAGTTGGGTCCCTTTTTGTGAATCTATTCTTTTCAGCTACAGTGGAGAAGAAGTTGTGAATTTTTTTAAATAAAATATAACTAATTCTAAAATTTAAATACAGGCTAGAGTTGAAACCTTTAACTTTTTAAAAATTGGTCTGCAGCTCTTATATGGAGGCGTGATTTAAACCATAGGTCACCTATAAGTTGAAAGGCAATTTTAATTTTTAATCTACCATATTGACTTTCAGTATAAAGTAGTAGTGGTGGTAGTAGTGGTAGTAGTGTCGACATAAACGTACATAAACGAGCTAGTAAAAATGTTTATAAAGCTAAAACGTTGAACAGGTTTCGATTGTTGATATATGTTCTTCATAGCGAGTCTGTAAAACGCAGCTATGTAACCTGAACCGCAACTCGTGGGAGCGTGAAATGCATCATAGCGTTATGGGGTTCTAGTAACTATGGCATAGAATATGATCCCAATTTGTATAGTAAACTGATATTTACCTATCATATGGACCTAGTGGCATACAGTGATCGTAGCCTGTTGCCTGGTGAATAAATACATAAATATCTTTATTTATTTATAGATGTCTACATTTCTTTATTTACACACATATCATTTTTATATTATTGACATTAAATTAGTTAGAGTCAAAGATATTTAGATACTACTAGCGGATACCCGGCGTGTGCTACTACGCTATAGTGCCTAATGCATTGGGGCACATCGGTTGCATGGTTTCAAAGTCTATAACGGACATAGAAACAATTTTTGTTTTAAATATAGATAGCAGATATCAGAAAAAATGTCATGGGAAAATGTGATCCTGTTCTCAAGGGCGCCTCGTCAAGCAAAATGACATAGCTGGCAGGTTTAACACGTCACACTTGCAGATTACATTTTGTCCGCGTTGGCCCGTCTATCACAAGTTTATTTAAATATCTTTGGTCAAAGCAAAGCTGAATAAACCTATTTTCCATTTTACTCGACGCTTCCAAAAGCTTACTGTTGGAATCGCTTTGAAATTTTCCAGTAAGTATTTAATACATAAATAAGTATCCTATTATTTGTAACTAGCCTTTGCCCGCCACTAAGTACGTAGTTTTTGCGTGATGCGCGTACAAACGTACATACAGAAAGACAGACAACAACTCTAAAAACTGTTGTTTTGGCTTCTGTTGCTCTCAATCTATCCATCAAATCTTCAATGTATAGACATCGGCCTGTTATAATTTTATTATATGTATTTATAGTTATATAAGTAACATACGATACATTTCCTGTGGGAGCGTGTTGGTTCCGCTGTAAGCTGCGGTGGCGGTTGTTTCCGGCTTTTACTATTCGGTTTTGGCTGATCACGACCTGCAAACAAAATAAAATTGATTGATGCGAATACATTGAAAGTCGGTTTATTATTATTATCGCTAGTTTGTATTGCTCCACTGCGGAGCAAAGCAAAGGCCATGTTAGTAGTAGTCAGTTTCGAACCAATTTTCTTCAAAAACCGACATTCGTTCCGCTCGTGATGCATACCGGCCGCGTACACCCGCGTACACGGCCGCATATCTAGCGGTTTCAGGGTGTCAATCTTGCGGTTTATTTACTTAACACTCTCTTATGTGAATTGGGTTAAAAATAGCCCACGGACTGATCAGTGGTTAATTACCTACATAGGTTTCCTTATTACTTTTGATCACGAAGGCAACTCTCATAACAATAAATAATCGCTTTCCATTTTTATGCACCGCCACATTTTTACATATTCATAAATGTTCGCTACTTGGAAATACGAGGCTAATATCGAACAAAGGTGCTGCCTACCCGGCCGCATTTATCTGTGAAATGTAAACACGTTTGCATGGATATCCTGAAATGCATTGTGCCCGTATTTATTGATTAATTGCTTGAGGTAATGCAATTTCCTGTAAGCTCCAGGAAAAGCTTTTCAAACACGGCGCTCGTTTATTTATTCAGCAGCTGAGATTTTTAGGAAGTTTTACCGTTGTTCTTTATTTCGTTTATGTTTCGAAATTGGATGAACTGTGCCTTAATGAAAAATAGTTTCGATACTGCCCGTAGCGGTCGAAGGAAAAAGATTCACCCCCAGTTGACTCACATTAACCATTTTGATGCTTGTAAAATTTGGTCAAAAATAATACTTTCTATAAGTCTTTACCGACATAGTAAATAATATGTTAGTCATCAATCCATATCATAAAAAAATGTTTAGCGTTTAATTGTGACCAAAATTGCCCTTTACACCATTTAATTTAGATGAATATCTTAGGCAATATGACATTAGAAGATGACTTTCAATGGGAAAATGAGCTATCTGAAGCTGCCATATGACGTATAGCCAATCAACAACATATTACGGTTAGACAGAGGTGTACCATTAATAGTAAGCCCACATTTTATCAGTAATGTTTCATGTAATAGGAGACGAGCCTATTACCATCAACCAGACACAACCAAGCTCTTGACTTTGACTAAACGAAGTCAATGCACCTTTGAATGGGTCTACCCTTTATGGCAGATTTTTTTTGTCATAATATTATTTTGCTAAACAGCGGACAGCATACACATCAATTCGCAGAAAATCGTTTGGCAGGCACTCATTTATCATACATTCAAAACTAATAAGTTTGTAAGTCAGAATCATCTTTAGGCATACATTTTATATCCATTATAATTAAAAAGTAGAACCATCATATCGCAGAATGTTCACAGTCAGAATCGTCTTTTGGTATACATTTCATATCGACAGTCATTAAAAGGCAGAATTATAATTTCTCAGAAAGTTTACAGTTAAAATCATATTTTGGCAAACATTTTGAATTTGAACTTATGTGGTTTTTATTTCCCTGTAAGAAGCATGCAAACATGTAAACAAGCATACACCATGCATGCAGCAAGCATACAACATGCAAACAAACAAAGCATTGCATACTGCATGCAAGCAAGCATGCATACTGCATGCAAGCAAGCATGCAGCATGCAAGCAAGCATGTAGCATGCAAGCGAGCATGCAACATGCAGCAAGCATGGTTTCTGTCACGGCTCCGGCGCTGCGGGGCTCCGGCGGTCCCACGCGAGCTTATCGTCGGAGATGGTTTTAGCGCTCACCACCGCAGCTTCGGCTTGCTGGACGGCTTGGCCGGCCAGCCTCAGCCGCAACGGCGGGCGTTAACACCACCTGCTCCTCAGCTCGCGGGCCGCCTCGCCCCTCCGCGCCTACGCGGGCTTAAATTACACTTTAGGGATATGGCAGACAAGACTACGTGGAGTCGGTTTTGCAGCGATTCTTCTCTGTCACTAACTTTTGTAGCACAATTTAATGACTTTTTAAGAATATTATTTTAATTTTAATTGAAAGCTAAAAATGCCTAATAAAATTATTTCAAATGAAATTCTGCCATCTTCATAGCATGCCAAGTGAAGTTGTACCAATTAAACGTCGCTTTAAATAAAAGTTTTGCCAAATGAAATTATATATACCAGGCCACTCAGAAAGTATTGCGATAAATAGTTTTTATATATGGGAGACTGGCCAGTTAGAATCTTTTTCGAAAATATGATTACTTGTAAGTAAAAATATGTGTGTTCCATTTTCAAAATTTCCCGCCACATTTTTTGCGAGCCAATTCAAAGTATCGTGTCTTACTGAAAAATGGATCTGCGCCGGGAACATTTTAGAGCTATGATTTTTCGATTTCAAGTGTCGCCTGAAACCGGATGAATCGTTCGATAGACTTCAAATGGCATTTATGGATGAAGGCCCCTCCAAGGCAACCGTGTATCGTTGGTATAACGAATTTAGGCGCGGTCGACCAACCTTGGGGGATGAAGAAAGAAGCGGTCGCCCTTTGACGGCTATTACGGAAGAAACGTGCTAGCAGTGAAAAATTTAATCCAAGATAATAGGCGAATTACATATCAGGAGATTCAGCACATATTAAAGATTGCATCGGGAAGCGTTCACGAGATTCTACACGGGCATCTTTGCGTGAGGTGGATAGTATCGCGCTGGGTGCCGCACTACCTCACCGACGCTCAGAAACAGGCCCGGGTGGAATGGTGCCGTGATATGCTGAACAAATTTGAAGCCGGCTCGTCTCGGCGTGTTTACGACATCGTAACAGGTGATGAGTCCTGGATTTATCAATACGATCCAGAAACCAAGCGCCAGTCGACAGTTTGGGTGTTTCAAAATGAACCAACGCCTACCAAAGTGAAGCGATCTCGAAGCGGGGGGAAGATTTTGATCGCCAGCTTTTTTAATTTGACTGGCCACTTGGCCTCAATTCCCTTACGAGATCAAAGAAGCATCAACGCCGAATGGTATACTACCAAATGTTTACCAGAAGTTTTTTCTGTTGTGAGCAACAAGCGACCAAACACAGGGCTCCACGGACTACTGCTCCACCACGACAATGCGCCTGCACACACCGCGCTCAAAACGAAGGACTTCCTGGACAGTACACCAGTCAAACTCCTGGGTCACCCTCCTTACAGCCCTCATCTAGCACCGTGTGACTTCTTTTTATTTCCAAAAATAAAAAATCAGCTCAAGGGGATACAATTTTCGTCGCCAGAAGATGCGCTGGCTGCGTTCGAGCAGGCTGTAAACGAGGTGTCTGCGGCGGACTGGAAAAAGTGTTTTGAAAACTGGTTCAGACGCATGAATCTTTGTATAGAGGCTGGTGGAGAGTACTTTGAAAAGATTTAATAAAAATATATGTACCTGTAGAACAATTTTTTTTAGTGTCGCACAACTTTCTGAGTGTCCCACGTATATAAACATTCGGCCAAACAATAATTATATTAAATAATTTTGATGCCTTAACAATATTCGTTTAAAGAAAGTTATGCCAAGTGTGTTATACCAAATAAATTTCGGAGCATCAAGATTCTGCCAGATAGAGGGAACCCCCTTTGAATAGGTAACAAAATTGGTACTTCAAACTATTACGAGAATTCCTTCCGGACAAGACAATATACAATTTGAACAGAATTTAGGCCATAGATTTTGTACCGTTTTGGAACATCGATTTAGGTTTTTACGATGTTATTATATGGATATGGATATATGTAGATGTATAGATATTCTCAGCCTTTCCCTCACGTCCTACTTTTTATATAAAATGAATGGTCACCTTAGTACAAAGGGACTAAATTCGCACATTGGATGTGTGTGTGATGTTGCAAAATTTTTGGTGCAAGTAAACAGCAAGTCTTGGTGAGGTAGACACAGGTGGCCACCAGTAACTGGCCACCTGACAGAACAAAAATGTTACAGATTTTACACAATTATGCTTCAAAGATACCAAGCTCACCCGTAAACCCATTCAGACCCTTTTATAAATAGCTTTTTCAACTAATTTTTGGTCGAACATAACCTCAAAATAGTAATTTCATTTTTGTGAATATCTCGGAAATGCCATTCTAGTTTGTGTTAAATCTTTTGAGGTAGTATTTAGACATGTAGACACAACAATGTTGAATTGAGTACATTTGCCCATAGTGCCGTGGGCATTCTCCTTTGTTTATTTTGATCGATCTACATAAAAAAGCACTTTTTAAGGAAATAAACTCAAATTAACTTGAAAAATAAACTTAGTCTGTCCCCCATTTCCTGGAAAAATGTTATGGATAGTAGCGACTGGAGCCTTCTATGCTCTGTATGTACTCTCTGAGCCTATATGGTACACTTTCAATAAGACGGGTAACATTGAGTTCCGGAATTCGTTCCTAACAGAAGCGCGATTATGAGCTCCTGTTGACTGTTAACACGGATGTAGTTTTCTTTTAAATTGATCCCATAAATGCTCGATGGGGTTGAAACCGAGATTCATAGCTGGCCTTGTCAAAACCGTGATATTGGCCTCAGGGAGTGCTCTTGGTCCGGCGCAGGCCGTATGTGAGCCCGCAGTGTCATGCCTACAGACAAAGCCAACGCCTACTCTTTGTGAAAATGGGATGACGTGGGGTTAGATTACTTGCTCAACGTAACTGGCGGTGGTTACCCTCATCCAAAATTACCAGCTCTGCTTTGCCTACCAAGCTTATTTCCGCCTACAGGCCACACGATAATACTTGGGCCCCTAAAAGGGTCTGTTCCCTGGATACATGGTTCTGTAAAACGTTTACCTTGTTTTCTCTACACGCGAACTCATTTATCATGATTGAAAAACTTGACTAACATTCGTCTGTAACTTTATTACACAATTATCAATAATCCACATACCAATAATCACGGAAATTAAATAAATACAACAACAAAAAAACTATATTCTTTACGGCAATTTGTAAAAAATAAAATAAAATAAAAAAAACGATTCGACTCCACGGAGCTCATGTTCTTCTCATCTTGTGACAGCCAGTGACAGCATTTGCTTTTTGGGCATTTAATGGGGAAGGCAACTGTACATTTAATGGCGATAGCATAGCTTGTACCAAGGATCATTTTATGTTTCAAAATAGCTTGACCTCATTGGTCAGATTGGGACTAAGCTGTGGACAGGCACACCATCACAATCGGCTTTGACCAACCTTACCCATTAGTAAAGTGACATAACGTGCGTTGCTCGCGTTTAAAAAACTACTTTATGTGGACGGTGTAAGTTCGAATTCGTATTTAGTCAATCAGAACTTGTGATTTTTTTCAAGCGGAAACTTCTGGCTATGCTAATTTTGTTAATCCTAATAGAACTTCTGATGGAGTTATTAACTTGTGTGGATAAATGTGAGAAACCTACGTTTGAAAAGGTCGATATGTTATCTAAATAAAGCGAATAGGAATAGCAATGAAAATTTGGGTTAATGAGCGAAACAGCCAAATTCAAGTATTTGGAATCGTAATGTACCTATTATTTGCTTATTATATATTTTTATTAATTGCAGCTGTTATAGATATTTTATTTTGGCAGCAAATCTGTAATTGTATCTTATCTGTAAGTTACATAACTTAATTGTGATTTATTTATTTGGAAGGCCACGCGGTGTTAATAATACTGCACAAGTGTCACACACATTTCTAGGTAAATTCTTATTTGCTACACAAAATATTACATACGCCACACTTCACTGAAATCATAACATAGAAGACACTCATGTTTCAACGTTTATAATATTTGCGAGATGATAGACGAACTGCCATCTTATTTAGCGCAACGAGCTTCCAATATAGAGATAGAGGGCGATTTATATTTTCTTATTTCCAAGAGGTCTTTGAACTGATCACAAATGGAGCGACGTCAATAGATATGCATAGCAGGCTAGCAGCACACTTAAATAAGTTAAGGAGTACCTAAGTTCAGGCAAACAACTACGTTCGTGCAGGAGAAGCGTACCCAACTACCTACTAAGTACCCTCGATCCTCCTCTACTATCATCATTTGGGAGTTTGATAACTTTTCAAGTGCTTTACTCGTGCTACACTCTTGTTCGAGTCCGTATGGTTTGGCATAGCCAGCCGACTAATTTATGTAGTAATAAGTTTGAGATAAAAACTTTTTTGCATAAAAATAACCAACTTCCAAACGCAAACCCTAAAAATGTGGAAACTAACTTTGCTGTTTCATTAACTTTTGCCACCGACTTCCGAAAGTAAAGTTATTTTCCATTTTTTTTTGTTTTTTTTTTTGTAAAAAAGTTTTTTTGCTGTGGTATGTCACAAAAATCAATCCTAACGTGATTCAGGGATTAAATATACAGGTTTGCCAAGCAGCACGAGCTGAATGGAAACTAAATACTTAAATGTAGTAAATGCTTCGGGTCGAATTTGTTTTACAACAAAATTGCCAGCAAACCTGCATTGTAATTAAAATTATAAACTGCAAATTTTCGTGACGACAGCTTTAAATATAGCTGATATAATCAACCGTGACACACAAACGGATGAACGGATACCTGTCCCGGTGGTTCCTTTTTGTACTATTTTGGTACGAAAGTCTATAAATGGCTCGTTTTTTCAGCAGCCTTAATCCTGTCTTTTCTTGTTTCCTTGGCATGTCTAAGGCCTTTGATAGGGTTAATTACGATATGTTATGGGGTAAATTACGCAAAGCAGGTATGCCATTAGGGCTGATAAATATTTTTAGGTACTTGTATGGTCACCAAGTGAACTGCGTGCATTGGGCAGATGCTAGTCCTAATGAGTATTGGTTGCAATGTGGGGTCAGACAGGGTGCCCAACCAGCAAAACAGTCTCAGAACCCACACTTTATAAGAGTAAATAGGAATAGGAGCTTTAAGCGCTCTTATAATTGTTTTGGAACATGCTATCGATCCTATATTACTTTTAGACAAGCCAGTATGGCCTAAATAACGCTCAGTCTCATAACGAAGTCTCATATATGTATATAAGAGCATATTACGATGCTATTGTAAACCACTTACTCCTGTAATAGCATTAATTTACTAAGACTAAATTGCACTTGAGAAATGTTGTTCTTATATGCATATTTTCTAAGTTCGTTTAATTTTATAATAGATTTGCTCAATGCTATTGTAAGAATATCAGACTAATATTAGCATTGTATAAGAGCACTGTAAGTACGTCCATTTCTGATCTTATTTCAAACTATTATAAGATCAACAGCACTGGATGAGTATGATATTAGAGTGCTTTTGGTTTTGTCCATTTCAGGTTTTATGTAAAATTGCGATGAACCCTTATTTATTTCAATATGGACTTATCTTTAGTATTCCGAATGCTAAAATTAGAGTAAACAATCTTACAATAGTCTAATAGTGCACTTGTAAAATGCAGCTATACTAATGGCGACACTATCAATACAAATTAACAAATAAAATAATTAAACGAGAACAGGAAATACCATATTTAATAAGACGCATGTATTTTGAAGCGTAAAACGAGGTCTACTTAACAGTAAATAATATATTCCAATACGAATATTTACCTTAAAACTTAACTAGACGCACTTGATAATAACGACACTTTAGTATAAACAACTTCAAGTTATTTTCATTTATTGTTTTTTCTTCCACTGTAACTTTGAAACCAGCACTTTTAAGAGGTTGTTATGCCTCAAAAGATTCTAACCTTTTATTTTTTATTTTTTTGACCAACATAAGCCTATGCAGGCTTACAGCATACTTTCGTAAAAGCAATATTAGCCTAAGTATAGCTTTTATTTGGTGTCCAAATCCAGGCTTATACGATTATATGGGAGTGATGTAGGAGCAAAAAGGCAGTAGTCTTGAGATTGTTGTAAGCCTAGTTTTTGCTGGTAGGGTCGTTTGACTTCTCCGATTTTGTTCAACTTGTACATAGACGGTCTCATTGGTGAGCTCAGTAGCTTGCAGGCCGGTTGTTATATAGATGGAGTGGCTTCTAATAATATCAGTTACGCCGATGATACAGCACTGTTGAGCCCATCAGTATCAGGCTTGAGAAAGCTGTTGGATGTTTGCGAGAGGTATGTTATGGAGCACAGTTTAGGATATAATGCAAAGAACAGCGAGGTTCTTGTTTTTGGAGTAAAATCTTCAGAAAAAATTCCTTCTATCACGCAAGCAGGTATTGTCTTGAATTGTGTTCAACAATTTAAATATCTCGGCCATATTGTTACGTTACCGCAGACTGACATCTGGATGTAGAAAGGGAGCGGAGAGCATTGGCGGTTCGATGCAACATGTTTGCTGTGAAGTGAAAGTGACGTTTTTTTAAGCATATTGTCAGACACTGTATACGTGTAACCTCTGGACGAGCTGTACGCAGAAAGCCATCAATGCTTTTCGAGTTCAATATAACAATGCATTCAGGATGCTGCTGGGGCTGCCACGCTTCTGCAGTGCGTCAGGAATGTTTGCTGATGCGCACACTGGTGGCTTCCAAGCGATCAGACGTAAACGTGCTGCATCGCTACTGCAGAGTTTCCGGGGCAGCTCGAACAGTCTGTTGAATGTCATTGCGGGGAAATTTGATTGCCGGTTTATGCATTTTCTATCAAACCTCCTTATTTTACTAACATAGTTTTTAAAGTTCATGTCTACTAATAATATACGAGTATAGATGGAAAATGATATCCGATATAAAATATTTATTATAATATTAATATTATAAGAATCTCCATATACCCATTCGAAGTAAATTTTTCAAGAAACTGATATTAAAGGAGCTGGCGGGCAAGAGAGGTTTATTTATAAATTTTATAATGCATGCAAGATTGAATATGTTCGAGTTAGAAAAACATTAATTTCAATGAAATATTACATGTTCACAAATGTGAGGTAAAAATGGAGTGGTTTAAAATCAATGAGACATTTCTCTTGTATCTGCATCTCTTCCATTATGTCTTATGATTTTTGATGAAAAATATTTTACAGCGATTGGATCAGAAATGAAAATTTATTTTTTTAACAAAAGAAATATCTAAATCACCGCTTGTTAGCTCCAAAATAGTTTAGAATCAGAGCAACATTCAGAGAGAGCAACGTGTGGTGTACTCATATCTTGGAATGACAAAATATCCGAGTCGCACTAAAGTTTGTTTTAGGAAACCAACAAACTACCGCTGATTCCTATAACTTTATATAACAGAATATAAAGTTCCTACAACATCATCTACAGTTCGAAATATTCCATTTGAACATTTTGAATTCACTTTGCGTGTAAAAGTAAACGCAATTTATGCCAAGTATGTATCAAAATTAATTAGTCTGACTGCGGATGCGTCGCCGGCATACTGATGATGCTCGCTTTAACAGCCCTTGGAGAGTAATCATGTACCTACCCTATACAGGAATATCATATATTCAGGAATTTCTCAATGGCATCCATATATCTGAATTTTTGTCAAGTTGATGGCCATGGCTCGCCTACTATTACATGGGACTTAAACATAACTGTTGAAATTGGGTGTACTATTAGGTACACCTCTGCTTTCCGTTCGGGGATTATAGGCGTGATGTTAAGTTATGTATAACTATGTATTTTAAACAAGTCAGTCAAGTAGACATAACAAGATCAAAGGCACTCGACTACAGTAACACAATTGGTTATTCAGTAGACGGCAGTGTAGTGCATACTTCTTATTCAAAATCATTCCCAGCTATGGGGACTTTCAAATCGTCCGCTGCTTGTAAGAGCTACCATAGTTTATATCAGCATGATATTGTTTCATCTATGTCATCGATTAAAAAACGTCTATTGACGTTAATCATGGCCTTCTCGGGTAAGTGGTCTGATGTCTTCGAAATTTTGAGAGCACTGATGATATCTTTCAACCTGTATTGAGCCCGACCGAAAATATTACGGCCGACTCCTTTCTCAAAGCGAGAAGGCTTGTGTTTCAGAAGTGGGATTATTTTCCACTGATTATGTTAATTATAGTCTTCTCACTGAGACTATTTCGTTCGTACACACATTTGAAGCCATCTGCGGATCTGACGAAGATTTTATCTGCTCAGATTCGACTCCCCATATAGGTATGGTAAAAGCCGCATGCCAACATGTCTCAAATTACAGAATTCCAGAAATTTCGGAGTTGCTTGATAAGGGTAATCATACATCTCAGGTTAGACGGTAATTATTGCTTATTGTTATGATATGGGTGGATTGGCTGTACTGGAGGTTTACTCGTTACATTAAAATATGAAATTGACTGACAGATACGTACCTACACCGCTGCACAGGGTCTAGAGCAAAATATTTCCTTTTATGACATCTCCTACCTTATGAAAGGAACTCAATATCCGACTTCAAAAAAAGGAGGAGGTTCTCAATTCGGTTGTTTTTTTTGTGTTTGTTACCTCTTATCTTCGTCATTTATGAACCGATTTGAAAAATTCTTCTTTTATCTGAATGGATCTACTTCCCGATTGGTCCCATAGAATTTCATCAAAATCGGTTCAGCAGTTTGGTTTTTAAATCCAAATAGCTGGATAAAAATATGTCATCTAAGTAAAAGAAATTGCGAAATTGATACTTGACAAGGATTTGTGTGTGATGCGATAACTAAAAAGGGTAAAATATTTATAAAGTGTATTATATGTGTAAAGAATTTTGTAATCTAGTTCTCTGAAGGGGTGAAGTAAGGGATGCAATATTGTACGGAAGTCTGACAAGGCACATAACTAGCAAGAACAAACCTCTTGTTTCTCATTATTTTTAGGTAGATGAGAAAATTATTCACAAGATGTTTAAAACAAGATAGAAAACAATCAGATACTAAGAGACATTTTATAGGCAGGAGTAAGTGTTAAATCGGTAAAGGTAGCCTCTTTACCTTGAATCAGTAATATTCAACTAGACAGAACGTTGGTAATGCTTGGTTCATAATAAATTGGCGTGAATTACGTGGAAATATACAGGGACGGCAAGAGCGCGCCGCGCGTCGGCTACCGCCGGTGTACTGGTCGGCGGTAAACGATCGCCGGCGTAAGCTTCAGAATCCGTCGGCAGAGCGTGCAGGTAGTTAATATGGAAAAATATCGTGGGGATCGTGCTCTATTCTGTTTGAATTATTACGACGTTTATAACACGAGTAACCCCAGTCAGCCAGTGGAATGACCTCTAAAGATCGTGATAACTTTGACTGGCCATACAGCTCAGATATAAATACTTCTCTTCTATTCAGTGTTAATTTTAGCTTCGAGCATTCATTGGCCAAATTAAGAGCCAGGTAGCGGGAACATTTCGCTTTCACAGCTATTACCGCGGCGCCTTGCTACGCGACTTTTCCAAGTTTTTATGTAGTTTCACATAATGGTACATTTTTCTTTTGCCTATCAAGTTGAAGCTTCTCGTGCCGTTACGACCACCATATATTAAATTCATAAGATAATTCGATACGAGAAAACTAATTACGGTTACTGATATCTTCTTGAAATCAAATTAAAGCATGGTTGAGATTTCATTAAACTTGTACAGAAATGTTACAGGATGTAAATAACATTTTCTTTAAAACAGATTTTTACATATTTCAGGTTTTATTTAATGCTCCATCCATTTCATCAGATGGTGTGCAAAAAAGTAATTTCGTATTATCTGTAAACGTGTCAGACATGCTTGGTGGATATTTAACGCACCTACGATATAAAATAAAATCGTTTATCGTCACGAGTTTACTGGATATTGGCTGGTTGGCAACATGGCAACTTTAATCTTATGTCTTTTCAAGCGTGTCATGCATTAGCAGAAAATACAGGATGAAGGGTCATCGACGCACAACTTGTCACTCTGAATACAATACAACAACAACAATAATACAATACAACAACACAAACAACAACAATACAACATACAATATACAATACAATTATTACTATTATTAATTATTATTATTATTTAGTTTTTATACTTTTATGTATCTCGGCTTTATTGCCGGATTTAATGAATAGTACGAGCCAAAGCCAAATACTACCCCGTGAATGTGGTGACCTGATAAGGTGATGATATAATTGAATTTTGCGATGGTGAGATTCTGTGTCTATTAAGCTGTGTGTGTGCGGTGACTCGAGGTTGTGTGTTGGTGGTGGTGACGACAGATCCATTTTCATTTTGCAAAAATTTTCTGACAATCCTGCATGTATTCAGGATTGCGGCTTTCTGTAGACTTTGATATGTGTACGGTGGTAAGTCAAGTGTTTTTAAAGACTGGTGCAGTTGCTTAGGAATAACTCCTGTTGTTGATAACACAATAGGGACTATGGCAACATTGCTAAGACACCACATTCGGCTCAATTCTATTTTAAGATCTGCATATTTTGAAAGTTTTTCTGCTATTGTATTTTGTAGGTTGTGAGTGTTTGGCACGGCGATGTCTATTATTTGCGCGGTTTTGTTACGTTTATCGAATAATGTGATGTCTGGTCTATTGTAGTGTATTGTTTTATCTGTGAAGATTCCTCGGTCGAAGTACAATTTGTGAGTGGCGTTTTCAAGAACAACTTCAGGCTGGTATTTATAATAAGGCACAGGTGGGGTAGGGATTAAGTTATATTTTATTGCTAATTTTTGATGGATTATGTTGGCTATTTGATCATGCCTGTGCTTATAATCGGTCTGGACTATTGCTTTACACGCACCTGTGATGTGCTGAATGGTTTCCGAAGAACTATTGCATCGCCTACATATGTCTACCGTTTGAGGAACTCTCATTATGTGTTTCTGGTAATTGCGGGTTTCTATGACCTGATCCTGTATCGCTATCATGAATCCCTCCGTCTCAGGGAACAGTTCTCCACGCCTTAACCATTCGTTCGACGCTAATTTGTCGACGTTAGGTAGATTAAGGTCGTGTCGGTGTCTCCCATGCAGTGACTTTTGTGTCCATTCTGCGATTTTTGTCTGTCGGTCAGTCTGTTGTTCATTACTTTGTGTTGTCCTGTCATACATGTTCAAAGGGGTAAGTTTTTTATCATTATAGGCTATTGCTTTGTGTAGGGTTGAAGTGGAGCTTTTATTTTCAAAGTATGTTCTTAATGATGTTATTTGTTTGTTATGTAGGTTAGTGATATCTATTATTCCTCTTCCACCATCGTTCCTTGGTAGTGTGAGTCTTTGAACACATGACCTAGGATGGTGTCTCCTATGTTTAGTGAGAGTGGTGTTTATAATCCTTTGTAAGTTTTTCAGGTCGGTCTTGTTCCATTTTATGATGCCAAAGGAGTAGGTGAGGACGGGAATAGCATAGGTGTTAATAGCTTTGATCGTGTTTTTAGCGTTTATCTGAGTGTTAAATATTGTTTTTAATCTATGCTTAAATTGCTTCGTAAGTGTATTTTTGATTTCTTTATGCAGAATCTGTTTAGCCTGTATATACCCTAGGTATTTATATGTCCCGGTTTCGTCTAATGAATCTATTTATTATTGTATTTCGTACAATATAGGTAGGTACATGATTTTAGACCACACTGTAAAGAAATTTCGTCGATTATTAAAAAATCAGCTGTTCCATACATTTTCACCAGTGTCTAGGTATACAGATTTCGCATATGTACCTAATAACACTTAGGCGTAATATAGGCACGTAATGACTAATTATTACCAAATTATAAAAAAATATACGTTTTTTTTAATACCCGATGAATTTTTTTTCGCTATGGTTTTTTATTATTATTATTATTGTATTTCGTACAATATAGGTAGGTACATGATTTTAGACCACACTGTAAAGAAATTTCGTCGATTATTAAAAAATCAGCTGTTCCATACATTTTCACCAGTGTCTAGGTATACAGATTTCGCATATGTACCTAATAACACTTAGGCGTAATATAGGCACGTAATGACTAATTATTACCAAATTATAAAAAAATATACGTTTTTTTTAATACCCGATGAATTTTTTTTCGCTATGGTTTTTTACAATCATGTGCGTGTGTGTGTGTGTGTGTGTGTTCGTGGATCCCCTGACACCCTGTATAATATACACGACTAAAAAAATTGATCCGCACTCAAAAATATATAAACTTGTGCTAGATTTATCTGTCACCGAACGTTGCCAGTTAAGACTTAAAGGTACACGGCTGACCTTCTCAGTCATGATGATAAATTGCCTAGGCTAGGAGGAGCCAAATTAGACTAGACGATCATTTGGCTCTTGCCTACGTGAGGCGACGGACCTACATATTGTACCTGCTGTTTATGCCAATGGCTATAAAATCCGAACCTTCAGTAACACATATTTTACAAGCCTCGTCCCGCTGCGTGTCTATGCCTCGGTTAGCCGGCTTCACCGACACAGTACACCTCGTTATATTAAAGACCCATATGATTTAGATATTTAACTGTAAAGTATCGTACTAAAATCTAACCAAATAAGTAGATAAAACAAACCTACGTTGCTTTCAATAGAAATTATGTTATAGAAAAGAAAGCCATCTTTTAGTCCCCGAGACGTTTCTATTCGCGCTCCAGAAGGCAACGTGGTTTCACAATGTCTCGTTCCTCGACCCCTAAGCAGTGTCGGTGTTAGGGAATCGTGATCGATTTTTGTCGTTTGGCCGCCCCCGAATCCGCCCGCCCGCCCACAGCCTTGCGAGTGAAAGTGAATTGGGTAACGGATATCATGAATTATATACATTAGTTTGCGGATAATACACTACTCTTGAATACCATACAACTATGAAGGGTAATGAACCATCAATAAAAATTACAAATATTAAAGGAAATTAAAGCCCCTAATTTTGTTGTATTACGAGCATGTAATTTACTCTGTGTTGGGTACTATAGAATACGATAAGAAAGCCTTGAGTCGAAAACAGGGCCTTAATTATAATAAACAAGGTAATTTATAGCACCAAAAATAAAAAAATAACCTGTATTAAAACGTGAACTTCTGATTTACATAAATTCGACTCGGTAAAAGGGATAGATAACTGATTTTTCGGTATTAAAGAAAATACAAAGAGACAAAGACTAAATATTACTGAAATATTAAACACAGAAAGCATTTCATTCATTTAACATAGAAAGTACTGACAGATTCTCAAAAAACTCACAAGGCAAGCTTGTAAATATATAGTTCACCACAAGCTTATACCTGGTATTGGTGAAAAACATAATAAAATGCGAAACAAAGTACTACCACCGCACACAAAAATAAAAATTTACACCGTGTAAATGAAGTAAAAAATTTCAGCCACTGCCAATGTATGTTGAATGGAATGGTGAAACTGACACGTAGCTGTCTGTTAAGAGGCGTATTACAAAAAAAAGTCTAATTGCAAGGTTTCCTCGTTGAAATTGTATGTTATCCGTTCGTTGTTTGAAATAACAATTACTTGTTAAATATAGTTCGTTTTCTTTACTACAATAATAATAAAGCGAATTTTAGATAAATTATTCATTAATTCAGTAATACTCATTCTCCCGATGCATGTTTAGACAAGAACTCACGGAGACGTGATTTGGGAGCTCTAATTTGTAGATTCTGTTGAATATAGACCATCAAAATATTTTTTTTTCATCTTACAAATATACATACATTTTCGTTATATACCTTTATTGTAATGAAAAAAAAATGGATCTAATTCAATTATTGACCGAAAAGACTTCAAAACAAGCCCCAATATCTCCGAAAATGTACATCATTTTGACGTAATATTTATACCAAAATAATTTTCCACATTTGCCTAAACTATGGTATTTTTTTTTAAATAGCTACGATCATTTTGTAATTAATTAAATAAAAATACAATATATTTCACTGCGCCGCGCCGGCCGTCTGCGCTCAGAACGGCGCGGGCCCTTGTGGACGTTGGATCTACATATGTCAGACGAAAACCATGTCGTTGCGGGAAATATTTTTCTTAATTATAAATATGATAATTGACAGTACCGAAAAAAAAATATTAGTTACATTTGTATGTTTTATATACTTAAACAGGTTGCAACCATACTATTTATTTATTTACGAACACAAAAGATTTTAGACACAAATTATTCGTCTGTCTAATATCGATACAGAATTCGATGGACAAAAGGTATTGTTTAGTTTGTAATGCTTTTAGTAAATGTGCTAAAACAATGTAGACCACTATGCTACGGATGTCGGTTAACAATCGATTACTGCGTTTCAATTAAAATATTTATTCCTTTATTCATTTCATATAAATTATATTTTTAAATATTCTTACTAACAAAATTGTATTAAAAAACATTTAAATATATACATGTATTTATTATTACTTATTTCAACACTTTATGATTCTTAAATACCTAATGAAAAATAAACCTATTAAAACAAATTATAATTCATAACATTAAAATGTCACATCGAAAGTTTTTCCATCCACCGAACTCCGAAAACTTTTATTAGGAAAGATCAAGATCGTTTAGCCGCCATACTCGCACTATCATAGTACGAGCGAGTGAACAGATATGAAAGAAAGTATCGGTCGTGAAGCTCGCCGCACGCTCATTGCGTAAAATACCCAAATTAGTGTAACACCGAAATGTAAGAGGGCTCTTGAACAAGATAGTAAGATTTACATTACACGATTGAGGTGAAGAAGCCTATAGTATGCATAATTGCATACACCGCTGGAATTCTTTCTAGAATCAAACACAATATCGGAAAATACGTTCCTCGTGCAGATATTGCCGTCTCGGGGCATTCTTACATTCTATAGAGACGATAAACTCCTTGATGTTACTCACAATATGCGATCCTGAGCGAAAATAGAATTTTATTCCAGTTGGTGTGATAATAACGTTATTTTTTCCGAGCTATCAGAAAAACACACCTAGTTGTATGCTATTTATCGTTTACGTAATTGATCAGCCCCCACAGTGCCGATCATAAGCGTATTAATTATCTTAATATAAATTGATTATTGAAAATTGTATTAGTTCACGGAATTTCACTAAAAAGGAACATGCAAAATGGCACTAAATATTTCTCGGAGTATTTTTAGTCTAGCAGCGTTTTATCTGAATGCTGTTCGAAGCTCTTTACATTTGAAACTATTGTTACTCGTAAGAATGAGAAATGCCACTGCATTGTACTTTAAAAGCCGAGGCAACGAGATTTTGACGAATTATAAAAGTTTTATCCGTGAGCGCGGATAACATAACATATATCTATGACTGGACACATGGACACACATTGTTTATTTGTCTCTCTTACGACACCTTAAATATTACAACATTCATATCATAGATTACTCTAATGATCTGCCGTCGTTTTAATGATATTAAACATTTTTAATGGTGGAATATTGACGATGTCGTTCTTATACTATGTATCTGTTCTTATACCTATTTCTACGAGTCTTTTTTCTGTATTATGTCTAAATAATACAGAATTAATCAGGAATCAATAGAGCAGCTTTGCGATCCGATAATTTTGCTTTCTTTTTAATCCATAGCGCTTTTCACGTGTAAATAAGGAACGTACAACAGAATTAAAAATATGTAGCTCTCTGATGGGTTACGAACATGCGGTTACTTTAGGTACATGTGAGATATCTACAGAAAATTGATAAAACATTTTGAGTTCAATACACTAATTGTAGCCACCCCGTATCTGCACTAACAATGCTATAGTAGACAAAGTAAGCCGTACGTCGACGTTATCGCTTTGAGTGTAAGTTAGCCGAGCATTAATAGGATCTTCCAATAGAATAAACAGCCAGCTTATAGTGATTTTGATACCACTGCCGTACAGCCCGCCGTACAAATGAATCGAAGCGATAATAAAACCGGCTGCAGTACAAATCAATCCATTAGCGAACGTGTATCAAGGCTATGCCTCTGGAACTGTACCGAAAATAATCTTTGACATGACAGCCGATGCGGGCAGAATGGAAGCTTGCAGTATGTCAGGCGACTGTGGAACAACCAACCTCTGATTGCAAATCAGTGAACAGCCCTCACTGCCACACTGTATATCTGGTTGACAATCAGAAATGTTAAAGCTATTGAATCTTTGTTTTGTAATTGTGGGAAAGAACGGGTTTTAAGCTTTACGCGTTTGCCAATGCCAATATTTTCAAAGGAGATTAGAACGTGCCCGTTGTTAAGTGGATGGTACTAGACGGACACCGTAAAGATATTGAAACCTTATTTTTTTTTGTATAGCCTATACTGTCCCACTGCTAGGTAAGGGCGTCCCCCAATTCCTTTTAGGAACTCTTTTCCCCCGGAATTTCAAACCTAATTTAAGATTTGATATTATTTTCGATGTTTCAATTTTAGTTTTATCTTGCTTTGAAGTTTAGAACGATTCAGTCACCGCTCGTACAAGTTCCATGAATGGCAAAAAGCGCTCGTATACACGCCTACACGCGCGGCCAGAATCGAGTTTATACGCCCAACTTTATTTGCGCCGAAAATAAGTAATCTGAAACCGCCATTTGAGCCTCTCTCTCGGTGAAATAGGTATTGCAGAAATTTTAAAATAGACTATCAAAAGACTGGGCTTTTCAAAGTCACACGGCAATTAAGAAAGGGTAACAAAAACACTTTCTAGTGAAGTAAAAAACTACACCTAAAATGCGGGTGGTGGACTTAGCTCCACGTAAAGCATGCATGTTTCCCAGCAGTGGGACAATTAATCTGATAATGCTACCAGATACTAATAAAATAAAACTATTAATAAAAATATCACCAGATTCTATAATTTCCTAAAACAGTTCCAAATGTGGCTACCAACTCGACATTGTGTTACAGAAATGGAATACACCTACGAAGAGGAGGAAGCGAGTGATGTGGAGGCGGACTTGCGGCCAGTGGCGCGGCGGACCGCCAAACACATCGCCGCCGGGGAGGAGCGGCCCAGGATCAACTCCAGTCAACAAACCACGCCGACTGATGGTAAGTCAAATCTCCCTTACGACATCGTTCATTCAGTTGGAAATATGAGGTTCAGACAACCCGTACGGACGGATAGAATTAGACATTAGAATCTCAAGATGACTCGAAGATTCGTTATCAATACAATTCTATAAAATTTCTCATTAATTTTGGAATTTAATAGTATTTGCATGCCCATGCGACGCGGTAGAATATGGAGGACTATATTATTTAAGAAAACATCTAGGTACCAGTTACCCATGTTTGCAAAGAAATACATAAATGATTTGGTTTGCCTAGATACTAACTAAATTGGCTTTTATTGCACTAATAGGAACATAGTGAGGTGTTACAATAATTTTCTGTTCTTTTAATTAGTTTTAACAATAGAAGAAAAACTTTCACAAACATACGGCGAACACAAAATTGAACTCTGTATTTTTTTTTCAAATTGGTTAAGCTCTTTTTTTATTGTTAGCCTACTAAACGATATGCAAATATTGCCACTATCATATCGGCAAAATGTATGTGGTTGCAGCTGGATGGTGCTCCTGCGCATTTTGCTAGTGCCGTTATAAATTATTTAGATAATAATTATGGCCTTTGGATTGGACGTGAGGGCACCATGGCATGGCCAGCGGTCTCTTGACCTCACACCTCTCGATTTTTTAATTCTTCTATTCAAAAAATTAGGTGGCTGCCATTTGCGGTGTTTGGGTTAGGACTATTTAAAAAAAGTGTATTTGTCGGTAGAAATGAGTATATAATATGCCCTTAAAGTAGCGGTAACCGTTATCCAAACACACTAAATAAGTGTAGTACTACCTATTTTAACGTTAGATGATGTAACAAGCCCAGAGGTCTCCGTAAAATCAGTCAGTTAATTTGCAGACAAGTTTTTGTTATTCAGGCGTCATGCAATAATTGCATTACTCTGATTGAAAGTTTGCTCGGACTGCGGGGTGAAGGACGCTTCGTCAACGGAATGCAATTCTCTCTTACGTCACGTGTGAGTTGTAGCCCCATGCAAGCATTGGGTTTTAGTCTTTGTCTAACGAAAATTTCCCAGCCTCCCATTCAATCTCACATTTTTTGTGAAAATATTTAAAATTTACAATAACTTTTGTCACAAGCAAAGCGGAAAAATTAATTACTTAAGTACATAGTTTCTGAAAGAACATGCTGGCAGACTGGCAAAGACTTATCTTTGCAAGGAAAATGAAAAATTTTCCGTCACTAATTACTTTATGATAGAAGGTTCAGTTATGCAGTTCTCAAAGAAAAACATTCTGGAACAGACTACAAAGTCTTTGCACGTTTTGCTTTCTCTTTATTAAATTGATTTTAAAGTAAGTTAAAATTGTGCAAAACAAATTAAACAATTTGTATCCGGGAGACTGAAGTTTCAGCGAAACGAAAATGGAACTTTATTTATATCAATCAAAGTGATAATAGTACATTATGATATATGTAAGTGCGGTAAGTTCAAAATTACAGCCGAGGCGATATTGCTAGCCCGAGCCGTAGGCGAGGGCTACAAGAAAGCAGAGGCTGTAATTATCATAATGTACACGTGTCATACACCGTTTTATAACATATTTGCGAGGAAATAAATAAAACTCGGACTTTCTTAAACGAATAAATCTTTAATCACTTGTTAAAGCAGTTATTAAAATTGATTATGAGTGTTAGTAAAATTGATTATTACGTTGCCAGTTGGCATTTTTAATGTTGTCAAGTTATTGTTATTAGTTACAATTTCACCAGTTTCTCTCTCACTCTCTTGAGTGAAATTAGGAGAACGAGACCACAGAGTTCTGCAGTCGGTGGCGGCGACGGAGGCGGCTGCGGCGGTGGTGACGATGGTGGAATGTACACGTGTGTGCTCGTAGATGGTCGAGAATCAACACTTGGCTCCAAATTTATATTCCTTGTAATGCGGGAGCTAAGTTCTTCTTTATTTCTCATCGAATCATCTATGTAGCCCTCGACTACACTGTTCGACCGCCACCCTCCGTGGCGTTTTAGTGTCAATAAGTTCGCACCTGAATCGGCGAGCAATGTAGCCGAGGACCTTCTGAAACTGTGCCCTGTGTATTCATGTGGATCATCCAAATTTATTTATGCCCATGGTTTGGCTAGTGCATTATCCATTTTGGTTATTTTGAAAAATACTGTTAGGCATCGCTATTGTTGAACGTAAAGCTTCGTATTTCTTCGCTATGTCGTGAAAAGGCCCCTGTATTGTGATCGATCTTGGAATTTTATTTTTTGTGTTTTTGACTTGGACACGAAGAACCCGCCCATGGTTCTCGACATTATTAGTTGTGATGTTTGCCAACTCTTGACGTCTACATGCACCATTTATGCCGAATATTAATACAACCTGAAAATAGACAAAAACAGCGTACAAAACACCTATATTGTAAAGAAATATTAAAGTGAAAAAGTTAATAACAATAATTTAGTTTCAACTGACCTTTGTTGCCAAATATCGGCAATCCGGAGCTTCTTTTAGGAACTTCTTGACATTGTCAGCCGAAAATACTTTCGACTTTTTACTCACATGGCCACTTGAGCGTCTTTTTAGAAATTGGGCCAGCAAGTTGGAGTGTGACTTGATATTAATACCATGTTTTGTTTTTACAGTGCTTTTTAGCATTGAATAGTAGCACCACAATGAGCTTGACTTATATTTTTGAGAAAGTTCCATGAAATAGGCTAAAAACACACTTTCTGAAAATGAATTTGCATCTTTGGTTGTTTCCCATAAGATGAAATTTTGATACGCTTGTAAGTATCTATCGGTCGATTTTTCGGGCAAGAGGCTTAGAGTAGCCTTTTTCGCTGCCTCGGAGACTTCTGCGGGGACAAATTAATAAATTCATCATTACTTGATAACATTTTCAAATAAAAACAATACAGCGGAAAGAAAAAGCGCGCGGAATAATTTTTACTTGTTCACAAACTAGCAGCGCTTTTTGTTAAGGCAAAGGCACAAATACAGCCTGTATTAACTAACATTTTGTGTATGATTGATCGTTTCCCGGTACTTTCTTGACAGAGTAGTATATCCTCTATCTCCCAACAGGGTGGACGGTGTGCCAGACCCTCGCGGTAGAATATTGGTGCGCAACGCCATGTTTCGAAAATCGAATTGGTTTTTATTTCCTCTCAGTATGTGTGAAAGTAGAGTATGCTCCTCGAGGATAAAGGTGTCTTCGTCTTGGGCTAGCTTAAATCCCTCATTTTTTAACTCTCGTTAACTGAAAGCTCCTTCACTTTGCTCGGGAGCCCTAGAATCCCTCGTTGCATTCGGGATTCAAAATAGTTCCCGTGACGTAAGACATTGCTTTATCCCCTTGGTGCATAATCTACTATTACGGAATAAACGAATGCAATCGAATTGTGTTTCAGTTAATCATTTTAAAATGAATGAAAAGCCGATAGGGGCGCCACGCCATGGAGGTTCGCACTCGTCCATGTGGCTGTGCATAACAAACGAACAAAGTACCCCGAGCGGGATGTCCAACATTGACCGCGTTTTTCATTACAGTTAGAAGTTAGTGACATCTGAGGGGAACGCGTCCGCCATTCAAAATTAGTTTATTCATTAGTTTCCGACGTTTGTGTATTGGACGTCTCGATCATTAGGTATCATCGCAGCAATTAAACAGGGCGATACTCTGTATTTACTTGCTTCGGGCCATTTGATTGATTCTAGTAATTTAGTCACGAGCGAAGCAACATCACCCACAGTATTCTATCTAGAATTCGGGATGAGGCTAAATTTCAGTTCACACGAATTGACTGTTACATGATCGATACCTGTTTATGAGGAATACCGAATTCATGATATCTAACAGTTTATCGGAAGTCATACTGGCAGGGAAAGAAAATAGTGTCCGGCGACGCCGTTATGTATTTAACCTGTTAACAATGGAAGTCAGGTGCGCGAAAAAGTTCAACTCTGGTGGCTTGGAAAGCTAATTGGAACTTTTTGCAGCAGCACACAGAAAGGGCGCTGTGCAGCGAGCGCGTTCGGCTTCTCGTTGCCTTCAGTTTTGCACTTACATGAAGCGTTACATTTCCCTTCGACGAAAAACGAAAGCACAATCGACTGCGCAACAATATTTACCTCCAGAAATCCGCACGAATATGAGACAAACATGGAAACAAGAATAACATAAAAGAGTTTTAGATATTTTCCCCCGTAGCTTTAGCTTTTACAATGCAATTAGCGCAAGTTCCACAAAACAAGCAAAAATAAAGAACTGGATAGTACTACAGCTATTGGTTAGAGATATTCCGGTAAAAAGACTAAAAAAAAACTGCACTCCACTGACATCTTTATTTTATTTTTATATTTACAACAGAATGCAAATTCTCGTTTAGGAATAATTTATGTTTTAAATAAAATACTCGTGTTAGTAAAAACGGTAGTGATTAATTTATGTTAGGTTTTAAAAATTTGACTCGTATCTTTAAAAATTGGTTATAAAACTTCGTTAAGATTATTAGTGCAGTTTGTACATTAAAACCTGCTTTGCAAGTCGCAGAATGACTGACGAGTTTAAATTAATAACCTACCGTCGAGTGCGGCAGAAATTGCCAAGCTGATGCGCGTAAATTAACATAGGTTCATGATTTCCATTAAGAGTAAAGCCTAGCTATTAGTCGATGTGGCCGTACTTCACTGCCGTATCACTTGGGCCACTCGTCGGAATATTCGTAATAAATGCCAGTAAAATGTAGCTAGTCAAAGGGGGATTATGTACACAATATGGTCTTTCATTGAATCCGTTTATCAACTACCAGAGCGTTTGTGGAGCAGCAGATTATTCTTTTTATAAAAGCGAGGAAAAATATCAATGCTGGTGCAAAAGAATCTTGTTAAAAAATAACGGTACAGCGTCACGCGTCACCTTACACCCTGCATAGAAGAAGGTCAAAATTTATAGACGGTAAAATTCAGAGGTCAACAAAACATATTAGTTTAATGTGACTTAAAAACAAGACTTATCTACATAATAAGGAAAGTACAACGAGATTAGAAAAAAACTGCTTTAAAGAGCGTCGTCTCGTACCTACCTGTGTGCTAGTCTCTTGCTTCAAGTTTGATGTGTCGCATGTCGTATTATCACCCTGTACGGTACATACCATTTACAAATGTTTTTACGTTTGTTTGCTGCCTCGAGTAAGTGCCAGCACAAGCAATTAGTGCGAGAAAAAGACAATGTAAAAACAAAGTGGTAGACACGAAGTACGTTTTATACGAAAAATAAATACTCGGTGAATATGAATAGTGCTAGGTGGAGTATTTACCTTTTATTATACAACGTCTCATAACAATAATGGTGTTAAGGTATATTTAATTCAAAGTGCAAAATATGAAAATAGAAAGTGTCTCCGACACTTTGCACACCATGCACCGTTTACTCGCACTATGGCACAAATGATGTAAAGTAACTAACGACTTAAGAGTTAACTCCCGAGCAAAGCGAGGGTGTTAAGCTAAGAATCCTTCGTGCAGCGAGGGATTCAAGCTAGCCCAAGAAAAAGGGACCTCTATCCCCGAGGAGAGTACTGTACTTTTCACACTTACTGCGAGGAAATAAAAACCAATTAGATTTTTGAAATGTAGCGTTACGCACCAATATTCTTGCGCCAGTGTTGGCAGTGTTGGTAGATGAAGGAAACATTTCCTCTTTTTAGGAAAACAAATTGTTCTAGACAGGGGAAAATTTGGGGAAATTAAATCCTAGGAAATAGTTACAACAGTAAGAAATAACGTGAAATTTAGGAAAGAAAGAAACATTTGATAACCGAATTAGTAATTTGTAATAATACCTTGCGTATAATAAGCCGATTGCAGGGTGTCGTGCGTGAACGGAATCAGGCAATACATACAAAGAAACAAAATTCCATACTAAGTGGTAGGTACTTTTCGTAATTCAAAAACCTTTTAAAGGCAGTTTCATTTCCTGTTTAAAAAATAAAATCGGGAAAAAGGTTGCAAAGATTGGATATAGGGAAAAGAAAATCTCGATCTGGCAACCCTGGGGTCGCACCACACTTTTATCTGTAGTGGTAATCCACTACAGATAAAAAAAGTTTTGGACGAGTCAAATATTTAATCATTTTGGACTTGACCATTTCCAAAAAACAACTGTTTTCAAAGTTATAACTATTTAATTAATTTATACTATTGTTTCGTATTATTTCACATAATATTACGTTTCAGCTGCGATTAAGTTGCGACGGCAACTAAAACATACAAAGCGGAAACTCATTAGTAGTTTTCATGTTATTTACTTACTTAAATAACAAATTGCATGAAAACTTTTACCAAAGAGTTTTCGCTGCGCAGGTTTTAGTTGCCGTCGATGAACAAAATAATAGTAATATAATGTGAAATAATAAGAAACAACAATGTAAATAAAAATTAAACAAAACTTGTTACAACATTAAAAACAATTGTTTTTTGCACATGGTCAAGTTCAAAATGATTAAATAATTGACTCGCCCCATTTTTTTTTAAATCCGGCGATTTCCAAAATGGCTGCAAGTCATCCCAACAGCTGATCGAAGGCTGTGGTGCGCACCCCAGGGTTGTTAGATTGAGTTTTTAAATTTTCCGCAATTCAATATATATGCAACTTTTTTCTCCATTTTATTTTTAAATCAGGAAATGAAATAGTGAGATATAAAACTGGTTTCATTCACGAAAAGTACCACTTAGTATCGAGTTTTGTTTCTACGAGGATGTATTGCTTGATCCCGTTCTCGCATGACACCCTGCAATCGGCTTATTAAACGCAAGTTATTGTTACAAATTAGTAATTCGGCTGCAAAATGAATTCTCATGAATTCTTAAATTTTACCTTATTTTTAGTGTTGTAACTTTCTCCAAGGATTTAATTTTCCCCTAAATGGATTTGTTTCCCTAAAAAAGGGAAATGTATCCTTAATCTCCCAACACTGGCGCACCCCTCCGGTAGAATATTGGTGCGCAACGCTATATTTCGAAAATGGAATTGGTTTTTATTTCCTCGCAGTAGGTGTGAAAAGTAGAGTATGATCCTCGAGGATAATTTAGGTGTCTTCGTCTTGGGCTAGCTTAAATCCCTCATATCTCTCAGGATTCTAGTCTTAAAGCTCAAAGTTCGCTCCGCTCGGGAGCCCTAGAATCCCTCGTTGCGTCCGGGATTCAAAGTAGTGCCCGTGACGCAGGACACTGCTTTATCTCCTTGGTGCATAATCTACTATTATCGCGTTGATGCCACAAAAATACAGGCTAAGATACAGTTGTATAACTTTAAAAACCTTCTATAATTAAAATATTTTATTTCAGAGCAAAGAGTAAAAGTAATTACGGAAAGCGACCACCCATTATGATTTATTATAATTTATTATGAAAGTACGATAAGTTAGAAGGACAAAGGAAAATAATATCGCGTAGGAAACTGTAGCATCCAAGCACTTTGATAAGCTAAAAAACAAATTAATGCATTAAATCACCCGCGCGCTGCTTCGTAAAGAAAACAAGTTTTTTTTTATCAGTGTTGATTTGTTTCATGATATTGGTCGAATAATAATTGTTATGTTGAAGCGTGTGACATTAGCAGTTATCATGCACCCACAAATTAACGAACAATTTTTGGAGAGAGCATTGGGATCGCCGGCCGGGACGGCGTGGTGTGCTGAGCCGATGACAAAGGTAGCTCCACAATACACGAACACAAAGCTACATTCCAATTCAGTGGCTCGCAACGCAACCGGGTGGCTATGCCAGTTTGACATGTACCTACATACCTTGAATGTTATGGAATATCCGCACTGGGGTGTCAACAGACGGTGCACTAATTTAACAGGACTATTAGCGCTATATCTGTACGAAGATATGGCTTACTTGGAGTACGTTAGTAAAAAAGTATCAGTTAGCAATGACAAAAAAGTCATTATTTTAAAATCATTGAATAAAAAACTTGAAATATGCATTTCATCGACAACAATGAACAAATAAACAGACCAAATTGGCATTTAATGGATGCACACAGGTCACACTAATACGTTACAATATAAATAACATACATAAACAGTGCATGAAAAAATGCCTTAGCGGCGACATTTTTTTTAACTTTTTTCTCCACACCACCGCTAGGAACTCGATAAAAAACGTCCCATGAAAATCCTACCACTATAAACTTCGTTCCACCTTTTGAGTATTTTCAGTGTAATTAATAGTACCCGGCTATTACTGATTAACGAGTTTTCTGATTATATAATGGAATCCCGGAATATATACGTATAATTATCCAAAATAGTTGGGAAAAGGCTAGACAGATGATAATGTACAGAAAGTAACAAAGACGTAACTTTAAATGCAACCATATACGTAAAATGAAGACACAATTTTATTCCGATATTGAAAGGTAAGTATTATTTATATGTTTGGGTTAAATGTGATATATCAAGTAGTAATAAATTTTTTACCTACAGTATATTTACGTATACAGTTTTAACTTTACGTACGTGTAGACAGTTCAACTGTTTTCTTTAGAAGAACGTTCTTCCCGTCCCGCAGTACCTAACGAATGCATTAGGAAAAAAAATAAAACGGCTAAAGAACAAAATGTAAAAAAATACACTTTAACCTTTACTGAAAAAAACTGGCTGTTTCATTTCCTTTTCCATTTGCAAATCTATTATGTACCTATTTCAAAAGGAGCATTCATGAATGAAATGTTGTTACTAGATTTCAGTTGTAATAAACTAAATGTTCGTTTCTTAAGTCCTTACAAGTCGACTGAGGTGATGGACACAGAAGAATAGAGAAGGAAAACCTTCAAAGAAACTCATCTTTGTCCCTTTTCCAGTTTATTGACAAACTTACTTCTGCCCGCATTTTCACCATGTTACCGTAACGTAAATTCAAATGATATTTTATTGGATAATACAACTATAGTATTACACATTAGTTTTAATGTACATATGTGTAAACATACGATACACATACAACATACGTTACGGCGGGGTGACTGAGTAGCTTTTTGCTAGAACAGCAAATAAATATTTTGTGCTAAACCAGTAATTCCAATTTTAAAACAATTTGAATTTACGCTCCGACATGAAAATGGCTTAGGTTGTTTCTAGTTAACGAAGACCAAAGGAAGACTAAACCATTAGTAGATTCTGACACCTACTTTATTTTTAATTAAGTTTACCTTTTTAGGGACAATTAGGAACAAATTAAAAAAAAAAACCAAGTTAGTATTAAGTACATAACAAACGTTTTTTATTAAATGCTACTCGACGGGAGATAGAGAACCGATTCTGGATTGGCCCCAACATCACAAAATAACGATGCATGCTCAATCAAGTCAATTTAGTGAGTTGTTCGAGATTCCGGGGGAGGGGGGTGTAAATGCAATCCCACCACCCTACGGCCCTGCTTGCATTCCATAGCACCGCTAAACACAACAATAACCTAAGTTATAAGAAACTAACTGAGAAGCAACGTGTTTCCGTAATACAGTGAGTTAGTGCATTGGCTGGCAGCAACTTGTTAACGCGCTCCACATTAGCTGCGAGCCTGCGACTTATTACAAACTACTTTGGTTTGATTTATAGTTTATTTACGATGGAAAAGGACCACAATTACGTGAAGACAACCTTTATAAATTCAATGCACGGCCTAACAGTTTCTTTTAAGTTAGGGTTAGTTTTCAATGACCAACCAAATATTCAGAGATTATTCAGAATCGATAATAAATTAAATTTATAAAATATATATATAATTATATTTTGTTACTGAACGGTTCGAAATCATGGGGACACTATTAAGTTCAAAAACGTAGACTACAAATAAAATTTTATTTCCGAACATTGCCATTACTTTTATTTGTGTTTCATTACAATATTTAACACTCAATTACGGTTCACTAAAGGGATCTTAATTATAAAATTTTCAAAAAATCATCTTGTAAACGTTTAAATAGAGGATGGAGGTTAAATGGAGGTAAAATGGAACTGGGCAGGCCACATCTGCCGCATGTGGCATCAAAATCGGGCCAAAGTGGCAACAGATTGGGTTCCAATCAAAAGAACCCGGTGACGAGGTAGGCCCAGAAGTAGATGGCGTGACGAGCTGGACTCTTGGACGCTGGATTGAGCCCAAATAGCCCAAGATAGAGAAAAAATATGGAAAGAGGGAAGGAATGCCTTTGCCCTGCAGTGGGAGTGGGACACATAAGGCTCATAATAAATAATGAAATAACTGACCTAACTTTTAATAATTGACAGCGGTGCATACTTCTCTTGTTATCTGTTTTGTTCGGTTACATTCAAAGGAAAAACAAATTTATGTTCTCAGAAAAGTCAATTGGATGCCCTCAATGTTACAATGACTAAGCAATGCTTTGAATAGAACTGGAGATACGGGAAAGAAACATATTGGTATTTAGAAACCATAAATTGCTAGACTTATTAGTTCTCTTGACCGCTTTCCGTCATGGCGGCCTATAAATCTAGCCCGCACAACACAGCACGACGCTATAAATACGAGTATTATATTATGGTGCATAATAGTGTTCGTAAACACAGGTGCATACTTCCTTTACACACTTAGTCCGAAGCCTCTTTCCGGTCGTATCGGGTAGCCATCTCGCTACCCGATATGACCGCAGAGCACCTACTGGTACTTGACTTACAGATTCCATAAATATTAACATCGAGCTGAAACGTACGTACGTACTGTGTCAGCGCAAACAATTTCCAATTAGTTGGGCAACGTTGCCAAAATAAATAAGACATCGTCATCCACCGCGTTCCGGATAACTCTGTTGATCAAAAACTGTGCAAAACCAGCTAATAAATCTGACTTCAGCCACCATGCCTGAAGGCTATGTGCGAAACCGGGCAGTGTTAATATAGCCAGTTTGCGGTTTACCCGCTGATCAAAAAATAAATAAACGGACAAACAATTTTTTTTGCACTTTTTGCGAAACTTGGCTTACAGGCAACTCTGTGTAACCACGGGTCGTGATGGATGATTTTTACAACAACAGGGTTTATGTATAAAAGAGAATTTGCAATGGCACCTAGATTGTACATTCAGTGAAATACTAGAAAAATAAGAGTGTAAAAGCCTCAATGAATTTAACAGCTTTCACAACTTTCACAATTATTGATATTGGTATTATTTTGTTGACATAATTATTATGCTGACACTTTATTAATTAACTAGCTGTGCCCGCGGCTTCGCTCACGTGACCGCGTATTCTTTGCATTGTCAGGGAACATCACAAGGGAATGTGGAGTCATAGTATATTCCTAACATCCTCTTATTTAATAAGTTACTCAAAAGTTTTGAAAAGATTTTAGTCATCAATGTGTAATATCTAACCATGTTGATACATATACGCATGTACTTCCATGGTTGTAGCAGCTCACGACCAGATCATGGCCGACTTGCTGGAGTGTCCAAATACATATATAATACCACCCTTAATTTAACAGCTTTATTTCGAAACTTAAAAATCATTCCGGAATTTTATACGGAGTTAATATCCACATGTTACTTTAAGTTTAGGCGAATATATTCTACGTATTCCGATCTCTGATTATAATTCGCTAAATCCATTTTTATTTGTTACGGCCGCGAATCATTTATCATATTTTAATCAACATACAACCTGACATTGACCTGCAAACTGCAAAAATATACCCTGGCGCTTCCACCCTAAGCACGTAGCGTAATAATATATGAGCTAATGGACCCTGTTCCCGATACCGGTGGGCTACTATTTTTTATATTTTAAATGTTTTTTTTTTTGTATTTTTTATTAAGAAATATTTAAAAATGTAAAATAATGTGTAAAGGAAATAAATAAAGAAAATATGAGCTAACATAAGAAGGAATATTTTTGTGCAACATTTGAACAGAATCTGTGCAGTACCTAGTTGTTGGGCCATTTCGGAACATTGATTTGGATTTATAGTATTTTATTATTGTTAATTGTTGTACAGATTGTTGTATTAAGAGCTCGTGCGTAAATAATTAGTATTTAATATAAGTACATGAACAAACATATAACGAATGGGTTGCCGGATAACATTAAGTCAAGACTATTTAAAATTGCGTCAATCATAAGGCTTGACCGATTTTACTTAGACAACGTTACACTATCGTGTTTGTAATAAAATTATCTGTTTATTATACATATTTTAATAAGAAAACAGATGACTGTACATATAGTATCATCTCCCTGTACCACTAACACCCTGTAGTTGGGACAAAAATATATACAACCCAACAGATTCGTAGCCTTTACGCTTTGTACTTTCATTCATTCTGATTTCGTTTAGTTTGGTAAAAACATTCGTTCCGTTAATTTGAATAAAAAGTAGCCTTTGTCTTAATTTTATCAGGCAACCCATTTGCAAAATTAGAATACTTGCAAATGGGTTGCATTCGTAAGTATTGAGACCATACCATAGAAAGCTATAGTGCATAATACCACGAAGAGACCACCAAACAGTTACCATTACCTTTTTATTGGTAAGCTTTGCTTTAAGGCACTGTTGCGGCGTTTGACCTGGGGCATTTTCGCTTACACGCCATTTGTTTAGCCAGTCCTGTCAAGTTGTTTTTGCAGTATGCTGCTCGCTATGTTGGTATCCTGATTACAGGCCAGGAATGCGGCATCATCAGCGAAGGTTGGTACAAATACGTCAGGGCATTGTGGGAGGTCGTTGCTGGTAAAGATATTATACAAAACAGGACCCAGGATGGAGCCCTGGGGTACCGCAAGGCATCTGGTGAGAGAGGATCTTGCGTCTCGTACCTTTACTTGAAATTGTCTATCACTAAGGTATGATTTCATTAGCAGGTAAAACGAATGAGGCAGGAGCTGCTTTATCTTGCATAATAGTCCCTTATGACATACTCTATTGAAGGCTTGTTGGACGTCGAGGATGGCTGCCGGACAATACTCCTTCTTTTCTAAGCGTTGTCTTATGACGTTCTTAGACTCGGTGTACGTGTTCTACGGTGGAGTGTTGCTCGCGAAATCCGAATTGGTGATCAGTTACAACTTGGTTTTCTTGTAGGTGAAATTTCAGCCTATTCAGGACCACCCCTTCCCATAACTTGATAGAACTGGAGTAAGGCTAATGGGCGGTAAGATGAAGCTTAATTTTTCGGCTCACCAGGCTTAAGAATCATTACGATTTGTGATATTTTCCAGAGAGTAGGGGCATAAGAGGATCTGAGAGACGCATTAATGAGGATAGTAAAAAAGACCACTCCTTTTTGTGGCAGCTCCTAAAGAATTTTTGGGGTAATTAGATCGAATCCGGGTGCCTTTTTGGAGTTCATCGTAAATATCAATCTAGACAGTTCGCGTGGGGATGTTGGTCGCAGTGGGGCACAAAGTTGCAAGTCTTGGTTGAGTATGGCATCTATTTCAAGATCATCTGGAACTGCAGATTCGTTCAGTTTGAAAACATTGGCAAGGTGAGTGGTGAAAGCTTCAGATTTTTCTTGATCTGAGCGAACCCATGAATTGCCTGATCTGACAGGAAGGAAGCATTGCTGAGGTTGTGCTAAAGTCTCAGTTGTTTTCCAAAGGGAGTGAATCCCATTACCTTCAGGGTTATTCTCTTTACGTTTATGATAACAACTTAAATGTGAAGTAAGCATGTACGTAATAATGCAGCAGTGGTTGAAACTGTCCTCACAATCTGGTGAGCTAAGTGTGAAGAATACGAATATGGATTAATAATACAAGTAGAAATAGACGCGAGAAGTACAGACTTTGGGTGCAATCACTCTCCGCCAAAACAGCATTTCTAAGAAAGAGTGTAATATGCATGGCCCCAATATACAATAAAATTCCGAATGCCATTAAGATAATGAATATTAATTCATTCAAGAGTGAACTAAAAAAAAATTGTTAATTATTAAGGGATATTTTAATGTTACGGAGTTTTTGAATGACGAATTTTGAATCTAGATAATTTAATAATGTATTTTAGTTTTATTGTTTTGATTATTATTTTTTAAATATTTTTGTGTGGACTGTAATTATGTATTTGAATTGATTGAAGTTTGACTATAATTTAAGTATTTATAATTTCAAATTAAGTATTATATACTATTTTGTACGCTGAATGTGGCAAAACATGTTGAAACACCATTATGAAACTCATTTCCATCCATGTATACACATGTTTATACAAATAAATGGATTTTTATCTTTACGGACAAACATTAAATGTTTAAATGACAAAATTTGTCTATTTCCCTGTTACCATCGCTTCCAGGAACCGCCTTTGTATTTCAACTTCGTCGACGAACATAATAAACGGACCATTTACACGATTCCAGGAATCGTCATAAGTTAATACGGGAGTTCAGTTCAGTGTGAGCGTTTGAAGCTTTACTTATAAATTTTATTTCAAGAACTAAAAGTTTGGGATAAATTAAATATATCTTTTGAAATGCGCATAGTTATATTTCAAATTCATTTCCCCAATAAAAGCATTTAAACTTAAAAATTATTGACAACATTTTTATACCAAAAGTGTCGTGACTTGGGAAACAGGTTTGGTAGATATTTATCAACCCATCCCCAATAAATATTGGGATCCCAAGTTTGCCCGAAAGAATGCTGTAAATATTTGACGCGGAGCTGAGCCATCTGACCTCTGCAACCCAATTATCGAACATATCGATATCAAGAAACTGCTACTTCTGTCTGATAATCATATATATGTCCTACGTTAAAGAAGTTTCATAAAACAACGGTTCAAGAAATCTCACTCATTAATTTATTTTTACAAAACAAGTAATATTACAGTAAAAAACCGTTACTTTTTTTACATCAGAACCTTGTTCAACAATGGACTTTTATGAGTTGTTGTGATTTCTGAATCTCCATGCAGAACTGGGACAAGGGCTGTCACGCAGCAGGCGCATCACGCGTCGCTCGTCAAGTACTCACGTCTTGTCATGTGAACAACGGTATGCGAGCTAGACGCGGTATACCCAAGCGACACGCTGAAGCGAAAAAACATGAACGAAATCTACTTTTCAAGGAAGTAACTCATAATATAAATTGAAGCAAAGAGGATTACTGAAGAGTTCTTCGATATTTTTAATAGGATTTCTGGTTAAACAGGTAGGTGCCGCTTAGTGTTGATGAAAACGAACATTTAACAATTTAGTTAGGTGCCGCTTAGTGTTGGCGAAAACGGACATTAAGCCTTTAGTTAGGTGCCGCTTAGTGTTGGTATAAACGGACACTAGGCATTCAGTTAGGTGACAACTAGTGTTGGTAAAAAGGGCATTTGGTATTCAGTAAGGGCCGTTATCCGCTAACTTGAATTTTCATTTCGACCCCTATCGGCATCAGCGCCTTAAAAACGACATCTCGAAATTTCATTTGGGCCTCACCTTACCCATCAACATCGGCAAGTTCTTACTCATGTAAGTACATTCGGATTGTGGCTGTTTGAAAAAGGCTCAGAACGCGTTCTGGCATTTCCTCACTTCCAGAACGCGTTCTGGTCGAAAATCAAAACAGCCACAATCCGAATTTCGCTTCGTGGTCATTTTGTGTTTGCCACATCGCGATGTGGTCGTTTTTATAAAAGCCACGACGCGAATTTCGCTTAGTGGTCGTTTTGAAATTGCCACATCGCGATGTGGTCGGTTTTTTCGTGATAAAATACATGAAGGAACAAACAATGAAGGAAAAATATTGGTTTCGCAAAAATGTTTTTATTTAATCCGAACAACGATCAAGAATTTGCTTATTATCGGCAAAAAGTAAACAAAGTAAATGCTACAAATCCCTTTAGAACCCACACTCAGTTAAAAATAAAAACCGTAAAAAAGTAGTCGATGTTTATTTACTTACGAGCAAACGGTTGAACAGGTTAGTTGTAATCCGCTTTTTCCACTTTATTGACAAATAATAGTATAGGGTAAAAGTTCAGGGCGAGACACTGCCGGCTAAAACTTTTGCTGTACTAAACTGTATTGTATTTGCTTGAGCTAGTCCAACAGACAGAAGCGAAAAAAAAATCTGACAATCCATTTAGTGAAACACACATTTCATACAACAGTCCGATGTTGTATAAAATGTGTGTTGGAATGGAGAAATTATTAATTTAGGATTTTCTCAAATTGCTCGTCCGTGCCAAACAGAAAGCAGAAAACACGCTTTTTTAAATAAAATAAACGACTTCCAAAAAACACTAAAAGGTGGAAAGTAAATTTATTATCGGAAGACGACTTTTGTTTGTTTCGTTGACTTTTTTGCCACTGACTTCTCCCGTCTTCACGACCTAGGGCCTTTTTTTTTTTTTTTTTGGTAACTTGTTTCTTTTGCGTGAGTGGCGTCCTATCGTGAGCATTCGTGGCATGTTCCACGTAATTTCTTTAGTCGCCGTCACTGTCGCAAGTCGCAACACGCGTGTACCTCGTGGCTAACTAGTAAGATGTTACGTCAATAAAAAACACTAGATCTCAATTAACGAATCTATTAAAAAAATATTGGCCTAATCGCGGAACCATTCATTTCGCTTCACTTATAAATATGTTAAGGTTGAATCTCCCTACTAACTTTTGGACAAATTCCTCTTAGTCCAGTTAAAACTTTGTAGACTCGTTGCGTTCTTAGCAAATAAGGCCTTGTTCTATGCAATGTAAAGTATATCTAATTACGTAGGTAATTAAATTGTTAGTTGTTACGGAATCCTGGAACTCGTTTTTACTCCTAGCGTTATTAACCGACTTCAAAAAGGAGGAGGTTCTCAATTCATCGGAACCTTTTTTTTTATGCATGTTCCCCGATTACTCGAAGATGGCTGGACAGATTTGGTTATTTTTTTTTTGTTTGAAAGGGTATACTTCCCATGTGGTCCCATGGTCTTCAAGTCAGGATCTGATGATGAGATCCTGGAGAAATAGAGAGAACTTTTCAAATTTTATAGGCACATTTGAATCGATTTGGGTAGTTTTTGAAAGAATACTTTCTCGTAGTGGTTACATTTCAATTTGGTGAAGATCTGATGAAGAACTTCGGTGATAGGTAACGGAACTCCTCAATAAATGATAGCAAATGGACTGGGATTGCTGAAATCTCATGTATGTCTATTGTTTACACCAGTTCATAACATAACATCGCGCCTGTATGCTCTGAGGGGGTACGCAGATGTGTAAAGTACACCCAAATTTCGACAGGTATCGACAGGTCGATGCTAAGTTCCATTGTAATGGGGATAATTTTTTGGTCGGTTTTATTTTTTGCAAAAAAGTTTTTATTATAATTTTAATTAAAGCTTGTTTAAAAACAGGTTATTTGCGCTTTATTGTTTTTACATTGACTGCCTCGGTGGTCTAGTAGTCGACTACTGAGCTTGACGTCCTGGGTTCGATCCCCGGGTCGGGCAGAGAACTGTTATTGGATTTTTCCATCAGGAACTTATCAGTAGCAGCCACGGAGTCTGGATTTGTGCCGGTTGATGGCAATAGGCTCGCCCCCTATTATACATGGGACTTAAAGATACCTGGCTAAATGTGGGTGTATTTTTAGGTACAGGCGTAATGTTATGTATGTTTTGATACATATTATCGTGCAAAATAGACGGACTAATCGTAGCGATAGTGCGTACATTAAACGTATGTACCGATATGCACACATTCACAGGCACTGAAATTAGGGTTCTTACGCTCAGTCCTCGCAGAGACCTCTCATTGTTGACCCGAGTCCATAAAAAAGAAGCTATATAAATTGGAGTTTATATCTTTAATAAGTAAAAGCAGCCGAAAGACAGAAAAATGTAAAGTTATACGATAAATTAAGTTTTTTGCGTCAATGTACATACAAACAATTCTGGATACTATTCCGTCGCGTTACGCTTTTCTGAACATATATTATTTTATCTCTTTTATTACAAAAACCTGCATTAATTACTCTTTGACCAAAGTAATAGTATTAGCGAGTTCGTTTTTATGGGTTTAGTTAGTACTATTAATCAGCATTACCCTTACCTATCTCCGTACACATCACTATACATGGTTTTCTGCTTTTGTAACATTATTTATTGTATATATTTAAATAGATTTGTATATCTTTATGTATGTTTGTATATTAATATGGAATTGGTATACCACAGAATACCTGCAGTTTCGTCTCACCCTCTTCCCTAATCCATTCAAAGGTTTTCTTGAAAAGATCGCTTTAGCGATAAGACAGCCATTGTGTCACCCGATGTGAATGTTACTTGGATGGTGTACATAACAAAGAATATTCTATTCTATTCTATTCTACCTCGACTGTGACAGTTTTCATATCGTATCCTGAAAACTTCCAAGTTTCTCAAAGCAATAGTTAATAACTTGTAACGTAGTAAGTACTATTAATGTAAATCATAACTATTCTTGTTTCCTTGTGAATATTTAATGAGCAAATTCCCTCCGGAGTAAAGCCACTAGCGAGAAAGAAAATGAAGTCCTATTTTTCGATACGATGTACCGGGTAAATCACTAAATGGGATAACTAAGTGCGCTCAATTGAATACCTTTTAAGTGCTTTTACAAAATGTTGGAAACTAATGCGAACTCGATTGGATAAATCTGCTGCATTACACGTTTAGTGCTAATAGTTAATTTTTTGTAGATGACACGAGGCAGGATGATATTTAATGTTAGTTTAAATGTATTTAGTCATTTGTGGTGCGAGCGGTCCTTTGTAATAGACACAATTACAAAACTTACAAAATAAAATAGGAGTGTCTTTGTATTCGAAGATTTCGTCGGACAGCACACAAATAATAGACACATTGATGAATTTTGTTCGATGTAATGATCGCAAAATAAATCTGTCAAAGCATACATACTTATATGTAAAACATTCTGAAAAATAAAAATATTTAAGGTGTTTTTTGATGCCCTAATATAATTTATTGTTAGTTTATTTAATTGTTTTTAATTTTAATAATGTACCTTTATAATCAGTTTTAAATAAATGTAAAAACCTCACTGTCAAAGAAGAAAGTTTCAGAAAATAGCGATCAAGATTGTCACGGTAGTTATACACGTGAAACACGTGATATTCATCACGTGTTTTTCCAAAGGATTCTTTAATGTCGCTTTTCTCATTTTGTCAGGATAAAAATATTGCTGCCTACATTTCTGGCAGGGTCCGCGCTTCAGCGGCATCTGCCTTTGACAAGCACCGACGTCACGCGTCGCCGAAATTGAAATTAAAACGTAATATTTTCGCAAACTTGACTACATCCTGTTCTAAGTTCGATGGCAACCTAAAACGAGTCGAGACAGAACTTAGCTACGAGGTTAATACGATCTTAAATTAACATTTAAATATATGTGTGAAATGTGCTTAATTAAACAAGAGAGAAATTCAATAACTGGCTGAAATTGAAGTTTTGTAGCACCAGAGGTTTGTTTGTATGTATTGTCACCAGAAACAAGGGTGTGTGCAAAATTTCAACTCAATCGAATACCAACAAGTGGTAGAAAAATGGTTTGCACATTTCAAAACGGACAACTTACATACATGCGAACAGTGCAAGTTAAGTAAAAGCTTGTAATAAAACACGGCAACACTATTCGTATAAAACCCGCTAAAATATTACGAAGAAAATGTGTTCTTTCATTCATTTGTACGTTTTAGGTACATACGCGGTTCGCAGGTTGGAGGGCAAATGCTTAATATATCATCCGCAGACGTAGCGACATACAATGGATAACTTACGAGGACCAGATCCCTCACTTGATATTACATCTACTGAACTCATTCCATTCTGAAAACCTTTTACTGTTATTATTTTCTGTGTACAAATAATACTATCTTTTGTCAAAACATAAAACAAAATAGCAACTAAAATATAAGAACTCCGGAACAAAAGAATAAATTTTATAAAACAAGCTTTTGTTAAAATGAAAAGATGAACATTAAGTTTATCTATCAACATTGAACGCGTATACAAAGTTTCGTGTCCGTGTTATTAACCGTTGAGGAGTTCTGTTGTGAAGAGGCGAGAGAGGCAAGAGGCTGCAGGATCAAGTCATGTCTGTCATAAAATTTCAGCTCAGTCTGATACCAACATCATCATCCGTCTAGCTTTTTCCCAACTATGTTGGGGCCGGCTTTCAGTCTAACTGGATGCAGCTGAATACCAGTATTTTACATGGAGCGACTGTCTATCTGACCTCCACAACCCAGTTAGTACTGGGTAATACGATACCCCTTGGTAAGACTGGTTGTCAGACTTTCGGGTAACTGACTACCTTTAACGACTGTCATAGATCTTCAATTGACAGCCGGGACCAACGGCTTAACAAGTTTACAAGTAGTGTAGAATATATATAGTGGCGCATTACAAGTTGTTAAAAATATAGCAGAATAACGGTAAAAGAAAGATACTATAAACAATACAACACTCCATGATGATCTGAGGTATCCAATTGATCAGAAAGGACCGACCACGTGACCACTGGCGAAAATTGTCAATAAATCTTATTTTATGTATCTCTATACTTTAATAAAATGATAGAGGTCAACACGTCTGTACATTGGATCTTTTCAGGGAAACCGGGATGTGGATGTTGGAAATAAAGAGCTTAAGATCCTGACGTTCCGACTGGCCGGCGCCGTATACCCGCGAAGTATAGACATAATACACATGAAAGCTCTCTGTACGGCAAAAATCAGCCGGCTATCCGATTTCTCACACTTTTCTCAGCTACCTTGAACCAACACATTCTATGTGATAAGGGTAATCCTTACGCGAATAAAATATCATTTTCAGGATTTCCTTCAAAGCAAAACAGGCCGTAATCGAATCATCGTTTCCAACTGTCTGCTTCAGCAGTTTCACCGGATATTGGGACTTCTAGCTTTATTCCATTCACCGTCATCTGCCTAGCCTTGCCCCAACTATGTTGGGGTCGGCTTCTAGCTTTATTCGATTATTAGTATACAAAAGTAAAATTGTTTTAAACCGGACGAAAAAGCTGTGTTCCCACAAATCAAGGTAACGGTCCAGCCACCTCTTGATGTTTATCTCTGCATCATCATCATCATTAATCCGCCATTATTTATCATTCAATGATAAATAAAAACTACGATTGGGAATTCAGATAAAATTTCGCGAGAAAATATATGAAACCATAAAATTCGAGGAAAATACCTATATGAAAAATAAATGCAAAAAGCGCGAATCAAATAAAGTAGCACAAAGGATTTCCACAATATTTGCGAGTTAAAAATGAAAAAGTAATTTTATATTTTTGGGCGTTATTTGTAACTAGCAAACATACCATCTGACATTGCACAGATCAGACAGAACAGATCGTTTTATATTGAAATAAAATCTGCCGTTATGTAGACATTAATGTAAGAGGTTTTTACAGGAAAATAAACGTGTAAATGCGATTTTTTAAACTTCATTACCTACTTCATACTCCACGCTTTACTCTCTTAAATTCTGTACGTTACCTCTCACTTGAGACACAACCGTCACAAAAAAAGGCACTATTATTATGTATATATTATTCTGCTCTACTTTTGAGACTTCTAGTAAGAATGTGAATTATAATTAAAATTAAACAGTAACTAACCATTTTTGAGGAGACGAAGGGGAGGATAAAAAGCATCAGTCAGTTATCTGTAATTTCCGAAACAGGCGCAATCGGAGGCAGTTGTCTCATAAAATTCGGCAATATTTTACGCTCGATTTAAGGTCTGAAAGCTTGACAGTACCCGGCTCGGAAAAGCGGGGGAAGGCCTTGACCTGAAATATCTGAGGCGCGCCTAACATTCCTAAGCATGGGAAAGTTACTCTCACCACAAATACATTTACAACGAAAAAAATATTTTAGCTCCTTTTAAGATGTCGCTTTTCAGTTTATTGTGTGCGATATGTGGCAAATAATATCTTGGCTTACGTCAAAATAGACAGATAGAATATTTTATTGTACACAAGAATTGTCACACAGCTTTTATTATACAAACTTGCTAATTCCATGGATACAATGGCGGTCTTATCGCTAATGCCAGAAATTTTCGTATCTTCGAAGAAATTATATGGACGAGCTAGCGAGTTCCAACAATATTTTTTTATTGTTGGAACTCGCTAGCTTGTCCAATCGAGATTTTCTTTTAAGTTGCTATTAGCAAAAATGTGGACTAAGACGTTTGCAAAACCACAAACAAGGTGCCTTGCTAGCACTTGGATGAAGAGCCTTCACTTTTGAAATAGCTCTGCAGCCGGATGCTTGTAATGAAACAGTATTTGAGTACGCCACTCTCGCACAGGTTCAGAGATCGGAAAACCTCATTTTGTATTTCTGAAGAATTCTTGAATGTTTTTTTTTGCGTAATTTTTGCTTATCGCATTTGTAATTTCTCCCGCGCGCTTGTGGCCGCCCATCGTGTGTCAGGGCACTATGCAAGCATACTCAGTGAAATTAATCTAATGTACTCATAAACATAATGTTTGTGCATATTATGCGCTGCCATACTGTTCATTCCACTGCAGTAAAACTTTGTCAACTTATTGGTTGTTCTTGCGCGAAGTTTATAGGCGTAGTATAATTTAATAATAATAGCCTATATTGTCCCACTGCTGGGCAAAGGCCTCTTCCCATACAGAGAAGGCACGAGCATTGATCACCACGCTTGCCCAAGACGGGTTGGCGATTTCACTTATATTAATTATAAAGTCCTGGTTTCCTTAATGTTGTGATGGCCCAGAGGTTAATATAATACGTGGACGAACCCGCGGGCGGAAGCTAGTTGCTTATAAAATTGATACAATACGTCAACTCACCATGTTACAGCTATTTATAAAACAGTCAAAGAATGACGAATTCGATATGAATGGACAATTTAGGTTAGTAATCGATTTCATATAATCTCGTCGTTCGGTCACTTCAGTGTTATCACTTATTAAAAACACGAAGTGAACAACAGTTTACGAAAATAAAACTCCGAAAAATGTATTGTCACTTGACTCCGCGTTTAAGGGCGCACGGGATGACAGCTCAAATTCAAATTTTACCTCCTCTCTTCCAGCCTCTATCGCTCTCGCACAGTCAAAGCGATTCTTTTATAGTGAACTTCACTATGGATGACAAGTATTAAAACGGATAAACACAGTATTAATTTTATTAATAAACCTTCTATTTGTATTAAAAATGATATACATAATTATAAACATGGTCTCTAAAAATGGTAAACTTAAAAAAAAACCCTTATTTCACCATGTCCGTCCGTCCGTCGGGCTACCCCAGACTGAGGTGTAAATGAGTCTCTTCATTTAATTAAAATTTCATTCAATAGATATTTCTGTTCAGAGTTTTAAGGTTATTTTCACTTTAAATCGCCAGTAAAAAATTGAATTTATTTTTTAGGCATTGAATGGAAGTGTATCATTCTACAAACACTTATTTTTCTACGAAGGGAGGAACAAATTGGATAAATTCATCATTACTGTAAATTGTTTCAGTATTTAGATGATAATATTATGTACTACTCGTATACCTATGTACATCATATTTATTTGCTGGTTAAATAAATAATGTGAAAAAGTGTAGTATGTAAGTTATATATTAAGAATCAATAAATAAAATATATTAGACAAGACAATTTATATAAAATGTTTATTTACTAGATAAATATATAATGAAATAATATTAGTGAAAGCCATATGTAGAATATGTTTCTAAAACAACGTTATGTTATTAAAAATATTTGGGGGAAGATATTGTATGTCATGTGGGTATTCATAGAAAACTTATTATGTGTGCTACCCGTAATAATAAATACATCAGTCTTGATCGAATCTGTGTATCATTCACTTCAGGGAGTAGAAGGGATTGAGCGAGCGCAGTTTTACTGGCATTTTATTTATTAACATTTTTTTTTCTCTTTCCATTATCGTTAACGCTAGTAAAACGTCTCTTTGTCTAGGCGCTCTATTCAGATAGATCTGTCCATGTAGGCCACTGGGCGACTTGAAATAAACAACGTAAACCGTACATAAAATACGCTACAATGTATGTATTCTTACGGAGCGAGGCATTTATTACTTCGCGTTTCGGGGCTCGCATAAAAGCTTGTCGGGTGCATTCAGGCCGTAGCCCGCGGCAGCCGCCTGTCCGGGTACACCGCCGCGGTCACAAGATGAGACGTTGTATGAGATTCAGATCTGAACAACTATTTATAAAGTTTTATTTAACGAAGCATGTGCTTAATTGGATGGCGTTTGAGCTGTATCACGGAAACATGAAATAAAAATATCTTATAGTGCGTACTCAAGAAGAGATTTTATCATTAAGTTATTATATATGATATAACCTTTATTTCAGTTAAACTTAGCCTATGTTTACAATTTTACAACAACAAGTGTGTTTATTAAGCTTACAAAAGAACAATTTTGCAATTTATTGGCTAATTGTGTGACAAACAAATTAGTTAACTACCCTACATAGGTACTAGTTATAAACTGTACGATGGCAGAGTAGTGCACGGCCAGTTTGCTGTCTCCGATGTACATAGTATAAGCAAACTAAACAGATAAACTATATGTTATGTTTGTAATAATATTATTTAGGTGATGCGATAATTTTACTAGATTTACATTGCTTACACAGTTATACTTTTAATTCCTCAACATTACCTACATCATTTTATGCCATATAATATTTGTTGATCAAAATACAACCTAGATGATATATGTAGATGATACTTGACATTGTAGCTTTAAGACAAAAAGGAAAATCAAAGGGATTGGAAGATTTTTGTATGAAGCGTGGCCTGCCTAACTTCCGCCATTTTAATTTATTTTCAAAATAGCGGCCAAGCATAAAACCAGTATCAATCAATAGCTGGCATCAATACAAACAAGTTTTGTTCAAAACCAAACCTACTAAAGCGTCACGTTTTCGAGATATAAAATGATGTTTTTTTCTTACAAACAAGGTAAATAGTTCCAGATTCGAGGACTTTAGGTATATTTTTGTGAAACACTGAATTTTATGATTTGTATTCTTATAAAAATAACTAGTAACACGTCCATTCACAAGAGCGACGGGCGCGCGAATTTCAAGTTAGTTCTCGTACGTGTAACAACAAAATGTGCAGAAAAACAAAAGCTTTGTTTATACATTGTTTCTAGCCCAGTCTCATTCTTAAGTCCTATTTGCCAAATCATCGTTTATAATTTTATTAGGACAACATAACCTTATGTATATCGAATAACTTCAGCTATTTGTGAAGTTGAATGTTTCTTAGTCATAACTTGAAGCCATGAGCAAGCGGGTGGAAATCAGATAATGACTGTGCCCATAAGTTTTGTTAAATCTACTTATATAAAAATTAATGTCTGTTCGGATGTTTGTCTGACGCATGCCGTGGTACAGCTAGTGTTAAACAAAGTTAACATTCCTTTTCACCCGACTGCTGCAGAGCGAGAATGGAAAGATGTGATTTTGCGAGTTGCACGAGTTTTACGTCAAACTTTAGTGAGATATTCTATAAATAAATAAATATTTCGATGGACAACTTTATGACCTTGGGGTCATAAAGTAGTCCCAGTCTCTACCCCACTTAACCACTAGCCTTAAGAAATAATAAAACTGACTAATTTATAATTTCATCTTATTTTGATGATTTTTTTTGTGTCCGTCAGCTTTACATCTTGAAGTACCTTTTTAAAGTTATCGCTGCATCAGGGAGACAATTTACCTACACCCAAAGAGGTAGGGTAGAAGCTGATAGACTACCAATCCCAAGAGTTAGAAAAATATTTGCTATCCGGTTTACACTCTTTCTCCCTATTCGAGTCTTTAACTCAATCAATAAATCGTCACTTACCGTCGTATCTTTAGTCGAGTAATTACTTGTTGCTAAGTAATCACTTGACTAAGCAATTACTTAAGAAAACTTTTAATGAGTAAAATATTATATTTTATAGTGAATTAATTATCATTAATTACTTAAGAAAAGAAACGAGTAATGCTTATTACTCACGTTTTAGACTGGCATTAATCACATCCTACGTTCCATCTATAGATAGAAGTTAAAAAAATAAATATCAATAAACTTTGTTATGACATGACTAGTGATTACGTACTAGATTTAAAAATATCGATCAAAAATGCTTTTTTAATAGTTCTGACTATTCCGAAGTTGTATAATAAACCAATAAAGATTTAATTTTGCATTGAGTGTGCGTACAAAGAAGCGTACGTAACTGTCAAATGTCAAGGAAAATAAACATCTGAGACTTCTGTTGTGTATTGGCCGTAAGTCCAGATTTTTTTTTACATCCCGGAAAATATGCTCGAAGCTAAGATTGTTTTAAAGACTTGGCTTCAGGACCTGACCTATCTTGAAACAGAAAATATCTTGTGTCCCTTGAAGTGACTAGCACTTTAACGCAAACACACTCAAATAGTCCAAGATATTTCCCTGCCCGTTCTCTTAAACTCACACACACATACATATGTACATATACTCACACGCACAAACACTACACCACGGAGTAAATACAAAGAGGAGATGGTCTATTTAGATTTCCTTAGGAAACAACGCGTGACACTTTGCGGGGTGAGGGGGAAAGAAGTGGGCGGGATCTTGCTAGATCCCGCCCACTTCTCTATTTTCCATCTACCGGTCAATAGCAAAACTATTCGCTCGTTCTGTCGATTTTGTTTTGTAGTTACGTAACTATCTCACACTAGATGTCACTAAGTGCAGGATGCAACAGGGTCGTACTCAGAATTTTCGTACCGGGGAGTACTGTTTTATTTTAAATTAATTTTGCGAACCATCTTGATGCGTATTTTTTTAATTTAAATAGTGATTTTATTGTGAAAAAAAAAAAAGGTTTCTGATGAATGACGAATGAAGATTATTAGATTTTTCTCTTATACAACATTATTTTTTGTTTACACTAAACCCGAAAAGGGGTCATTGTAGTCATCATTTTGAACAACTTTTTCTATGGGACCAACCTTGAAATCGCGAAAAAAAAAATCAGCTGTTCCCTACATTTTGACGAGTTATGCGAACATAAATGTAGGGAACAGCTGATTTTTTTTTTCGAGAAAAAGATGAGTACAATGACCCCTTTTCAGGTTTAGTGTAAATCAAGAATAATGTTGTATATTTAAATGACTTATTTTGTTAAAAAGACTTATCAAGATGGTTTACAAAGCCAGTATGTTTGTAATCCATTGCTGTCTTAGATTATCTTCGGATGGAAATCTAAAACCTATATCATTTAACTAACTTAATTTTAATTTCAGTAAAAAATTGATTTCTAATTACGGCCCTGTCTTTTTGTTGTTCATAGTTCACGATAGATGGCGGCCTGTTTACAAAATGATATGAAAACTACAAAAATAACATTTTGGCCATTAAAGGGTCTTTAGGAATGAATGTTGAACAAATTTCAGCATTAATGTTATTAAAATATGTTAGTTCTGAGGTCTACATACCTAAATATTTTTAGTTTCCATGACACGCGTGTCGCCATCTAGTGTCGGGTAGAATTATGTTTGTAAACGCCGACGCTAGGAGATTTTTCTAGAACTATTTTAATAAATTACGCATAAAATTACTTACAAATGAAACGGGATGCCATCCATAGCATCAGAACGTCTATCCGAGTAATTTTTACAAGACAAAACACAACACTTCATTCTTTTTTTCGTCTAGCGCGAACAATGCTGTAAAATAGGAACGTTCACAAAGTTGTGCACAGGACGAACGCCAACAATACACTGACTAAGGCCACGCCCACATGATAACGTCAGGACCTAGTTGAGAATCACAGTGCACAGTTGCTTAGGCCATCTCCTCTTTGTATTTACTCCGTGCACTACACTCTTTCACCCTTCCACTTAATGATGCATCATGTTTACTGATGTTTTTTTAATTATGCTTGTCCACCAATTTTATGAATTTTATTTTAATTTAATTATTGTTTTTACGTTATTTTTATTTCAGAATAATTTATAATTACTATTGAATCATAACGAATTCCTACTTATGTCTTGCTGTACAAGTAGGAATTCATATACAAGGTGTAGTTTTGCATCCTCGTCAAAATTCAGGAAGTTGTTATAGAAGACGTAAATAATCAATATAAATTACGGTACCTGCTCAATAATAATAAACGCTGCTTTTTTTAGTTGTTCTAATTTGACACTATGTCAGAATGAAGCCCTTTTCAAAAGAGGAGAATCGCCCGTTTATCGAATAAACGTCTGCGTTTGTTTGGGGCCCACGGCTACTTCTACTTTGAATTATTTTAACTCTGCTCATTGTATTTTGTTTTTCCATGTTTGTATGTTACCTTACTTGTGTGTGTCAATAAATTTAATTTAATTTCCATTTTATAATTAACAAAGAACCGTCATAAAACTTTTTATAAGTTATAGTTTTTGTAAATCAATGTATTTTTATCTCTCTTAACTTAGCATAGTTTGCTTTTATGTAGGACATATTATGTGAATTTTCTATCATGTTGTACCTGCTATAATAATATAATTGTATCTGCATTATTCTAAGGTAAACAATGCCCAGATCAAGTAAGGTCCGACTTTGTATGGTTTTTTTAGTTGTGTGTTGTTTTAATTAGTTCAAGTTAATTCACTTGATATCCTTCAAAAAATATGTGTGCATATTTATACATAATTATATATGTACGCGTTACCTGACTTTATGGTTAAGTATTTATAATAAAGAGCACAATATCAGTAGGATCTAAAAAGTAACAACCGCATCTATCAATTTAACTGTAACAAAATCACAATCCCATCAGCTGTCTAGCATCATTAATTGAAGGAACACAGTCTTAATGGGTCGGTTACAGGTTACGTCGAGATGTAATCAATTGATACCTACCCACAGGTCAGCCAGCGTGTGTCGGGCTGCGGTCACGCACACGACGCGGCGACGCTTCAAGCGCTGTCTAAACAATTGATGAATATACTTAAAACCTGAAATCTAGACCCGTCAGCCCCGCCTTAACGCTAACTTTAGAAGATTCAGGCGGTGTTGCCAAAATACTCGTACATATCTGGTGTCTCAAAGATTAAAAAAAAGCTTGTAGGAGGAGACGTTTCTCAAAAGCTTTATAACTTTATTCCAAGAAATATTGAACATCACAAAGGTTCACACTGCTCCCGAGGTGCCACTTTTATAAAAATGGAAAAATATACTGCATTACTTTATATATTTTTATTTTTTGATCTAGGAACCTTCTCTTTCATATCTTTAGTTTCCTAGAAGCAAAAATGCAAAGGCATGTTTAAAATCTGCAATTCTTGGCATTTTCCTTAAAGATAAACACTCGCCGGGAAACACGGTTATTATTCTACAAAAAACTTGAAGATGCTAACGTCCCGGGTATAAAATGTCTTTGAAAGAAGGCTATTATTGTAGCAGTGGACAGACCAAGGGCGAACTATCTCGCAGGTAAGCTGTCGCTCTAGGACACTTACATTATCAGCACCGTTTCAGCACTAGAATAGCTGTTTGTCAAAAGCTGACTGGGAAACTAGGTTATTGATGAACTTAAGCGTTATTACCTGCATAGCATTCTATGTAACTTGTTCATGGCCTATTTTGTCCCGGAGATGGTTATCTTCCTTACAATGAAAACTTTACTAACTTCGAGTGATCCCTCTTTATTAAAATTCTTTTGTCATACATAATAATGAGAAATTAATTAAACGTCAACTTTGATGCGATTGTTTTAATTTTATTCGAACTTACATCATTTCGAGCGAATTTCCCTTATCTAAGGTTTTTCGGTTTCGGTTTAACATTTCGTAAAATGTTCTTTTTTTACTTTTGAACACGTTGGAAATTCGTCACCATATTGTGGAGTGATGTGGACTAACAAACATGCCCGTTAGACGTTCAGTGTTACAGTATTAGGTAACCAGTTCTTGGATCTCACTGGCAGTATCATGCTACAGCAAAGAGCATAATATTAGTAGGTATTGGTTGCTCCAAAGGCGGGTCTGTGGTAAAACAAAGGGTCGACTGCCAAAAGCCTTTGCGAGCTATATGGAAAATTCTGATAAAATCAACTCTAGAAACCGTGCGCAGACTCGTTACAATAACAACTTGTCGGTGTTCCCCGAAATTGTGTGGTACACCTAGTGTTCTATACAAATAGGGAAATTCGCACCAAAACCCATAACAAATTAAATTTATTCAACTTGCTATTTACCTTTTAAAACATATTATATAAGGCTTGTAAAACAAATTTAGTCCTATAAACTAAACATTACTCAGTCAGTTAGGCTGAACAAACCAGCATATATGTATGTAGATATACGAATCTGAATGGTTTTTTTATGCATAATACATGCTTTAAAACAAAAAATTGTTTCGCAATATGGCTCCGAAAAACGGTACGAAAAACAAATGAAAATCACACATTTTCGTAATTTGAATTTGGAATTATGTTTTTTAAAATTTAAACTTTCAATGATACCAAAACCAGCCAGATACAAATAGTATAGCCAAAGAGATTTTATTACAAATTCATACATTCTATAATGCGAAAAGACTTTTTCCCCAACCTAATACGTAGTATAACTTGTCAAAGGCCCGCAATATTCTATTGTCAGATTTATGTATTTTTATTTTTTAAAGGCAATATGTTTGAAAGTCTATTTCATAACCTCACTTACGGAATCTGAATCTGTTTAACTTCGTTGTTTCATGGAAAACCTTCATAACAAAACTTTAAATGAGCATCCACGGAATTTAACTACTGAAGCTTAGCGCATTTGGTCTACACAAATGGGATACACGATACTCATTATCCTCGCCTAAAATTCATAATGCATTTGCATTTTTGTGATGACGTACCGCAGTGCGTGTGCGGATGAGAAGCTTATAAACATTGAAATGAAGCATTCATTAGCTATCGTGAACACGATTCATTTACCTACTATTTATAGAAAGTTTACATCGTTATTTACGTTTGTGCTCTTTGTGGGTTTTGGGTAATGTTGAGTTGTGTAACCTCCACAGGCATTTCAGAAGTTACTAGCATGTTATATTAAAAGTACATAAAGAAGATAAAGAAAAAGTACACGCAGCCAGTAAGGTTTACACCAAAACGCGCACTGTTTTGGTGTAAAAATACGTCGATCCTTTTAATACTAAGTAATGCATTGTTTCATTTAATAATAACCTAAAGTATAAATCAAGGAGATATGCTATTTTTAATTATTACTTCTTTAGAGGCATACTCATTCGTATGCAAAGACAGACATGGCAAGGAGTTGGCACCGCGCCAGGGCTTCTATCTCGAATTGTAAGCCGCCAGCTTATCTTGACACTCAGAGCCCCACACAAACGTACACGGACGCGACGAACAAGGAGTGTGTTAATATGAACACGGAGTTCACATGTGGTTGGATGAGCACTGCTTTATTCAGGCTGTTGTTTTCTTCATTAGAACCGTGCCACTAAACCCTTGTCACAGTTTTTTCTGATTTCTCTGTCAGTGCCCTTACGTAAATGCTTTTGGGCTCTCTATTTATTGTGACTGTTAGCAATAATACATGGCTAAGCCAAGTAATGGTTTGATTAGTCGTTAATATTTTTATGGCAGATTATTGTCGACGTTTTATGGGCAATTTTAACCTTTTCAGGGCCTGTTTTCAAGGATTCGGTATAGGAAAATGTGTCGGTAGATATGAGAATCTAGTCAATCTAGTAGGTATAGAGGGAATGTGATGTGGTTCATTTTTATCTAGAACCAGCCTTCTTTTGAAATCCCTTATTCCAGTCTTCTATCTCTTATGTCAAGCATATTTGACTTTTTACCAAGTAAAGGCCAGGTGCGTAGGTACTCGCAACCGGCGTGCGTGTATGACCTGTATGAACGTGGACGACGTGACTACCCCCACGGGAAATAGACAGTATGTTTTTAACATCGTCGTATCAAAATGAAACTTCGTATGTAAATGAAGTTCGGATGACAGTACCACAATTTGGTATGTTTGAGCTGATCTAACGATGGAGCCAGAGGGTGGATAGTGGTATTTCAGTGGCTACTATTACAATACCTAACCTATATACGTATATTAACCCCTCGAGTTTGAACTTTTCTACGAGCTTTTACGAGTCCAATAGATTGGTCTTGGTAACGAGGAGCTGATGATAGAGCCAGAAGGTGGATAGTGGAATTCTTCAGTGACTACTATTGCTATTATTATACCCTTCGAGTTTTGGGACATATGTTTAAACCGTGTTTCTTTTCTCAAACTACATATTATTTTATTACGAGTGTCGTTGTTGTGCAAAAACAGGTGGAACTCTCAACAGTTACAAGTGACAATCATGTCGACGAACTCATTTGTACGTATTTATGTATACGTTAGCAAATAGAACGGAATGTTACAGCGCCATCGCCACCGCCGTCGACTGTTACTCATATTTATTAATTTTACGGCGACGCCGCATTACCTTTAACTTAACACCTAACTACAGCATCTCGGCAACACCGGCCGCCAGACATAAATATGCGCCATACTCTAGCAAGGTAGATCACTCTCCTTTTAACTTTAATGTCTCCGATTTGTCTAACACTTCAGAATGTTGTTCAGACCCTTAAGAATACAGACTATGCCAGATTCATCATCATCTAGCCTAGCCTTTTCCTCAAATTTATTGGGTTTTTTGGTCGGCTTACAGTCTTATCGGGTGCAGCTGAATACCAGTAGTTTACATGGAACGACTGCCTATCTGACCTCCATAACCCAGTTCGGTCGCTGATCTACGAATACCTAGCCTGCAAGACTTATCGTATTGCAACTTACAGACAGGACTGGACCGTTCGTCGAATTTGAATCTGGCCTTTTTCGTCCAATTTGCTCTCTTAAACACCGCATAACGCCCAAATAATATTCTTTATTTACTGTTTGTCCTTCCGGCAAGAATTCCGAGTGCACAACACTGCGATAGTCAAAGAAAACGGTCAACATGACTTTGACTTTTTTTTGATCGACTTTGGCGTGGTTTTTTCGGTTTCGGTTCAGTTGGAAGGCGCCCCTCCGAAACTTGTTGACTAGTTTGCATGTCAAACTCGTAAACCCACGTCTCGTCACCAGTAACAATGCGTCATGAATGTTGGGTCAGAATTGACTAGTTCTAGTATGTCCTCAGCGACACTTATGCGATTGAGTTTTTGGAGAATATTCAGGTCTTTTGAGACTAGCCGAGCGGCAACAGGTTTCATACCGAAGTGATTATTTAAAATGGTACGGATCGACTCGTGAGACACAGAAAGTTCAGCGGCTATCTCTCACAAACTTGAATGAGGATTTTCAGTCACTATTTCCTTCACTTTTGCGATGTTAACTTCAGTTGAAGACTTTGAAGGCCTACCAGAGCGAGGTAAATCTTCCATCACATCTCGACCGCTTTTGAACGCTTTGTACCACTCATAAGCACGTGTTTTTGATAAAGCTGATTCACCGTAAGCATTCTGTAACATTTTCATGGAATCCGAACACGAAAATGCATTGGCGATGCAAAATTTAATACAATGATCTAACTAAAAACAGCACTGTATATAATCTAAATAACAGATACAAATCAAACTCCGCGCCAAAATGGAAAACAGTTGTGCCAATCTAACTACAAAAAAAAAATCGCTACCATAAACAAATCATCCATTTCCGTTATATTTTTGACTGAATAAACTTGTTTGACTATATTAAATAATATGTTATCGGCGAACCCTGATGTCAGATTAAACTACTTTGCCGTTCGTCAAACCGGTTTACTGATTTATCGTATCAGGATACACTAATCCAAATAAAGCAATTACACTGCGAGCAAATTGTATGTAGCGCTCGTCGGCCGCTGCCGCGGCTCAACGCTCGCTTCGCTCTTTCGGCTCGCGTGTGTTTAGCCCCAGTTCTAAGCTAACCCCCTAACCCATTTAGCCGGTGTGTCCTTTGATCGTTCTTTTTGTGATGAGCCCTAGTTTGGCCAGAAATCGGGTTTGGCCGGTACCGTATTACGACGAATTAGCACGAATAATGAAGCAATTGACGAGGAGAATGTGGTAACGCGAACTTTTTTTGCAAAAAAGTTTTTATTTTATCCTTTCTAGTTATCGTATCACACACAAAGCCTTGTCAACCATCAATTTCGCAATTTCTTTTACTTGGATGTTTTGTTTTGCCAGATATCTTGATTTAAAAACCAAACTACTAAACCGCTTTTGATAAAATTTCTATGGGACCAATCGGGAACTATATAATTATCCTTTCAAATGAAAGATTTTTTTTTTCAAATCGTTTCATAAACGATGAAGATATGAGGAAACAAATACAAAACCCGTGTGTGGAACTTTTATTTATTATTCTCAGGTCTTTTCCGATAATTTATTTTCCCTCGTAGATGTCTAACAGAAGTTTGTAAGTAAACAACATCGTGTATGTAGGATCTAGATTAGTCATCTACCCACTCCACCCACCCTCGCGGTGAATTAACTTAAGTTATTTAATTAATTACTTGATGTTTTTGCCGAGCCGGTAGGCAATGCGGGTGTCAGAGATAAGTAGTTTAGCGTCCATTTTGTCAAAAATAAATGCTTTTAACCTTGCTCGAAAAGTAGCTGTTATTGCGTCGGTTTTGGGCTCAAAATGCAGTACTTTGAACACGCTTGTTTTAATATAGCATTCCTATTCACAGATAACTAATTGTACTGCAATGTGAGTTTCGCTTAAATCTAAGCAAAGGAACTTTTTGCTTGTTTATGCCTAAAAAATTCGGATATCGCGACATAAACTTTTGGTAATTTGTATGTCGGCCCCATTTAGCCTGAAATTCCGCCTCGAGTACAAGGACATACTTAACGGTATACTGGCCGAGGTTCTTGCTTTTAAAGCACTTAACTTAACCTAAATACTATATAAGTACTATTTAGGTTCTTGTTATTTTATTACTTGTTAAAATAATAGGTACCTGTCTTATGAAAACAGTTTTAAAAACTATTTAAGAAAAACTAAACTAAGTTAAATATAACTACGACAAATTGATATCCATTTTGAGAGCCCTGGATAAAGTACCCCAGAACGTTCCATTTTATAAGAAGTTTTTCGATGGATTATTCTCAAGAGATTTCAAGGCAAAAAAAGCGTTTGCGAGTACTTTGAGGCTTTTTAGTTCACGAGGCGAAAGATTTGTGCAAAACGATAAATATTAGTATTCGCGATTCGGTAACACAAATAATACATTTTGATATAAGTGGGTACAGTTTGTTATTGCGGCCGAGGCGGAATACACACACAAGCCGCCAGGCGAGGGTGTTATGGAGCCGAGACCTGCAGTAATAAATGCCTACGTTTATCAAACGACGTTTTTCAATACACTTTTAGTTTTTTGGGGTTAGCTTTTAGTCCAAAGTTTTTGTTCGAAGTCCAAATTGATTCAACGGAATATAAAAAAAAAATGCGTATGGGGGTGAGCCGCCTCACCACCTGGCTGTGGAACTTTTATCTCCGCACTATAGTGCGGGAATATAAGAAGAAAACCACGAGGGTAAAATCCATAGCATGTTGAACATAATTGTAGTGTTTTCAGTTTTCGAGGAAATGTATTGAAAATTAATTCGTTGAAAATCGTACTGCTGTTTTTGTATGGCTGAATGCAAAAAGTTTATACAACTGCATTTTGCATTTAAAAACAGATTTCACTGGAAACAAAAAATGTCAACAGCAAGTCTGACTGATCTTCTTTGACCCTACAGAATTTTCAATTTGTATTTAATGATGATAATTTTTCGTTAATAGATAAGGCTTCAGTGAAGCAAATTTATTTCGAGAATAAAACCAGTAACGCTGTAAAAGCAAAATATGCAAAAAAAAATATACATGAAAATTTGACGAACAAACGGACTTAATTATCGATGGTTTAAAAGCTGCTAGGGGCTTTTAAAATCATGAAATATAGTCTGTTACATGCGAGCTGTAGTTTGGATTTATGAAATTAATTCGAATGTTGTTGTATTACTAATTAAGTAGCTTGTGATATCGTATTATGCTTGAAAGCTCACAGCTGACATATTCAATAATATAGGTAAGTAGTTGCTTCGATTATCTCTACGTATTTGCACCTCGCTTAACTTAATCTATAAGACATATATACTTGAATAACTTCATTCAAGTAGAGATACTTTACAGTTAGGAAACAACGGTCATAGCAAATAAATAATAGCCAGTAACCCTTAACATTTGCACAAAAGTTAACAAACAGGGCCACAACACTGATATTACATCGGGAACGAGGCAGAGCTGGCGCGGCGCCAACCTCACCTTCCGACCGTGTCGCCGTGTGACGACGTGTGCCTCAAATATGGAAATTTGAGAATTTTCTCAAACGGAAATACTGCAGCAGTCGTCCACCAATGACCGGCCGACGACCACAGCGCCGAATAAAAGCAATCCGTAATTAAATTACATAACCTAACATCACACCCGTGATCAGCGAAGGTTGAGGCAGACCTAATAGCACACTCGCATTTCACCAGTTATGCTCAAGGCCCACCCAATAGGGGCCTAGCCTATTATCATCACACACAGATCCGGACTCTGAACTGCACTGAGGAAAAATAGTAACAAATGCCCACGTGTATCAAACGACGTTCTTCAATACATTTTCGAAGAAATAAAACAATAGAATGAAAAGTATTTTTTCGTGAATTATTAGGAAACTATGATTTATTCCGCTCTTTTTCCTCGCTTTGGTTTCGCAGGTTGAAGGAGAAGCAAAGGTATGAAGAATTAAACAGCCCAATGTGAAAAAAATAAACATTTTTTTTTATAATCTTGTTTACTTATGATATTCTTTTTATAAACACTATTTAAATATTTAAAAAATATTTACGCCATAAAGGCGCATAGCTCTATGCCGAGATTAAAAAAAAAACAATCACCGCCCACTATAGGAATTGAACATATTTTGACTTTTGTTTTAGTGCATATTGAAAAAAAAACAAGGAGTGTGAAATAAATTGCATGTTGAACTTAATCGTAGTGCAATAAGAGCCTGTTTTCGAGGAAGTGTTTTGAAAATATTTTTTTGTATTGCCTCCACGGGCTCTTCTTACAGCTGCCAGGCGACTGGACATGCTGTTTATTAAGTTTCTTACGAAATGTTGCGGGTTTTTGGTCCTTTCTTCCACTAACGCATGTTTCAGGGCTCGAAGTGTAGCCGGGGCGGGGTTTCGATTTCTTACACACCTCCCAAGCTTGTTCAATTGGGTTCAGGTATAGGGTTCTCGCAGGCCAGTCCATGCGATTGATGCCAACGTCCCGAAAATACTCATTTACAATTTGAGATTAATGTGGTCTGGCATTATCATGCATGAATATTGAATTTTCACCCATATTAATTAAATATGGGTCAAAATGCTCACTAACAATATCTTTCACATATCTTGCACTAGTTAGCGTACCGCTTTCTGTCAGCCGTAACTTCGTGCGACTGTCTGAAGAGATTCCAGCCCAAACCATAACAGATCCACCGCCGAACGGCACTTTGTCCCCAAAACAAGCTAGAATAAAACGTTCCCTTGGCCGTGGTACACTCATCATGTGCATACAGCATAGATGTGGATTCGTCAGAAAAAGATTATTATTGTGTATTCTTCGTCTCCCCATTGTGCATGTCCGCGGGCGTAACGTAATCTTGCTACCCGATGGTCTCTTTCAAGTTTTGGACATTTGCGGGTCTATGGGGGTTTCTCGGAAACGTTGGACGACTCGCTGCACTGTAGAAACTGACACGCCTATTGTTGTTGCTGTACTTCGCTGTCTTCCGCTTTCTTCTAACATAGAGACGATACGTGTACATTCTTATGGTGTTAGCGACATGATAGTAATTCAATAATGATGGTGAAAGACGATCATGACCGCCTTCTATCATTTTGATTTGACAGATTGAGAGCAAAAGTAACACAACCGCGAATTGTATTTAATCCTAAATCAAGGGTCTTCATCTTAACCTAACGTAGATCATTTAAGGTTTTATTTCATAGTATATTAAAATTCTGTGTAATATAAAGTTAGTGTCATGCATGTACCATTATTACCTTGCAAGTAACAGGGATTTCTATCATCGACCCGTAATTATATGACCGTGAGTGTATTTTAAATTGAGTACAATCCAATCGCTTTGCATGTCTGTCCCGACGTTGTTTTTCTAAACTCCGCGATGGATTTTAATGAGGCTACACCATCATTTAGCGTATTTATCGCGGAAAGCTTATTTACATATGTATGCGTGTGAAGCAGGACGGGTCGCTAGTAACTAGAGATTGGCCGACATGGCGACTGGCTGACTAGTCAGCCAAGCCGATTGTTACTTTCGGTGGAGTTCAGGGGGCATCGGCAATTTCCGTGGTGTTTCATGTACAGCTGAGTCTCTCGCATTGAGTACATCAAACAAAGAACTCGCTCGCACCCGCCGCGCGCCGTGCGGTCATAGAAATTCTTAATTTATTTTTCAGTCGAAAGTTAAACTTTCTGTTGACTAAGTTATTTTTTACCATAGTAAGACCTTCCATTCCTAGATTATATTTAAAACTGTAAAGCTGATTTAACTGTTGAATGTAACGTTCTAATTTTGAATTTCGCGCCTATTTATGTTGCTTGCGCGCTCTAACATTTAGCTGTCTCTCTCTATTCCGTGGCATCAAGCAAGCGTGTATTATTGTATCTATTACTTGCTAGTTTTATAATAAATGAATATTAAAAGCTTTTTGGTTTGCATTTTTGGCATACGGTTATCGTAAAGAATTCACTTTTCGTCACATAATTATCACAATTGGATCTAATATTCCTTCATTTCTTTACCGAATCAACAAGACAACGCAAGTTTCAACATACGTTTCTGTCTGCAGATCATGAGGCACCAATTTTTCATACTTTTTTATCTTATTGATTTGATGCAAATGAGTCAATATTGTAGGTAAGGTAACGTTAGACCATGCTGCTAATTCCTGGGTAGTCTTCCACCATCTCCTTCAATTCAGCGTTATTCACCTGTGTGGGCGGTCTTCCACGTGGTTCGTTCCTCATATCGAAGTTTCCATTACGAAAGGGTTTAAATAAAAAACGCACGGTGTGTTCACTAGCAGTCACCTCTGCAAACGCAGCATTGATATTGCGAGCCGTTTCTGCCCCTTTAGTTCGTATTAAAGAATTATTACTCTAAGCTGAATAAAAAAAAACAATTGAAATTCGAAAATGGAATGTTGCACATTTTTTAAAAGAAAAATGTCATGGGTATAATGTAAAAAAAAGTTTCACTCAAATATCTCACACCATGAAGGTTTAAAGTCAATTCAAAGAATATATTACTATAAAACGGCAATTTCATACTTTAGGTAACCCCTATTGTTTGTAGTATTTCCTCATTATTGTCATCGTTCATATATCTATATTGTGAGTTTATTGGATTTTTACTAAAAAATGAGCCATAAATCAATTAGGTACATACTGATTAACGAGCCGACCGACGTCAGTTATTTAGCCAGGGCCCGCAGGCGCACAGTCTGCTTCCTAATTTCGATTTAATGGATTTTAGAATCAGCTTCCCTTAGATAGGCAAGTACATATGTATGTACCTACCTCACTACATTTTTCTTCATAATATTATTATGAAGAAAAATCTGTAACAAAAGAGGTTCTTGCAGTGTTGGCAAATGTCTGTCATAATAAACGAGTTTAAATTACCACTTTCTACCGATCTTATCATATATGATCTGCCAACATATTGGCTTATTACTCATTAGTGCCCAGTGTGTGGTTTTTTTTTGATCACAATAATTAGTAATTAGCTCCGTCCATTATAGCCAGTGATCGGAATAGGTACAGCTAATGTACCTAAAGTTCAAGGAACAGAAACGAAAAGTGGGGACTTCCTTACGACTACAAATTTATTTCCGAATATTTTTTTCTGAAACTCGGAAATGTCTCAGAATCAGTTAAGTACATTTAATACTAATGCTATTTTTTTAATCAATACAGTAAACTAATTTAATTCGTTATTTTTCCTTCTTAACCGACCTCGACAGCAAGGAGAACGTTCTCAAAAAGCCAGTAGATACGTTTTCTATTGTTATTAATTCAGGTAAAGTTCGTTTCTATTTCTTGAACTTTAGGCATATTAGCTCTACCTATTCCGATCATTGATTATAACTGATTGTATAATTTTCTCATTAAATGAACTTCACGCCGTATGGGTCATATTTCGGTGACAAAAACATATGGCCTACCTCGACTTGCAGCCTTGGACTAGGTGCATATTTAATTACAAGGCTAGATTCAATGTTATGTCTACGTTTCAAGGCAACGGTATAATGCCTACAGTAATAACGACGCAATGCAGCGTACTTGAGAATTCTACAACATGAATACCTTTAATGGACTTAAATGGTTTCTTGAGGCCATTAGTAGCCAAGGTATTAACCGAGCCCTACTAATCACTACAAACTTATATAGTATAGGGTAGTCTCTGGAAAATTTAACGTCGTATTTGCCCCTAAAATAAGTTGAATTTAAATCACAGCCAGAGGCTCTTAAAACGGAACGCGACGTTAGCAGGCTCTCTAATTTGAATAATTCCCCCAATACAAATACACACACACGCTACAAGGCCGGGAAAGGTCGGTCGGCACACGTGCTATAAATACCTACTTGCGTTAAATTTCACGAAACACTAATACGATTACCACGTAACGTTACAAATTACCGCTTTAACGTTGCTAGCGACAGCGGAACAATCCCCTTTGTTCCTCCCAACTAATTAACGACGAGCAATTTTTAGGCGCGGCAGAATATTCCACATCGATCTCGTGCTAACACTACTCAATAGTAAAGCCGAGTTTTGTTGCTGTTTGAAAGGCATACTCGTAATATCTGGTTTTTATTAAACACTAGCTTTTGCCCGCGACTTCGTACTCGTGGTACTTCAAAATTAGAAGATGAACAAAAAGATCATTTCCTGTGGTAAAATGTAGCCTATATTTTAAGTTAGGCATCTAGCAGTAGAGGGGTGAAAACTGAGTAGAGCGATGAAAACTGCGTTTAAATCCATGCATTATTGCGTGATGCGCGTACAAACATACAGACAGAAAGATAGACAAAATTCTAAAAACTGTTTTTTTTTGCTTCTGTTGCTCTAATAAAGACCCCCCATATATTCTTTTTTCAATGTACAGACATCGGCCTGTTACAATTTTATTATTTGTATACGTATAATGTTATTTTTCCAGGCAGTTGTTCTCCATCCCACCAGAGACGGCAAACATTTTATTTTTTTATTTGCAGAGTTCTCGCTGAAAATTGGCGGTATTTTCTATTCAAAAATTTCGAACATTAAACGTCAAAATGTTGAAAGAAGTTGACTTTTATCTTTTCTAAACAGATCGTAGATAATTACTTAACTAAGGCAACAAAATGAGGTCAGCACGAACCAGCGTAAAGTAGGTAATTATTTTATTATTTACTAAGATAGAGCTCTGTTTAGAAACAGAGCTCTATCTAAGTAAATATATATTTTCAAGTTAATTTCTACTTAACGGTAAAGCTAGAGCTTTACCATTAAGTAGAAATTAACTTGAAAATTAACTCTTACCTGCTTGATTAATTTGCATTCTGCTTTGTTTTATAAATGGCATCAACATCTTATGCTGTGATTATATAGCATCTCTCACGAATTGGAAGGCGTCTCAAACTCAATTGACGGGCGTCAAATTCACTTTCGCGCCGCCGAAGTTCTGTAGATACGTCTGTCTTAAAACGAGATATTTCCACACTCAGTGCACATCGGGTTCTGTATTAATTTACATAAGCACCGGGGTATATTGCGTAATCTCGGCTCAACAATGAGTTTTGCTTATTATTTTAGAACATTATTGTGGAACTCGAGGCTGACTGCAAGGGAACAGATAAAAAAATGTGTGCTCCAGAAATGTATGAAAAGTACGCCGTGTCTGCGGTGACTACCTACAGAGGACCTGGCACGAGCGCGCGGTGTAAACGTCGATTTTAAAATTAAAAATACTCGTTTCACTTAATTATAATTTTAAGAATTTATTTATATTTATGGATGATATTGATTGTGCTTGTTGCAAACAATTTGACTAAAATGCTATAGCATATTTTAATTGTATTTTCAATTTAAAAAAATATGTATTTACGTTACGTTAACACGCCCGCTGGGGCGAGGATAATTATGATTTGCTATTAAATTACTCCTTGACTAAGTGGTTATTTATGCAAAATAAAACCAAGTATATTAATGAAGCTCTCTATTTCATAGGTCAAATAGAGAGCTTCATTAAACTTGGTTTTGTTTAATTATTTTTTGGAAACCATTACTTCAAACGTTCAGCTCTAGTTCGTCTCCAGGTAACAAAGCGTGTGTCACACGTCGAGAACAGTTGTTTCAGTTCGCCATTCTTAAAATATAAAACATTCTGGTGCTATCTCTAAAGTAAGACCTACTAATCGTACTACTAGCTACTAATCGTTTAAGAAGAAATAGTTTGTTTCTGTCAGTATTTATGTAGGAGTTAATTAAACAAACTAAGATAAATGGAATACTGGCTGCAGCGCCGCCGCCCGCCGCGCGCCGGGGCGTCGCGGCGGCGCGGCGGCGGTATGGCGGTTAGTCGAGTTACCGACACACTGTGGTAACTTGATCACTGACCATCGGCAACAATTCATTATTTATCTTTATTCTGTAATAAAATAAAATGTTCGTTTAATTTTTTTTTATTATTTTTTAGGGATTCGCACTCTCTTTCTACTAGCGATACTTTGCCTATTCACCTCAACTGTCAAAATGTTTCAGTGAGAAACGGTGCATTTACTGTTTGTTAGTATTTTACGCCAATCGGCCGAATCGTTCGGAATAGGAAACAAAAAGATACGCTGCCGATAGGCGTATCCCGCAAAATCTACATACATGACACAAGAGCACAAACAAAAAAAAACTGTGGGATCGCTTCCACTACAATTCACAGTCACAATGTTCTAATGCAATTGTCCCTACAATTTTCTGCTCTAACAGCAATGGTTTATGAATCCTGCTGAAACTCTAAACTTACGTCTGGACTTGGATATGTCGTTCGTCGATAGGAGGAGTTAGTTCAAAATTCAAGTTACTTAGGACTTCTACAAGTTCAAAAATAAACTTTGTAGAATCGCCAATCTTGTCCAGTTTGAACATCTGTAGGTTTATTTGCGTTACTAGATAATTTTTTATTACATTGAGTTCAAATCAGACATTATTGTGAAAATTATAGATGCGTAAAGTTTTAGTAATACCGAAAACTTGGTCGTCTTTTGCAACCTCTTGTAAAATTAGTTACCATTTTATATAAAAAATATGTAAACATACTGTGACTCGGTTAATAAAAAGCCTTTTACATGGGGCGCAGTCAAATTCGATGACAGAGATGAGATGAGCTTCATGCATTGCAAATCTAAATTGCAGTGAAACGCTGGAGCGCCTAGCGCCCTCTAGCGGCGTGTTTGCAGCCGGCCGACTAGGCGACGCGGTCACCACTTCTCTTTATACTGCAACGAGCACGTGTCATACTATTATATTGCTCTGTGTAACGCCCCATTGTTGCGAAGACACAGCATTAAACGACAAAAAAATGTAGAAGCTTCTTTGTAATTATGATACTTCTGTAAATGGTGGCAGTTGTTTGTTATGATTAATTGAAAACATATTTCGAAAGCATGATCATTTTGTTCGCGAGTGCTGTGCATCTGGGCCTGGGTTCAATCCCCATAGTGTTATTGAGTTTTTTAACCGACGAAACAAAAGGAGGAGGTTCTCAATTCGACATTTAAATATATTTAATTTTACCATCAGGAATTTACAGTAGCAGCCACGGAGCGGAATAAAAACTAAACCTGTGCCCGTTTGATGGTAGTAGGCTCGCTCACTATTACATGGCACTATGCACTACTACAACTGCCGAAATGGTGTATTATTACTCTATCAGGTACACCTCTGTTTAATTCTTTGGGGATTACATGCGTGACAACATTATACAAATGCCAGAAATATCATTATCTGTGCCTGGTCAGAGCATCACTATGTCAAATACTAATCCAGGTGGGAGAAGGCTAGAACCTGACGGTAGTAATCTTAATTTGACACACGATGATGAAACGGTGGTTGACAGTCAACCATTGTATCATCGTATGTTAGTTAACTTGGCCAAAGCCTCTATTTGTTAATGTGGTTCACATAGTTCAAGTGTTACTAGTCTAGTCTACTCAGGTCCAGCTGAAAACCAGCGTCGGGCACTAGCTGCTCAGCAGTTTGCTGAACTGGGTTTATTTGGCGCACACAATATTATCTTCTTTTTCTGTTTAGATTCAAATTTTGTATTTCATATTTGTTGTGTGAACTTGAGGCACGCGCCAAATAAATGTTTTCTTTCTTACTAACACAGGAGCTGAGCTGATCGTGCCATAGCCCCTGTCTTCAACGAACCTAAGTCCTCAGCACATAGCGTACCTGTCCACTTTGTTTGTTGTATGCAGAAAGTGCTTCTTAAGGTGCTCTTTCGATAGTGACCGCAAAGAAACAAGAAAGTAACTACAAACAGTTGAGGCAACAAGCAATCCGAAGTACATCTTATGAAACACTGTATTTCACAGCCACCACAGGATCGGGAAATAAACAGGTCCATGTCTTATGGTCTCATCCACGATCAATCTAGGAATGAAGTTGTAATCTCTGACAATACTCCTAATCCTATAAACTAAACCTACGTTCTTTAATGTGCAAAATGCGCATAAATCAAATTCGTTACCTAAGTACTTAATTCTGTTGTGTACGGTATTATTGTATCAATTAATAATTACACGTTGTGAGGGTATGTCGACACACTTTCGTAATAAATGTCAGTCTGCATTGAATCTCGGTGTTTCATTGTCACGAACATTACAAATACCATACACGAGATAGCTTATTGTAGCCACATGCAAAACTGACGCGAACACAAAATTATTTACGAACCACAAATCCTCGACAAACACTACTCTACAAAAAAAAACAGTTTTGGTTCGCAACAGAAACGAAAATATTGTTATCCTGGGTAAAACGCTAATGCTGAATGAAGCTAAATCTGACAACAGAATTTCGCCATCACATCAGGATTTTAGTTATTGTTATTTTTTTATTCCTCAAATATCTACGTACCTACGTCTTGTTGTTTAATGGAAAAAATAAAAATAGTACGACTAAATGTACAAAAAACAATATTTATTTAAAAAAGCTATTTCTAAAGAAACAATAAACACAAAATTTAAAAAAATTGCTGCATTTTTCTTTAGTTAGTTTAGTTTGGTTAGTTATTTTTTTTTAGTTTTAGTTACGTTTAGTTAGAACAAGCAATAAAACGTAATAAATGACTATCAACATTTAATTTCCTTTGTACCCTCAAAATCAAATAATATTATATAATAAATACAATAATTGTATGTAACTTCACCATAAACAGTGAATTTTCGTTTTTTTTATTATTTAAATTGACGTGGTGGCGATATTTGATGATTATATTAGTAATCAGTAATGCCTAATCAATCAAAAATTATATGCGGTTACTCTGTCGCGAAATTTTGTAAAGTAGTGTTTTTTATACGGCATTCCATTAGGTTCACATATTTCATCTACATGTGGTACACGAACACGACAGCAAAGCGAAACCTGTAGGTGATACTTACATAAAACGGAACAATCGACTGAAATTATGTTCTTTTTTCAGAATGTGCCCCAGAGATGTGCATTGAAGAGGCGAAGCCTGAAATGCCAGCAGCACCACTAACTAGTGAGTCCATTGCAACCTTTTTTATAAAACACGAAACGAGTTCGCCATCGTTAGTGCATTCTACACTTTCACGAGTAAAGAGAACAAAATAAAACTTTAGGTAAGTACTTGAATTGAAACCACTCAACACTGGTTCAAATCTCGATAGTGTGGCGCGAGTCTGCTCCAAGAATCTGCTCCTTGCTTTTTTAGGGATTCGAAGTTGAAAAAAAAAATTGTGTGTTCGTTTGTATTCCACAGTAATTTAGTTAGTTTCGATTCTATTATTTGCTACATAGCTTATGCTTGCTATGGTTAAAGCAAGCAAACGCTCTAAGCAAGTGGACATTTTTTTGTAACATAGTTATTACTGATTTCACCACTGACGGTCGACCACTTTTCAACCTTATCACTTAGCGTATAACGGTGAAAAGTGGCAGACCGTCAGTGAACTCGGTACCTATTCCTCACTTACCTACTATTTGTATAGTCTAAATATTAACTCGCAAAATATGGTAGGCAGGTGCATAATAGTAACAGTTCTAATTGTTTCCTGAAATAATTATATACTTAAGTGACCGAAAATACAAACAACCGCGGCGAGCGGTTTCAATTTCAGGAAAATGGGAAAGCATTTATTTTAAAACATAACAGTTAAATATTTATCGAGTAATTTATTCTTTAAAGGAGCAATTGCTCTGAAAGTTATTATTGTATTTTACAATGAATTTCATCAGAATTTACATGAGCTTTTCGGTAGGGTTTTACAATCCATTTTTCAATCAGCCTTATAGCTTGTGGCAGTGGTATAAGCCCTTTGTTTATTTGTTCTGTGCACCATGCACCAAGTTTTAATGACTACTAACGGAACCCTATACTCGTACATACAGCGCGTTGGGAGGCAGGCTCTTGGTTGGATTTTTCTCACCTTAGTTTGAAAGTTGTACATCTGTTACGTCAATGTTTTCCTAGTCCCATTTCTTTTCGTCGACTGGAAATACGGTAATTCTTTAGTTTATTTGATGTTGTACCAATAGACACGAAATGTTTTGTTGGTACCTAAAGTCATTTGTAAGAAGTCTGTAAAGACTCAGTAATCATGGAGTTACCTTACCTTTACGTGTACTATAATTTAATAACCACAAAAATATTCGTGAAGACATGTTCAACATCAAAAAAGCCGTAAATATTAAATATGGACTAGCAAGTCAAATCCGGACAGACGACAGCTAATAACTTTAGTTTATTTAAGGATCGCCGTTATCGGAATCAACAAGGAGGATTCGTACATATACGAGTATAAGCGTAAAATGGATTCCATATTTATAATATTATGCTCTTATAATTAAATTGAAGTCAAAACCACCAAAGCTGTCACTAACTAATGATAAGATAATTCTCCATTAGGTAATAGTTTATATAATCTATGACGTGCTCGCGTTACGCACTGCTACGTGTGATAGGTAGTTTCTGGCCTGGCTTTCCGATTTAGTTTAATCAAATAATACCCAATCAGCGCACGCCCCCAATTAGCGTTGCACTGTGGGCCACACATACGTCTGAGTACTTAAGTGGATTTAGTGCTTTCCACATGTTATATATGTACCTGTACAAACTTATCGAGACGATCTCGATTGTAAAGCGAACTATACAAGGTAGAAGGGACACCGATGCTGAAACGCTTACTTCGTATTCAGTACATCATACTGAACCCCCCACATAGAAATTTTCCGTCGGTTATAAACAAAAAATCTTTTCCATTCAATTTGACCGGGTAGGTACTGCAATTTTGTAGGAAACAGCCGTTTTTTTTTAATGACCGACAAAAATGTCTTTGTTTCTGATCCAGAATGATGAAATGAAAACCGTTTAGCGCCGCTGTCCCTTCCACCATGTATACGAGATGATCTTCAACTGATTTGGCAGTCGGAAAATGAGAAGAACTGATGGTATCGAGATGATAAGATTAGAGCGTCATCACAAGTGTTTGTTTCAATCAAGTAACTTGACTTAACGCAGTCCTCCCTCTCACAATATGCGGTTTCCGCCGACCGCAATCACCACCACAACGGTGTAAGCCGCATTTCCAAAGGATCGTCTAGCTCTGAATAGGTGGTAAGCCAAGTTGCTCGTTCTAAGCTTGCCGATTGGGGAATCCCAGATTGTATAAGTACATATTTCAATTACTGAAACAAGCAACATCACTTTGAAAAGTTAAATTACCCAAAAAGCCTTCGATTTGTCGTTGTCAACAGTTGGGTTGTGAAAACGAGATGTGATGTTGACTGCTTCGTTGGGTTAGTGGTCACAAGCGCAACTGCTGAGCCCTATGGTCCTGGATTCGATTCCCGGGTCGGGCAAAGTGTTTTTTGAGTTTTCAGAAGCAGCCACGGAGTCTAGATAGTGCCTGGTTGATGGCAATAGGATAGCCCCCTATTACATGGGACTTAAAACATAACTGGCGAAATGTACCCACATTTCGCCAGTTATGTTGTTGTTGTGTACTATTAGATACGCCACTGCGAACAGCAAACCGAATTTTATGTAGTTACCTGACGTCATTGCGAGGATCTCACACCCGTATCTATAGTCATGTTAAAGTAATTACTTCAGTTTAATTACTTATGCAAATATTTTAATGCGATAGGCATGAATTTAAACAAAATAAGCACCGTTAAAGAAAGCATAGCTATTACTAAACTACAGAATAAAATATGGTACCTTAAATAATGACTTTTAATCAAGTAATCACTTTGACTTGTCTAAAGATACGGGTGTTGGTCTTTACCTTTAGTCTAGTAAGGAAACACGTTGTTATGTAGAAGAAATGGTACAAAATGGGTTCGGCTAGTACTCATAGTTTCAAAGAACGTTCACTTTGTAATAACACTGATCCAAAAATATGTTGGACTTCTTTTCCTTATCAAAATAACTAGCTAAATTAATAAACACGAATAATATTTTCTTTTCCTTAACGTTAATTAATCTATTTACGTGTGTAACCTGACACCCTGACGGAAATATTCGCGTTCCATTGTTGCGAAGCGACAAATTGTTGCGGACCACCAAAACCTATATTGATATCGATACCGGAATATTGGTCAATCAAGCCGTTTCGGTCGGAGTTAGATTCCAATCTAGACTGGTTTGCATTTAAGAGAACCAACGAAAGCCATCGACTAAACGGAATCTATCAGGCCAAAATGGGCTTGATAGATTCCGTTTAGTAGTTTCAGCGAAATTGCACATTGTCTGGTTTAAAAAATGACTCACTACTTGAATTGTCAAACAGAAAACCTAACTGAGATTGGTTGTTTTATGAAAGTATAATTAAATGCCTTTGGTTGCGTCTATTTCTCTGTGTAATCTACAAAGAGGTAACAGATAAACAGAGCCGTTTGTGAGGCCGGCTAGACACTACAAGCTGGGCCGTAGGAACGCGTTTTAATATGCGCGGCGGTCGCAGGATGGCGTATTGTATTGTATCTGAACTAAAGCTAAAACTGACTGCGGAATGCGGGAGGAGCCGCAAGTATTCAAATATAATCTTTAAAGAACATTACTCACAAACGATTCACTTCGAAACGTATTTATTTATTTTATTTCTTAAGAAAACTTACAGCTAGGACACTGACACCGCGGAGTTAGTAGAAGAAGGCCAATTAAGAGTGTTCACTGACAATATTAGGGTAGCACACGACACAGATAGGCAAGCAAATGTAAGAAGAAAGCACTCGGAGAGAGATTATAAGATTAAACAAGTTTCAGTGATCTTCAAAGAAGTACATTAAAAAAATAAGTTTAGGGACACTGGTGGCCAATAAGTCAAGACCATCAACACTCTAACACATCGAGTTGAAGCTCTGCTAGCTCTAATCATAACCAGCACCGGTTAGAGGGAACATTCAGAGGTTGATGATTCCTTAAGGTGAAGAATGGAACACGCAGCCCAACTTTGCTTATTAGTTCAGAACAGTCGGTCGGACCATTAGCCAAATTGAACAAGAATATCATGTCGGCGATTTTTTTCCGCTCAATTAATTGAAGAATTCATCATTTATTTAGGGGTTAAAGTACGAAATGTCCGATTTATACTGCAAAATTACACTCGTTACTCGTTTTTTTCCAAGATTTAAGTAAGTAGTAAGTAAGTAAATTTATTTGTTTAAACATGGTGTACATGATACATTGCATGCAAGATAATAATGAGATACAGATTAAGTTCTAACATGTTCAGCCGTATATCGTGGCATACAAATTGGTAGGAAGAGATGGTGCATAAACCGTGATAATATCATAATTATTATCATATTTATTTAATCAAAATATTTACCCTCATTAGCTATACATTGCTGCCATCTAATCGGAAGTTCATATATGCTTTGGCGATAGAACTCAGGGGATCTAGATTCGACAAACTGTGTGAACGCATTTTGTACTGCCTCCTGGGAAGAAATTTTTTTACCACGTAGAAAATTGTCCTAAACGCGAAAAAAACGGTAGTCAGTTGGAGCAAGGTGTGGCTAGTACGGAAGATGACCTATGATTTCTAATTGCAGCTCCTGTAGAGTTACAACGGTGTCCCGTGCAGTGTGAGGTCTTGCGTTATCATTGAGCAATAATGGTTAAGATCGATTCACGAGTCGGGGCTGTTTCAATGCCAGTTTCGCCATCATTGTTCGTAGTTCAGCACAGTAAATATCTGCTGATATTACTTGACCAAACCTGAGAAAGCTATAGTGAATAACACCACGAAGAGACCACCAAACAGTTACCATTACCTTTTTATTGATAAGCTTTGCTTTAGGGCACTGTTGCGGCGTTTGACCTGGGGTCAACCATTGCATTTTTCACTTACGGTTATCGTAATCGGAATCCACTTTTCTTCACATGACACTATTTGATCCAATATACTTTAATTTATGTACCGGTTCAATCAGACAGCGCAAGTTTCAACACGCTTTTCTTTCTGCAGATCAGTCAAATCATGAGGCACCCATTTTTCATATTTTTTTTATCTTATTCGTTTGATGCAAATGAGTGAATATTGCAGGTAAGGTAACGTTAAACCATGCCGATAATTCCTGGGTAGTTTGACTCGGATCAGCTTCCACCATCTGCTTCAATTCACCGTTATTCACCTGTGTGCGGTCTTCCACGTGGTTCGTTGTTTAAGTCGAAGTTTCCATTACGAAAGTGCTTAAACCAAAAACGCACGGTGAAACGCATTAGCAGTCTCCTCTCCAAACGCAGCATTGATATTGCGAGCCGTTTCTGCCGCGTTAGTTCCGCGTCGGAACTTGTTATCAAATTTTACTCGTATATCAAAGTATTTCTTTATTATGAAAGTAATGTCATACGAAAATGTGTTCCCTACGAATGTGTTTGCGTGCGCAGGGGTTGCTATTTAGGAAACAATAAAATTAAAACTCATTGGCTTAGAACTCTCGATTATTTTATCAGTGAGTAGAACAGCTCAAACACTAACAAAAAAATAAAACATACGTATAATTTTTTTGTAGAATTTTAGGAAATGCAAAAAAACGTGTGAAATTACGTTTAAAAGTTGTCTTTTATTTGTCAATACAAAAATATCTCATCTTTTATTTTTATGTGTTAGTTGAATACTTCTTTAACCGACTTCAAAAAGGAGGAGGTTCTCAATTCCACGGATTTTTTTTTATAGGCACACTTGAAGCGATTTGGGTAGTTTTTGGAAGAGTACTTTTTCGGAGTGGTCCCATTTCAATTTGGTGAAGATCTCATGAAGAACTTCGAAGACAACGGAACTCCTCAATAAATTATAGCAAATGGACTGGGATTGCTGAAATCTCGTGTCTGACTATTGTTTACAAGAGGTTAATAACATAACATTGCGCCTGTATGCTCTGAGGCGGTAAGCAGATGTGTACAGTAAACCCAAATTTCGACAGGTATGATGCCAAGTTCCATTGTAATGGGGATAAGCCTTGCATATTACCTACCATGACAAGTATTGTTATCAATGTAAAATAAATGCATGGCAAATATTTGCACAGGATATTACAACTAAAAATAAAAAACTTTTTTGTAAAAATATTACCGACTTCATAAACACTAAAAAGTGAAAAATAACTTTAGCTTCAGAAGTCGGTGGCAAAAACCGTATCAATAAAACAAAAGTCACCGACTTCTGAAGCTAAAGTTATTTTTCACTTTTTTGTGTTTTTAAAGTCGGTTTTATTTTATGCAAAAAAGTTTTTTATTAGATTGTCTAGGAAGTAAAAATAAAATGAAATGTACGCCTCAGTGAAACCCAAGTCCAAAGTTATAGTTGTTAGGCTATGTGGATATCGAAATAATTAATTCAGATATTAAAATGGCTCTATCTTTGAGGATGTAGAGATTGCACCCCTTATGTGGAGTGTTTTTACAAATAGAATTAAGTGTATATACCGGCCTTAAAGTTATATGACTACAAACCCGGATCTTATACCCATATTTGCCATCCCCGTGCCGATAAAATACTATTCTGCAAAAAATATACTATCTAAAGAATCCCCTCTGGATTCTTTGACGTTGCTTCTTTGTACAAGAATGTCTTTGCTGCAGGAAATATATCAATCATAAACATCAATACCGAGGGGAAATCGAGCAAAATATAAGATGGTGCCATGGTATCTAGTCCTCTTCAATTAATTCAGTACTCAATACTAAAAGTATCTGATGCGGTTCATGTTGTTTCATAATGAGGTCGAGTAATAATAATTATTTGTAGGCATTTTATTTTGATGTCTCACTTGGATGCGGAGACATAAGGGGTGTATATCTTAGAGGTGCAAACAGGGGCCCTACTATGACGTCTTAAAGCAGTATTGTTTTAATGTCACTCTAGTGTCAGAAAGAGACGGAGCTTTAGAGGACACCTAGCGCCATATCCGTGATGCGAGATTTTCCATGCAATTTGTTATTTAAGGTTCCAAATTAGGGCATTAATACTTGCTTCACTTTAGGTTTCCATGACATATAATGAGACATTTACGAGCAGGTCGTGTGAAAAAATAATGATCGCGTTAGGAGAATATCATTGAGCCGTATAGCATGAACATGTGAAGCTCCGCATGCTAGGTATCTATAAAAGGAAACCATAGCAAAGCTTCGCTTCAGTAGTCCCTCGGAGAAGCGTGACATATTTTCGTATCTAAATCAGCCAACCATGAAATATCGGATTCGATACAGGTTTCCTTAAGATAAAATATCATAATATTATAAATAGATAGAATATAGAAACGAATGATATAATCAAATATAATAATTAATTCCTTAATAAATTAATTATATAAATACAATAAATTGTGTGTTATGGAAAGTTGATAAAAGCGCTCTTCCTCTCTCCTACCTATTTATCTAATTTTGCTGTGCCCGACAGGGTCCATAATTGTTTCTTCTTAATTGTATTTTACCACCTGTATATGTACATTATGGATTGCAATAAATAATTTGAATTTGAATTTGAAAATAATGACGGCTAAAGTACAAATTTTGCCGCCGCTTCCTCAGCCTAGATCGTTTTTGCCCGCTCTTACACTATTGATGGAACGATATCAAGTACTAATGAATACAAATTATAATTTTATTTATTACATTGAAATAGGTTTTCACTTTCTTTATGTATCTTATGAATGATATTAATGTGGTATATAAAATAATAGTAAAACTAGAGAGTTAATACACAAACTTAAAATAAAAATATTACGTATATCAAAAGAGGAACAGTTTACAGGACATGATACATTTTATAGTAAGGAAAAATACAAATATAAAAAAGACGTACGTCAATATAGCTGTTGAGTTTGTATTTTAGCTTCTTTTTGAAATGCTCGATGTTTTAAAATCGCAATGTTAATAAAACAATCTGAATTTAACCGAAAGATTAAAAGGAAACTCTAAAAATGTTGGTACCTTTGTTAAAAAAACGACACAAAACTAAAATTCTCGATACTAGATAATAGGCACGATTACTTTCTTAAATTTTTGACAATTACATACGATTTCGAACCATTTTTAAAATGTTTTTTTTTTTAATGAAAATTACATCATTTGGAAAAATAATAATAGGGCTAAATGCTTTATTTTTTTTACTCTAAATTATGTTTATAATACCTAAATAAATAATTACAGAACATAAATACGCTGTCAATCGGAACTTCTGCGCGAAAACAAAGATCCCACCCGATTGAAGGCCGGGGCCACACTGACAAGTTGTGTAAGGCACAATATAAATATGGACAGTACGGAAACTACCTACAAACGCTCGAAACGGCGCACTCACACAAACATGCATGCCGATTGGTAAAATGTGGCTGAGCTAAATGTATCTTAAGAACTATTATGTATTACCCATATTTGCAAAATAAAATTCTATTCTATTCTATTCATGCGCCACGACGAGACTCCTAAGCGATTGGCGAAGTGCTCTAAATAGTGAGTGCCGCGTCAGGACGAGTGGTCACGTTTAAGTTTATCTCCGCGATCCGCGCCCGAAACGTTTTCGTCCAATCGCGGCTCGCATACGCTCCCGCCAAAACTTGTAAAAGGTTACGCCGTAATGACAAAATTAAAGATCTATAGTTCTACAAGTTGTTGTGTGTTAATATTAAATTGTTTCCGTGTTTAAACTATCGTCTTTTGCTGAGATTAACCGACGCCATGAGATTACCTATTTAAATTGTATTTGTAAGCTAGTTATTTAAATTCGATTGATTGATCACTATAGAACAAAAATGTAAAAAAAAACAATATCAAAAACATTAAAGTTACAACCCTATTCCTTCAATGGAGCGTAGGTAATTATGTCCTCCACTAAGCTTAGTTTCCGTACTGTACATATTTATACTGTAGCATCGGGGTATTAGCGAGGCCCGGAAGGAGGGGTCAGTCCGAGAGTCCGAACCGTGGCTGGTAAGAAAGCTTGAAGTTTCAGAGGAAAGGTTTTTACAATTAAATGGTTTAAAAAACTCAAATTTCTTGATGTATGCAGACGATATGAAAATTTATATTACCTGTAAAAATATTCGCGACTGCCATTATTTACAACAGGACCTTGATAGATTTTATGAATACTGCCTTAAAAATAAACTCTCTCTTAGCCTTCCCAAATGTTACAAAATTTCTTTTACTAAAAATAAAAATCTTATCAAATTTAATTATTTAATAAACAATATAAGTCTTAATGAAGTTCCATCTGTCCGTGACTTGGGTGTTACGCTTGACTCTAGTCTGCATTTTGATACTCATATTGACAATATAGTAAAAAAAGCCTTTCAGATGTACGGAATGGTGATGAGATTTTCAAGCAGCTTTGTACGACCCTCTACATTCTTAATATTATATAAAACCCTGATTCGGTCGCAATTGGAATACGCCGTCCAAATTTGGGATCCTCTTTATGATAAGTACAAAGAAAGGCTAGAAATTGTGCAGAAAAAGTATTTACGTACTATGAATTGGAAATGTTATCGTCCTAAAGTCTCCTATGAGCAATTACTGAAACGTTATAATGTTCTTAGTTTAGAGTCCAGACGATTTCTTCTGGGTGTAATGATGCTGCATGGTATATGCAATAATAGATTCGACTGCATTCCATTATCAAATAGTCTACATTATATAGTACCTAGATCTGTCATGCTTCGTGGGGTGCGTGTGCCTCGACTATTCCACACGAATTCGTGCAGGACTAACGCTGGGGAGCGAGTGCCTCTTCGTCGCCTTGTTGATGCGTACAACGCGCACTTTATGGAGCTTGACATATTTACTCTTTCCAAAGATCGTTTTAAGGCAGGAGCAATAGAGTTGCTACATTTGTAAGTATATAATAATATATACATATAAATATATTTTTTCTCTTTCTTCTTCTTCTTAATAGGCTTTTACGATGCACACTGTTTATCTGTTTTCTTTTAACTTTTTTTTTGTGAATTTGTGGACGATGTTGTGGGTTACATGTGTAGTAACATAAATATGTAATAGATTGTATATAAATGTATTTCTAAGTATTGTGCTAATTTAAGGATCTCTAGTTAAGCATGGCATGTAACTGTTTTTTGTCCCTAACAAATAAAATAAAATAAAATAAAATAAAAAAAAACCTTATGACTCCTTCTTTATACATACATAGTTCGACTATCCTGCAAATGACCTAAAAAAAGTTTGTGATTAAGTTTATAAGGTATTTTTTATCGAAATGTTCTTGAATAGTTTTTCGAAACATGTAAAACTTAGAAGTAATCCTCAACTTTGCAATACGTTAATCACAAGGTGAATGCTGTAGTAATATTCAAACGACAACCATTAAATTTCACTATTTGAGGTTATTCTGGCCCTTAATCCGAACTTTTCTGTAGCTATCTGATGGCGTCAGATAGCTACGGTTTATGCCGGTTGTGGCATGAATTCTCGATAATTCAATCTACACTATTACCAATTAATGCATCTAACAAGCGGTATACGTATAATTCAAATAATCCCTAAATTCGTGGACGATAGTTTAGATAAATGGACGTAGTTATGCCAACAGGATCCAACCCACACTAAGCTATTTTAGAGGTACCTAGAGGTTCTTCTTAGAAATAATTTTAGCTTTAAATTGGGCAATTTTCGGCTATGTGGTAGGTTAGATCCCGATAACTATGTCCAAATAACGATACGAAATCGTATTTATTTCACTGGGAAAATAGAATTTATTTATTTTCAGGGATACAAACGAATTATATTGATAACATGACGCTGCTTTTATCAGTTCTATTTTTACTGTTCGATAATTACCGACATATTTGTTTGGTCCCGTTTTGGCATTGTGTAGGAGGAGGGTATCCGTTGAATGACATTAATAATTGGCAAAAAAAATGTTTGTAAATGTTGATACAAAAACAGCTATTTATTTTTGTACTAGCTGACCCACGCAACTTCGTCTGCGTTTAATTTTTGATGAATGCTCCGCTCTTACTGGTCGCAGCGTGATGTTATATAGCATATAGCCTTCCTCGATAAATGGGCTATCCGACACTAAAATAATCTTTCATTTCTGAGATTAGCGCGTTCAACCAAACAAACAGACCGAGACATATATATATATATATATATATATATGTATATACCAATATACCAAATATGAAACCAAATACTTTTACAACACGAAAGAAAAGACACCCAACAACAAACATCGATGCAGTGTACCCGGCGAGGGTCGTTCTTTCACGGTAAATCGTAACACCGCGATTCAGAAATTGGCGTCAAATGAACAACGCCATCTATCGACATCGGAGTTAAACTACTAAAATTAAATGCATGGAAAGCGATCGAACAAACAATATAGGCTATGAAGATTTTCAAAGCAGCGCCATCTAAAGTACCCTTTGCTACCATTGCATATTTTTTAAAAACTACTTGATTCACTACTACTTGACTACTACACTTTGATTCAATAGATGTCGTTGTATGTATCTTACGTAAAGGCGATAAATTCTTCTTTAACACAATAAATTCATATATCTTTTGATAGAGAGCACGAATTGCAATGAAACAAAAACGAATACCTTCTCTTAGTTATACACAATACTTGTGCATTAAAACTAACCACATTGGTTTTGTAATTTTCACGTGATACTTAAACAAACAAACATAGCCGAAGACTCACAGACTGCAGACAAACAGACGAAAATTCTAAAAATAGTAGAAATGGGTTCTGTTTGTTATCCTTTAACACCCTTACTATTTTTTTTTTCTAAATATTTTCAATGTACCTAAATGCCACGTCTACAGATTTATTATGTGTATAGATAGAAGATATAGATCAACAATATGAAACAAATTCCGTCAATTCCGTCTATTTGACATGTCGTCGATCCGATAAGTAGGTAGTACTAGGTACTCAGTTGATACTGTTATTTGGTTTTATAAGAAAATATTCAGAAGCAACCCAGCACACATTTAGAGACGTGCCTCTTTAGCAGTTTAACTTAACGCAAACTTAAATAAATGAAAAACTGTGTGGCATATCCCGACGCGTCACAAAAAGTAATTGACAAAACATAAAAATGTTAAAGGGTTAAATATATTATTATTACATCACTATGTTACACTATTATTGCACTAGAACACCGTAATCTTAAGTTAACTCCGTTTGTTTTGACAAGAAAAAAATCCTGAAGTTGGTTTTCATTATAATCATTCAGAGCGCGACTTCATCGACTGTTCAGTTCTTAACCAGATTTGTTAATAGGTTGGTTTGCCTCTTCTCAAAATAGGTACAAATTATACATACTTGTTCTCTGATTCCTCGAGCATATGCACAACCTTGAGCAGGTTGAAAGTATGATTAATTGGCAAACAAGGCAATTTATATTTTATAGTGCAATTAGAGATGTGCATGTGGATTTAGTGATCCTTTTTTTAATCTTAACAAAAATCAAGGAAAATTTAGTAAAAAATAGTTAAATCATTATGGCGAAGTTAAAAATTTGTTAAACCCTGAGATGAAAATGATATGGTCAATAAAGTGCATCACTCAAACCGCACACTTTAAGAAAATGTCATAATGTATACAAGGTGTAGTTTTGCATCCTCGTCAAAATTCAGGAGGTTGTCATAGAAGATGTGAATAATCGATATAAATTACGTTACCTGGTCAATAATAATAAACGCTGCTTTTTTAGTTGTTTTAATTTGACAATATTTCAGAATGAAGCCCTTTTCAAAAGAGGAGAATCACCCGTTTATCGAACAAACGTCTGCGTTTGTTTGTGTGTGTGTGTGAAAGCGCAGTTATAGGGCTAGTATTAGTCGGGCCGCGTTTTAATACGGGTGGTGTACACTTATCGATTTCCGATATTAAAAAAATATATAAAAATACCTACCCATTTTATTATTGATTCGGGTCGAGAATCATTAGCATAGTTACCTCCTTGAATTTGACGAGAATGCAAAGCACTTGCACTTCTTATTTCAATATTGAAAAAATGTTAAAAATACACTGGCCTGTAAAACTTAGTATCACACTTTTAAAATTGTAATAACTTTTAAGTACACAAGATATACTTTCGAAACAAAAAGGATTTAAAAAAGGGTTTAATTTTGTACATAAAAACTTCATAGTCGGTAACATTCTTTTAAGAAATGTCTGAAAAAAACTTTAAAATCAAAAATAATCCTTTTCGAATTACAATTGTACCATTCATTTTTTGTTTCTATTTTTGTTTTAAATTTTTTTCTTGATCGATGAACTTTGTTACAAAAGCTAAGTTAGACAACAGCACATAAACTTATTTATCATACCTCTTTCACCTGAAGAATGTGTTAGGATCATGACTTTTCTGGAACTAGGCATCAGTATGCATCGTACTGCAAGAACGGTGGGTGTGATGTTACGAACGGTCCAGAAGGTTAAGCGAAGGTACGAAGACACTGGAAACCATTTGAGGAGACCTGGTAATGGCAGACCCAGGTGTACTAGTGCCCGAGAAGACCGTTATATTGTTTCCACTGTGTTGAGAAATCGCCACCTCAAGGCAGTTGAAGTCCAGCAACAGCTTCTTCAGACCCGGAGAGGCTACATTAGTGACAGTACAGTGAGAAGAAGCCTGGTTAAAGCAAACCTGAAACCCCGAAGACCAGCGACTGGCCCCAAACTCGAGACAGAACATCGAGTAGCGACACTGCGATACGCCCGTGAACACATACAGTGGGATCAAGAAGAATGGTCAAGAATTTTGTTTCCAGATGAGTCTCGATTCTCACTTTACACTTCTGATGGAAGGCGAAGTGTCTACAGGCGACCTGGTGAGCGATACCTTCAAGCCTGCTTCTCAGAAAGAGGCCAGTACGGTGGAGGCAGGGTACATGTATGGGCTGGCATATCTTCAGAAGGTCGCACAGAGTTAGTGGCCATAGAAAATGGCGCTCTGACTGGGGAAAAATATGCCCAGGAGATTCTCAATGAGTATGCAGGGCCATATTTAGTAAATATGGGTGATGGATCGATGCTGATGGATGATAATGCCCAGCCACACACGGCTCGGGTCGTGCAAGAGTATATTCAGGAGGTTGGTATCAGCGTGATGGCTTGCCCATCATGAAGTCCTGATCTCAACCCGATTGAGCACTCCTGGGTTGAGCTAGGGAGGCTAGTCAGAAGCCGCAGACCACCACCTATCAGCCTCATGGCACTAAAAGAGGACCTGATAGAAGAAATGACAGAATATTACACAACCAAAATTATACGTATTCATTCAGTACACAGTATTGATTTTTAAGAGCACTCATACGGCCTGTGTACGGAATGAGTGATCCAAATTAATCGTAATAAATTTGGAACGGGACGTGCAAGTAAATTCTCAAATTGTTAATAGCTTTTAACTATTTTTTAATTTTTTTCTATATTGAAATAAGAAGTGCAAAGGCAATAATTATATTCTGAGATATACATTATGACGTTTTCTTAAAATGCGCGGTTTGAGTGATCCACTTTATTGACCATAATATCATTTTCATATCAGGTTTAACAAAATTTTTAACTTCGCCATAATGTTTTAACTATTTTTTACTACATTTTCCTCGCTTTTTGTTAAGATTAAAGAGAGGATCACTCAATCCACATGCACATCAATTAGAGAGGATATTGTAGCATACCAATTACGACTGTTCAGGAAACATTTCACGAAACATTTATCAGTTCAGTGTCTTAGCTACGTCTCAAGTGGAAATAATACTATCTTGCAATTGAGAGCACTCTTTCTGGTGAAACAATTCTATCAAATTGTTTAATGTTAATTGTTTAAATATTCACCAAGCTTTGATTGAAAACGAATTGTTTTTTTTTGTTAGCCTATTCTGTCCCACTGCTGGGCAAAGGCCTCCCCCATTCCTTTCCAAATCTCCCGATGTTTTGCCTTCTCTGGCCAATCAGACAGGAACGAGTCCAAATCGTCCTGCCAGCGTTTCTTGGGCCTGCCTCGGTGATGACGACCGTCTTCAGGTACCCACTGTGTGACGATTCTGGCCAATCAGTCCTGACGCAACCTGGAAATGTGACCTGCCCAGTCCCATTTTAACGAATTGATTAATCAAAGATGTTTCTTTAAAACTTCAAGTTATTGGTTGTTAAGTAATTGCAGTAATTAGAATATGCTTTTATTGGAAGAGTTGCAAAAAACTGATAATGTTCTTTGTTGTAGGCGAGGACAGCGATACCGCGGATACTGATGGCAGACTGTCATCCGAGAGCTCGCCTCTGCCGCACCGCCGCGGTGGCATATTGAAAGGCGGCCGGCTGTGGAAGTCATTGGACACCGACAAGGAAATCAACGAACAGGTAATTAAGCACATTTGTATGCTGCATCCTTCACAGAGGGTACACGTGTATAAACGTTTGAATTCAACAGAAATATTTCAGCTAGGCACGCAACATTAATTTATTAATCTTCTCGGTAGCCTGAACTACCTACTTGTAATTAATGAAAATGCAATTCCATTCACTGGCGAGCGGTATAAGGAACGACTGTGTGGACGGACAAAATTTTCAAACTTTGTCCCCACTATTAATTTCTCCGGTATCGTGGTTGCGTTTTCAAACATTTAAACTCACAAATACAAACAGTCGGACCCGGAACAACCATCTGTAAGCCATACAAATATTCGTTCAGTGCAGGAATCGTCGTACCCGCGATATGCAGCGCAGCAATCAATCGCTCAGCCACTGCGACAACCGTGTAGTAAAATTAAAAAAAAATAATCTTCTAGTGTCATCATTCTCCTGCCCTTATCCCGATTTATTTGGGGTCGGCGCGGTATGTCTTCTTCTTCCATACTTCTCTATTACTCGTCATCACAGCAGTTACCTCCTTTCTAACCATATCATACTTCACATAGTCCATCCATCGTTTCTTTGGTCTTCCTCTACTCTTATAGCCATCTACATTCATACCCAACATTTTTCTCACTAAATTTTCCTCATTCCTCCGCATAACATGTCCATACCACGATAATCGATTACTGCACAACTTTTCAGTCACCGGCGCCACATTCAGACTTTCTCTTATGTACCCTTATTTTATCCATTCGCGTTACACCACAAATCCCCCTTAGCATTCTCTTCTTAGCCACGTGCAAATGCCTTTCATTCATCCCTTTTTTGGTCCAACATTCTGATCCATACAGGATTGTAGGTCTAATCATGGTTTTATAAATCTTCCCTTGAGTTTAAGGGGAATACGGGAGTCATATATTCTTCTCGTGACCTGCCGCCATTTGATCCATCAGGTGTTAATTCTCTCACTCCGATCTATTTCGCCATCGCTTTGCATGAGTGAAATTGAACTACGCCAATTGTGCGAGAGGTACAGACGTGCACACAAGTATGCAATGTTTCTGCGAGTGTGTTTTATAAAATTAATTTATTAAAAATTCATCTTAATTATTACCTATCGTACTTTATTTGGAACTCTTTCTTGGTTTCGAGTTGCACGTTCCGAGCGAGAAATTAATAGAATTTAGGTACAGTAATGGTAACATCGTAGTGACTTCTGTTTTTTATGTAACAGAATGATGATCAGCGATCAACAACTACGGCCAGCGATGAAGATGGCTCCATCACGCCGAGGTCGGTACGGTTCTTGGAGAGACCCAAAGATTCGGAGGAAGAGCTTCCGAAGCAAGAACCAGAGCCGGTACAGATTCAGGCAGTAGACAGCGACATCGCAACACAAAAGGAGTATAACACCACAAGTACAGCACACAGGTCGGTACAGGAATTTCAATCCTGCCAAGCGTCCCGTTGATTGCTTCATACGATAGATGCGCCGGTTATCTGGGACCGTTCGATCTCGTTAGCCGAATTAACCGGACATTTAATGCCTCCAGTCATATTTATACACGAATGAAAAGTATTAAAACTCTGTATTCGACTGATTGCAAAATTCTTCCACTACCGGAATGGAAATTATGTTGCCGTTTAAATGATTATATCAGCGTTGTTTGTTGTGCACTTTGCGGAATAACGTTATATTATGCTCAATGTTCACCACAATCCTTTCGTCCGGCTTTTGATATTAATTGGATACGATGCTGCGGGCATTTAAGCAAAACTGATAAATACACATTTTTAAGTGCATTACCTGAACAATACATTTATTTGCAACAATCATTTTATTGGCCATCCAATCATCCATTTAGAATATACATAGTTGTTGATTGAAATAAAATCACGGCGGACGCGGCGCCAGTGAAAAGTACTGGAAGCATCTTTTATTAAGTTACTTATTGAAATTCATGCCAATAGCTGTGAAGGCTTGAATAGCTCGCCTTCTTGGTACCATTTGTACCATTCGATAATTTCTTAATTCCTTGTGAAATGTTACTTACAGCTGAAAGGCACTTCAATTTACTATGTATTTCTTTGTAGTGCCAAAATGAAAAATGCCTCACGTATTTATTTTACATGACTAGATTTCATGAAAGCATGTGAAAATCATATACACTTTATAGTGCTCATTTTCACGCCACTCGGAGACTTATTATGCCGACATAACACGGCCGCTGAGCAGCGAGTAAATGGCGATTTCCTCGAATATTTTTCATCAAAGATGAAACTGAATAAAGACCGGATAAATAAAAGTTAAATTTCATTTACAGAAACTGATTTACCGAAAACATTAAACCTGTTAGTAAACCAATCTTGTTGACCATCGCCGGTACTAAAATTACCACGTGTCGAGTCATTTACTGAACGCACTAATTTTGCTGGAACCCGTGGTAATTTACTGGCGTCCACACAGTCACCTTGTTCTAATTATTTGCTGTTAGATATCAACGAAGTTTCATTTTGAGCGTAGCGCTCGCATCACGGGTGCAAATGTATTTCAATTTAACCTCAAACATGAAAGCAAATGAGTTTTAGATGTTAGATGTGAGTTAACTAAATGAAAATTAAACATATTTATTGGGAAATGGATATTGAAGAACACATCATGCTAGTTCTCGTTCTCGGATACAATGTAAATATGTCGGTATCTGTACGTCGGTTTAAACTATAAATAGATCGCCCCTAATTAAGTTGGCGCAGCCGTGAGTCTTTCTTGTTTAGTTTTAGGTTTTATTTTTTATTGCTCTCTCTTTAGATCCGTTCAGCCGTTCTGGCGTGATTGAGTAACGAACATCCATCCATCCCGTCTTTCGCATTTATAATAGTAATAAGATTGATGGCCCAGCATGAAAAATTGAAGTAACACAGAGGCGAAATTCGCACGGGGTGTGAGACTAACTGCTCACGAAGTTTGTCCCTTCGGCACCCACGCGGGATTCACTTCCACCTGAAGCTTTTTGGCATGATTCTAACGCTACATATTTCTTATAGACTGGAGACCCCTCTCATCCTCACGATTACCGCGCCGAAAGCTAACTCCGCGGTCCAGCAGCTGTTCAACAGCGGCAGGCCGCCCCCACCCGCCATTGAACCACAGTTAGTCACTTCTGAAACGCTGAGGTATGAAAGCTTCATTTATTTTGCTATTTTTTTTTTCGGCCTTCCCTTATTTTACTCCTGTTTTATTATTATTGTTTTATAACACCGCTGACTTAGAGCTTTCCATGGTAGTTATTTGCTTGTTATTTTTCTGATGGAGTCGTTATTAAGGAGTGTTGTTTGTAATGTTTACTCAGGGCTTGGGACGCCGGAGTGAGGCCCAAGACAGAGGAGGCAGCGGTGCGCCGCGTGGCTGAGCGGAATGCGCTGCGATGCTCACTGCTTCGGAGCGAAGCAAGGAAAAAACAACAACCAAAAGTAAGTACTTTACTGAATTTTCTGTACAAAAAGCACTATAAATACACCTCGGTGCTTGTTTCAACAACCAAGAGAGTTAATGCGGACGTTATAGTTTGATCGAAACCGATGTACTGCGCCTTAGGTATGTGCACAGCGAGACAAGGGGCGGGGGCAGAGCAGGTCGCTCTGCTGGTGTGTGTGCTGTGTAGTGTTGTTTGTACCGGACTATCTATGTCAGACGCACATGTGATAAACATCCAACAATAGGTATTGGTCGTCGAAAAAACCCTTAGGAAATGTGACAACTGCGGGAAATTCATCAACTGATAATTTGGACCGATTGAAAGATTCGCCTCGAATTTCCCTCTTATTTCTAGAGGAAAATTCTGAAAAAAAAATGTTTGTAGAACGTAAAAATAAATTTCAACGAAAATTGGTTTGAATAAGTTTTGACGTTTAGATTTTGAGATATGGGACTTTTCGTCAAACTGCAGCAGCAACTTTGTTTTTCATTAACATACAATGTAGAACAAATTTAGTTTTGCTGTTGAGTGATTTACATTTATGAATTAACGTTAAAAATATTGTTATTATATTGTTTGGTGCTACGGAACCCTGTGTGTGCGAGTCCGACTCGAAAATAGCTGGTTTTTTGTCTAATTGCACTCGGCTATACGCATCTGGCCGTAATTACCGGGACGTCGTTAAGGAAAAGGCGGGAATTTTCCTAACGAATTAAAACATAATTTATTCATTCATTGATATTTCTGTGCTTTTACTAAGAAGTTCAGGTGTAAAATGCTTGGGTGAAATCTATATCTGCACATATATCAATATTATAAATAGTTAAAAGATCCGATTCTAAAAAGAAGTCGCGGGCTAAGTGCTAGTAACAGATATACTTCTATGGTAGGTACCTGCACATACCTACATAGATTGTGTCGATTACGTTTGTACATGCTAGAAAGCTTATCGGAAATAAGTTCTATCAATTATCCAAACAAGCTGCAGGTTCCCATGCTGAGAATTGTATACTAAAATGAGCTATTGGAATGGGAGGGTTTTTCAGTTGTGCTTGCTGAAGCACGAAAACCTGATAGGTAGCCGATTAGGTGGGGACTGTTAAAAGAACGCCAATACTATTTTTGGGAAACTTTTGTTAGGTTTGGTTTTCTGATTTTGTTATTCTTTATTGTTTTATTTAAGTGGCTACACCAAATTCTAAATCAAAATCTACCCGTTCTACAGAGCTCATTCGGTGATTCGTTACCCCCGCTATACTGTACGAGTACAGGTGTCTGACTTGACCTGGTTCCATTTTGAGACCTCTTACTTATGCTATGACTCTTACACAACCTCCGTATTAATACCCCTCTTAATTACTTAAATAAAATGCGGGATGTTAACATCTTAATACTTACATATAACCGTAACTGTTACTGTATTCTGATGAAAAACCTTCAAATTAGCGAATGCTTTGCTCATTTTGATACGATAGAAATACTCTATTCATCATCAGCCTAGCCTTTTCTCAACCATGTTTGGGTCAGCTTCCAGTCTAAAGCTTGCAGGATGGATGGTGTTTTATACAAGGCACCTGGGTTCTGAGGCGCGAAGGAAACTCGGTGTTTACCTAATGAATGGTCACCCATCCACGGATCAACTTTAGCAAGCGCTGTTTAACCTTGAAGATCGGCCAGTGCGGCTATTACGAGTATTATATACCCGCAGTTCCTCCTATAAATGTACTCTATTATAGGATTAATGTGGGTGTACTATTAGCTACGCCTCTGACTAACCCTTCGGGGATTACAAGCGTGATGTTTTGTTAGGAATAGGAAAAAATTACTGTGAGTTCAAATTTAAATGCTTCACGATAAATAAATTAATTATAGTGCTAATAAGGTCAGGCAACATGAAAATGTAAACCAAAATTGCAATTAATTTTTCTATAATAATAAGCGAGGTTTATGTATCAGGTAGGTATTGAATTATTTATTAAATGCATTAGATATTGATTGCATTTAATCAAAACAGTCAGCGCAAATGGAGTTTGAGCCGGTTGTTAACAACATCGGTTTCGGTGCGTTGTGGCGACGATGCGGTCCGACGGCGACGGTGTGCCCAGGTCAATCGTCTGTACATTTAGGACACCTAAAACTTTGCTTTAGTTCAAATAAAATAATTTCAATATTGTATTTGTAACATTATAAATACAGTATTTTAACCATTTTTCAAGAAGGTACTTGAGTCATCAAGCAGTCATCATCGTTGGTGGCGTGGAAGCAAGTGCGACTGCTGAGCATGGGGTCCTGGATTCGAATCCTGGGTCGGGCAAAGTGTTATTTAATTTTTCCATCGGGAATTTCTCAGTAGCAGCCACGGAGTCTGGACTTGTGCCCGGTTGATGGCAATAGACTCGCCCCTTATTACATAGGACTCAAAACTTAACTGGCGAAACGTGTGTACTATTAAGTTCACCTCTGCCTAGTGCTTCGGGGATTACAAGCGTGATGTTGTGTTTATGTTATTTCTTGATACAAAACCTCGTACCTAGCAGTAGACTCAACCGAAGCATTCACCCGTAAAGTAACAATCCAAAATTGGATTTTAATCCCGTGAAAATAGATATTTAGGGTTATAATAACTCAAATAGACCTGATAATTGGTACGAATATTAGGAACGCCATTATAAATGAAATGAGAAACTATTTTCAGCGTAACCTGACGCTGAAATTGTTAATTACAGGCTTAATTAGGCTGTAATTACAATACAAATTTATATCAAATACAAATTCAAATATTGCGTAGCCGTGAGCATGACCAATTATTTACCTATCTAATAGGTCGCTTAACAAAAAGCACCTCAAACGTATAACTAGTTCTAGGTATAGTTAAATTTTAGTCGAGGTCAAATAAAGAGATGAAAAATTATCAATACAATATGTATGGAACAAGATAAAATTGCAACGCTTAAATCTTACTTACGTTTTCTCAGATCATCAGTCATCGAACTCCCAGGTAACTATAGTTAGGTACCCAGAGCTTGTATCTACGTGTAGCTCAGTAAATGTATGGAAATGTATGTACATAAGTACCTCGTAACGGCCACACTACTAGATATGTCCATCAATTTATGTCTTGACGCACATGTCCTGGCTTGCATTAATCATTTCTGTTGTGATATATAAGCTCCCATTTGTATTTTCTCTAGATATTGATAAGGGACTGAACTTTTGATTGATGGTAGATAAATACTGATTTACATCTCAAATAGTACATTTTGATATATGTGGGGAAACTTCTGCAGTAACAAATGCGTGTATCAAACGACGTTTTTCAATACACTTCCTCGAAAGCTGGCTCTTATTGCACTACGATTAGGTTCAACATGCTATGGATTTCACTCTCGTGGTTTTCTTCTTGTTCCCGCACTATAGTGCGGAAAAAATCCACAGCCAAGTGGTGAGGCGGCTCGGCTCTTTTTATTTTTCTTTTTTTTTCTATTCAATTGAATCAATTTGGACTTTGAACATATTGGGACTAAAAACTAAAACCAAAAAACTAAAAGTGTATTTAAAAAACGTCGTTTGATACACGTGGGCATTTGTTACTGCAGTTCTCGGCTCCATTGTTATGGACTCGTGTGTGTATTTCGCCTCGGCCGCATAACAATTTTTCCCCACTTTTATCAAAATGTACTGTTAGTAAATCGCGATACTGTAAAATTGATTGGCGTATTCCAATAACTAACCGAGAAAAAGCATTTATACTTTATACATTTAACAAGATAGGTCAATGTAATTTTATTATTAGGTACCGTATATTTGATGAAGTTCGCATCCGTTTATTGACGTGTTATTTCCGTTAAGTAAGACGCTATCAGCGGCAGCTGTCTAAGTTGTGGAAAAATACTGCAAATTAACTTAACACCGATCTCTCCCGTTTTCTAAGAAAATTCTACTTTGTACTTTATAGCGGAATGCCAGGTAGGTTGATACTGGTCTGTAGTTCAAAGTGAAATAATTAACTTTTACGGGTGGGTAAAAACAAACGTTTAAACGAAACGAAAAGCGTTTTCCGATTCAATAATCTTAAGAAAATAGTTTTGTCTTATACCAATTAGGTTTCTTCGTTTGTATAATTAATTAACTGATGCTACTTCAAATTCCTGGATTTCTGTTCAAGGCTTCCTCTGCAGAAATCGCAGATCTTGCTATACTTACTTATTTTACTAATACATTTATAAAGCGAGCGTTACCATTAAATTCGAAATAGCCAGCAATAATTTCTGTAAAATGTCGTAAAATCTGCGCTTTGCCCGAGAAATACTAGTAGCACGAGCAACTGAAGTAGACATCTTCTATTTTAACTTATGTCTTTATAATTGAACGTGGCAGACTGTCTCAGTATTCTTATACAAATATCGTAGAAATCGTAGTCTTGGCTCGTGGTAGAAAAATAAACGTCAGAGTAAATTTTCAGTAATTGCCTCTCATGTGGTTAGTCGCAATTATTTAGTTGGTAGGTTGGTATTATAAAAAAGGTTTTCTAGGGAATTGAAAAGACCTTTTACATGCGTATGTATTACCGCATAAGTGTGTTTAGTACGAAAAGCCCGCGCCGGCAGCGTTTAGAGACGGCAGTAATATTACAACTTGTGACGACGACATTCTGTTGGTGCACTTAAATTCTGTCATCTTCGCCATCTACAGAAATCGCGAAGTTAAGTGCCGTCAGTTTCAAAAAGTTTGTTATCAACAGATATTGGAATAGCTAGTTTATTTACTAGGCTAGACTTCAAGGAAGTACCTAAGTAACATGTGGATAATACTTCCCTCTAATGTAACAGCTTATTTCGAAACTAAAAATCATTACGGGATTTTCTAATCTTTACCTATTCCCATCTCTGGTTATCAGAAAAGCATGTACCTTTTGATTTGCTGCAGTCCCGGTCTTACTTTAAATTAAATTTTTGGAGATAAAGTATTAATATTAAGTATTTATCTTCTACCGTCTAAACGAAGTTTGAAAACTTTTATTGTGGAACGTTCCGATTTTTTTTTGTTCTGAGACGTTAAAGCTCAACTCCAATTCGCGTGTTGCCGATCGGACCTGTCATGTCCAGATAATGAGGTTATAGCAAACTTGCCAAGTAACGTCGACATGCCGCGAGTTTTGCCACATGAACTAACAGATCGAGTATCTATAGATCGGCATCGATGTATTTTAGGTAACTGGGCTCTGGAAATAAAACACCTCTATTATCGAAATGTCACATCCGACCTGACCTGAAAAAATTAAGCATAAACTTTAAGTATCATACGAAGAGATTTAAGGTGCTATAGAGGCTTCTAACAGAAGAAATGTCAAAGAATAGTATGATCGTTAAACAAATAAAAATAAAAACGAAAAACCCGCTTTAGAGTAATGTTATTTTATATCTCTTATTCTTCTCAGCAAACGCTTTCATTTGATGCCCATATTATGGGAATGCATAAATAACTAGTCCGTCATTTGGTTTTTGGATTTAGAATAACGTTACTTAGCTAACCATGCATGGTCATCCAAACTAACATGTATGCACAATTTCAGCTCAATCGTAAACGGGAAAGTGAGTCAGATTTACCTTCTAAGATTTTATTACATAGTTACAGGTGAAGCTAATAAAAGCGTGTAAAAATGTAATACCATGTCTCAATGACGCCTTGAAGCAAAATGTCATAACAATAGTCAAGTTCTTGAAGTTTGACACAAGGAGCTAGGACTAGACAAGCGAACAGTGGCCAGGTTTAGCTCTAATAGATTACGCTTTTGTTCGCTTTATTACGTTTATCGCAAGTATCTACATTTAAATAACGTTGAACTAATCTGAGAGTGTCATGTAATATGTAGCTTAACCACGGAGTAAATACAAAGAGGAGATGTTCTAATTAGATTTCTATAGGAAACAACGCGTGACACTTTACAGGGTGAGGGGGTGCTAGATCCCGCCCACTTCTCTATTTTCCATCTACCGGTCAATAGCAAAACTATTCGCTCGTTCTGTCGATTTTGTTTTGTAGTTACGTAACTATCTCACACTAGATGTCACTAAGTGCAGGATGCAACATGGTCGTACTCAGAATTAGGGGAGGGAATCAGGGGAGTACTGTTTTATTTTAAATTAATTTTGCAAACGATGGTTTAAAAAAATACGCATCAAGATGTTGATGCGTATTTTTTTAATTTAAATCGTGATTTTACTATGATAAAAAAAAGGTTTCTGATGAATGACGAATGAAGATTTTCGTATATTTACTCGGAGACCAGTCTTGTCTATTAATTTTTGTAATCCATTGCTGTCTTAGATTATCTTCGGATGGAAATCTAAAACATACATCATTTAAAATTTAACTAAATAAACTAGGTGGGCTTTAAGTACTTTAAATAAATAAAATAATTGTAGATAGAACATTTAATTTATAGGAGATTGTATTTTTATGTCCAGCGAATTTAATGTTTTAAGTATTTTCCATTTATGAGACAGCCGCAGCCGCGGGACATTCAGTAAAATAATTGATTTCTAATTACGGCCCTGTCTTTTTGTTGTTTATGTTTGTTGTTCATAGTTGACGATAGATGGCGGCCTGTTTACAAAATGATATGAAAACTACAAAAATAATATTTTGGCCATTAAAGGGTCTTTAGGAATGAATGTTGAACAAATTTCAGCATTAATGTTATTAAAATATGTTAGTTCTGAGCTCTACATACCTAAATATTTTTAGTTTCCATGTCGCCATCTAGTGTCGGGTAGAATTATGTTTGGAAACGCCGACGCTAGGAGATTTTTCTAGAACTATTTTAATAAATTACGCATAAAATTACTTACAAATGAAATGTGATGCCATTCATAGCATCAGAACGTCTATCCGAGTAATTTTTACAAGACAAAACACAAAACTTCATTCTTTTTTTCGTCTAGCGCGAACAATGCTGTAAAATGGGAACGTTTACAAAGTTGTGCACAGGACGAACGCCAACAATACACTGACTAAGGCCTCGCCCACATGATGACGTCAGGACTTAGTTGAGAATCACAGTGCACAGTTGCTTAGGCCATCTCCTTTTTGTATTTACTCCGTGAGCTTAACATAATTATCATGTAAATAGTCGGACCACCAAGTTTAAAAATAGTCGCAGAATCCTACGCTCCCGTTAGATGCGGGTAATTTTAATTACAGAATCTTTCCGAGAAGATCTCCATTCAGTCGTACAACCTCCTTCGAAGAATCTACATTTTAATGCTAATTAAAGTTATACGGTTAGAGTAGGAAGCTTCAGTGAAGTACTTCAGTGGATTAACTTATTCGCATCCCACTTTTCTATTTCCCGGAATTTGAATACCTTGGCATCTACAAATTCGAGCCAGAATTGGATTTGATTCGGATTATTTTCATTAGTATTACGTTTAGAACTAGCATGAAAAACAGATTATAATGTTCAACAGAAACTCCTATTCGTCAGTGTTATTGGACCCATGGAATATTTCCCTTTCTCGTAAATAAACTAAACCACGATCGATCCTTACACATTAGAAAAGAAAATCTGCTCGCTTAGAAAATTCAACTGACTACGAGCAACTTTTGCAACAGGAAATGAATACCGGTACAACGGGGTTACTTAGAGAGCTGGGGGGGTAACTTTGATGATAGCTAAACTTGGTATGTTTTTTCGAATATAATGCGTGATGTTGAACGCAGCCAAAATTGTGCTTGTTCTGTTGGTCAGACTGACGGATCGGCCATAGTATACCGAAGCGTGGACAATGTTAAAGTTTAGTGTTAGAAAGGTTTATAAAATTTGCCTGAATAATTTCAATGGTGCAAGCGTAAGTATTATTGTTTGGTTTGTATTGTTTCGCTGTTTTAATTAAACGTTTCTTTAAGATTAAGAGCATGTTTGTATTTTTGGTTTACGGTCGCCATTTTATTTGCATGGATACTTTAAGTTTACCGGGGCTACATTGATAGGATACACGAGGCGACTTTGAAAGTTATCAATTTTAGGGTTAAGGGGCAACCCCAAACCCAAATTGGGGGTTTTTGGGTTTGGGGTTATCCCAATGGTTGTGGTACCCAATCTTATAGGATTAATATAGAAATTATAAATTTAACCCAATTTATTGCTTTTGTTTTAGTTGCCTCATGGTTTGCACCTATAAAAAGACCGCGGGTACACGCAATCATAAAAATGACTCTACAGGAGGCAATGGAAGAAGCAACAGAGATTTTTTTAATGATTTACTATCTACCTAACTTTTTGAGAAGATTTTTCATGTTGATTTTCGAGGTTTTGATTTTACGAAACTGGTTTATATAATTTTGAGACTGTTCTAATCGTTATAAGTGATAAATTAATTGATCTCTATAGTAAATGTTAAGACTAATTAATGTTAAGCTGTTGTTACTTTAGTAGTAATAGTAAAAATTATTTGGTTTATCTCATTTGTTAAAATTGTAATACCCACTATCAAATTCGCCCCTAGACTCAAAGTAACCCCAAAAATATTCAAAACGCATTATTAATTAAACGATAGTTTCTCAAAAAAAAATATTTTGGATGGAATAAATACCTTTTATTTATTTCATCGGAAAAACACTCTGATAAACGATAAAAACCAAGATTATTTTTAGGGGTTTGTTTTTTAGGAGTAATCAAAGTAGCCTCATTATCAATATAACTTTGATAACCGGATGTTTTTTTTTATATTTGCATTTAGGTATATTTTTTTGTTGTAATAATTAATTTACACAATGAGTCTACACTACAGTTTATTTAAAAAAAAAATATTATTGAAAGATCAAGCGCTTCAATTTGAAGTTTAAAATTAATTAAAGTCACCAGGTTTTCCTGTATTCAAACAACACAAAAACAATGATCAACTGCACTCGAACACTTTCGTAGGTAGTTCAGAAGTTTGACTTGGTAATATAATTATTTCCGTCCTTACATTAACTTTCAAGTTGTTTGAAATGTTTGGATTTATGCGAGCGGTATTATTTATTTACATTAAATAGGTACGCCAACAGTACATTTACATCAAACATTCAAGAATAAAAATGTATAGGATGTTCTTATACCAATTACAAGTGTACACAACATTCTCATAAATTCAATAAAGCTTCGTAAAGTTATATAAAATTAAAAATAGAAATAAACAAAACTAAACATCTTAAAAATGAAAACAAAACATCTATGACTTACAAAGATCAAATAACAAACAAAAAAAACATAGGAATACTAATTAATTGTGACTATTAAATGTCGGTTTATAAGAGAGCGCAACAGATTTTTGAAATTCGGCAAGGAACTAAACACATCCAAGTCGGGCAACTTCGAATTAAGTTCATTGTATTGAATGCACATTCTTGATACTGGTGAGTGACTGCCAACGTTACTTCTACTGGCTGAAGGTTGAAAAAGTTTAGAAATTTGCTGTCTAGGACGATTATATGGGACTGACAACATGATGCGTTTTAGCAACCGTTCGCATTCAATTTGATTATTGACAACCTCACGCAGAAAAACTAAGTCATGGACGGTGCGACCGTGCGACGACTTCTAAGTTTATACATATATGTCAATATTAAAAAATGCCAGGCGTTGTTCGTATGGACATCTGCGGGATATTCTTGGGGTCATATATGCTATATGTCTTGTAAACGCACCCAAAAGATTTTGCATTTCTCGTGATAAAACCTAACATTTGAACCGATTTCTTAACAGTGTCAGAGATATGAGAGGTGAACTTTAGTTAGGTAATGTTTTTTTATTTTGTAAGGGGAAATCAAAGGCTGTAATTTACGGCTGAAACGGATATAAAAACATTTTTCTGTATTCAAGGTCATCCCGTTAGATTCACACCAAAGACTGATTTGAGCAAGATCGTGTTGAAGTAGACTGGCACCTGCTGGTTACTCTACTCATATGTAGATTTTGAGATCATCAGCATAGAAAGAAACGTTGCAGCTAATTCGAGAAGCAAGACCTTTATGATCATGCTGACTAGAAATCAAAACGTCTATGCCAAGTATTGCGTAAACCTTATATTGACGAGGAAGCACAATGCCTACCTTGCAATATGTCTAGGTATACAGTATTTGAACTAAACCTTATTCTGACTATGAAGCAAAATGCCTGCCTTGCAATATGACGATGCAGCATTTGAAATTTTGAACCAAACCTTATAACGACTAAGGTGCCCCAAAGATTAACAGTTCGCCGTCAGTTTCCAATCGCATCAGGCGTCCTGCCATCCAAGGCAAGTCCAAAGCAATGATCGAATTGCTTCCACATATTAGTAAACATTTTCCGGCAGTCCCACACCGCTATACTGACCGTGTCGCGTCGCCGACAGACCACAGCCTAAACACCGACTACGTATCTACAGATTAGCAGGCGGCCGTTCATAGGTACACCTATCGTGTCGTGTCGTAATACGTGCCTACCTACAGGTACTTACAGGTAGGCACGTATTATGTATTTCATGTCTACATAACTGCAGTGGTTTGGGCCCGTGATGTTTATCATCTCGTCAGATTTTCAGTATATATATATATATGTATATATAAATAGGTAGCAAGAAAAATTACTACAGTGTAGGTAGGTACTTGTGTTTATACGAGGGTGGATTGAAAAGTTCGCGGCCTAACACATAAATACTTAAACTACTATTTTAATGTAACTGACCTCATTCGATTAGTTTACTCTCTGGTTGTCAAATTGTAAAATTCTATCGCAATAGCATTAACTGTATTTAAATTAGACTGAATTTTGCGAGCCTTTGTGCAGCGTTTTTAAAGAATGGAGAAAATTGAGCTACGTGCGGTCATCAAATACCTCTTTAAAAAAAAACTAACTTCAAAAGAGATTCACGAAGATATGTCAACAACATTGGGGGAATCTGCTCCGTCGTATACGACTGTGAAAAAGTGGGTTGCTGAATTTAAACGCGGACGAGAGAGTATTGAAGATGACCCTCGCTCTGGCCGGCCTATGACGTCTACGACTGAAGAAAACATCGGGAAAATCTGTGATCTGATATTAACAGATCGGAGATTGACCATCAGGGAGATTGCAGACACTATTGGAATCTCGTATGAACGAACACAAAACATCATAGTCAATGAACTTTGATTTTCTAAGGTTTCTGCGCGGTGGGTACCCAGATTGCTTTCAGTCGAACAAAAACGAATACGCCTCACGATTTCTTGTGACTGTTTGGAAATGTTTGAGGCTGATCCACAAGATTTTTTGGCCAGATTTGTAACAATGGATGAAACTTGGGTACACCACTACACCCCAGAGTCAAAACAGCAATCCAAGCAGTGGAAAAAACCTGATGAACCGACTCCAAAAAAAGCCAAAACAATTTTGTCAGCTGGCAAGGTGATGGCGTCAGTTTTTTGGGATGCTAAGGGTGTCATCATGGTGGACTACCTTGCAAAAGGTGAAACTATAAACTCGGCTTATTACTGCACCCTCTTACGTCGCTTGCGTGAAACAATCAAAGAGAAAAGGCCAGGATTACTCAGCAAGAAAGTGTTGTTCCATCAGGATAATGCACGCGTTCACACGTCTGTTGAATCTATGGCTCAAATTCGTGATTGTGGCTTTGAATTACTGCCCCATCCCGCCTATTCCCCTGATTTGGCACCTTCAGACTTTCATTTATTCCCAAACCTAAAAAAACACCTTGGAGGTCAAAAATTTTCATCAAATGAGGAGGTCAAAGCTGCGGTGGGTGACTTTTTTGAAGGCCTTGAAGAAACTTTTTTTATAACCGGCATACAGGCGTTGGAAACCAGATGGAAGAAGTGCATAGAGTTAAGTGGAGATTACGTGGAAAAATAAAATTACTTTTGCTTATATTTTATATTGTTTTCTTGCTGAGGCCGCGAACTTTTCAATCCACCCTCGTAGTAACTTAAGTAGGTAACAAACATAATAGGTATATATTATAATAGCAATATGTAATAATAATAAAAACATTTCTACTTTAGGTACGTAACAAAAATATTCTCACGGAACACAAAATTACTATTACGTTTATAGTTAGGAGTACTAAACTCTTATTGTTCTTCATTATTCGCTTTTTTAAACGTCTGTCTCTTTATTTTTATTATTCTTCTTAAGAAGTCTAGCGGTATACTTTCATTATCCTCCAGATTTTGAACCTCTTTCGTGTATTTTTTATTAAATTCTACGTCACATTTTCTTCGATTATTTATTTCAAACAAAGAGTGGAGTATTTTCCTGTCTTGCCATTTCGCTTCGTTCAATAATCTTTGAAGGAATAGAATGAAGGACGTGTTACGTGGGATGCGACCATTCAATCTTCGATGCCACCCCTCAAGCCCATTAGTTGTTCTGTTTGTTTCAGAAGCACAGCTTAATATTTTTGGCAGCAGTTTAAGCCATTGCTTTTCAAAGTTTAACACAAAGTTTCTTATTTTAGAATCATTATTAATGTCGGTCTGTTGCGATAAAGACAACCAGCCTTCTAGAATTTCAGCAGGTAGCACAGGTATATTGGCCGTCATTCACCTTCCTTCTTTTGAGTCAGTTAAGTTCAGCTTATTCGCATATTTCCAAATAACTGTACTGAAATGATAGTAGCACTCCGATATTTTTATATCAGGGAAAACTTTTTGTAATGCATTTATATATGTGCTAATTTATAATAGCATTTAAGACTCGTAAATTCAATATTTAACTTTATTTTAAGGAGCTCAAAGAGCCTAACATATGTTTCTTGGCTCTTATTTGGTAATAGGGCGTAGATAATAGGAACAATGTTCACCATTTCTTCTCCACTAGCAATATCTACATGTATTGTGTAGAGCTGGTAAAAGGGATTTGGAGTAGACTTAAATGTACCGTCTGCTTAAAATTTACTTTGAATACCTATGGTGCTTTTTTTTTAAGTTTTTGATAATGTTGTGACAAAAATTAAATTTTCATTGTTATCATCTCTATCCTCAATAACATTAAACTCTTCAGTAAATATTTTAGGTACCTTTACCTCATTTAAATGGTTAAATTCGTTGCATTTAAAAAACTTCTTCGCTTCCGTAATAGTGTATCCTTTTTCGGTTTAAATAATGGAAGTTTATCTTCAGCATCAGACGATAAAATGTGGCTTTCACTATAAACTTTTTCAAAAATCTGTTACACTGGTTTAAAACTCTCGCAGACTTTTTTTTGCATTCATCCATCATTACTAAGATTTTATTTTTAATAGGATTTGGTAAGCAACAATGAGTACTTTCTGTTAAAATCCGGTCTATAACTTCACTAAGTTTTAGCGATGCACTACTTTGAGTTCTAATACTACATCACCAAAGACTTGTTCCGACATTATTGCGTTTATTTATTGTATATTGATATTCACACCATAGCAATACATCACCACCTTTTAATTTTTTTATAATCTCAATTTTTGAGGAACGTTCCACGTTTAATCACAATTAGAAGTAAATAGAACAATAAATAATTTTGTATTCGTATTTCAACAAAATCCCAATGTTGATAATGACATTGTCATTTATTTCATTATCAATGTATACTTCAATCTAAAGTGGCCGGACATACTATTTTTTTCTCTAGCCTGCTCTGTCAAGCTCTGGCAAAGGCCTACAGTACATACTTACATTACTTAATTACCAAGTAAGAAGTCATTACATTACAGACATAGTTCTAACCCGGTTAACTAGATGTTTCCCAAATACATGTTACCTATATCAAAATTATTTCTGAAAAAATATATATGCCAATTCAGTTTAGTGAAAGTTAGATTTAAATTCAAATTCAAAAATATCAGTTTCATATAATTTTACTGCTTAAAATTATTGCTTTTTAGGAACATTGCTTGGTAGGCATTTTGATCTCCAGGCGATTTACTACTTAGAAATTATTGCATTTTGGGCATTTTGCTTGTTAAAAATTTTGATCTCTAGGCGATTTACAGCTTAGGCAATTCGCTGTGTAGACATTAATTTTAGGCATTTTGCTTCGTAGACGAATTGAAAGTTAGATACTCTGATCATAAAAGAATACAGGCTAGACTCGTGGCCTCCTACTGAAACTACTTGTTTCCTTCCACTCAAATATGATTTAAACCAAGCAAGAAATGAACCATGTGTACCATAAAATTTGAGTTTCTGTAATAAAAGTTGACGGTTTATCTTATCAAAGGCACTCGAAAAGTCTGTGTATATCGCATTAACTTGGACAACAACTTTATCAATTCCTTTTGTTAAAACAGATTTAGAACAACTTAAATTATTCTAAATGGAACATCCACTTCTAAAACCTTGTTGATGAGTTGAAAGAAATTTACTAATATGTCAATTTAAAAGTGGGATTCAAAAATTTTGCCAAAGGTTGAAAGAATATCAATGACTCTACAGTTTTTAATATTTTCTTGATCGCATTTCTTATAAACAGGGACAATTCTAGATTTCTTCCCGTAAAAAATCCTTCGGCAAGAGTCGCTTATAGCTGTGGTTGTGTTGATAAATGTTTGGGAATCGTCATGGTATACAGAGGAGAAGAGTGAAGCAAATAGATTAGTAATATCGGTACCATTTTCACCAAAAATGCCGTTAAGGTGCATGCATTCAGTATATGAGGTGTTATTGTTGCGCTTTTCCTTAATATATTGCCAGAATATTTTAGCATTTCTAGTCACTGCCTGTTCTATTTTCATTTAATTTATGGCAGATATCAAACAATTTAGAAGTTTTAGAACATCTTTCGCGTAGTATTCCCGATTTTGTCTTTTTCAGCAATCAATTAATTTAATAAGTGAAGCGGAAAACCAACGTAGATATTTCGGCTGTTTAAGTGAGCGCTTCGGCATATTTTATCGTGGCATTTGCCGTTTCATAAAATGCAGACACTATGTCATCAAAGGTACAACAAGAAGAAATCATTGATTCCCAGTCAGTGTTCCTTAGTTCTCTTGAAATTGCCGCATAGTCGGATTTAAAATAATTAAGATTCCTGTTGACCTTTTTTGCGGAGCCAGACAGTATTTAATTATTCAATACTATATAAAAGTGAAGGATGGTGCTGGTCTAATTTACTTAGTATATAATTATGAAGGTTGGTTTATTTTCCCGTTCTCAATGCTACTAATAGCCAAAAAATAAACTAAAGAGCATTCCAATCTACTGTGAAAATTGTTAGGTACTGTGTAGTTACAATTAGGCTCAGTAATCCACTGAATTCCTCCTAGATTCAAATCACCGAGAACCACCACACTTACATTATCAAGAAACTTAGTTTGCGTATCAAGTTTTGGAGGGGGTGGTGGTACATATACAGCACATATCGCAAATTTTTTAGGGTTATTATCTTGGGTTATATTGATTGTAATTGTAACCCACAAAGACACAAATTTCCTTGAGATTGCAATCAACACACCTCCACCATCCAATTTCAAATTTTTATTATAATTCTGATCAACAATGTTATATACGTGTACACGATCTCTTCGATATACAATGTATCTTTCGTCAATGAACTCACGCCACTCCCGTTATGGTCAGGCATAGGACTATTATCATTGTCGCTCGAGATGTAGAGTTGGGGGGAACCAACATCAACATTACATTTCTTTGGAAGTTTGTTACAACATTCCTTGCACTTCCAGCTGGCCTTTTATCAATAATCAACGTGCCGAACCTCCTCTCCGTTAATTTGGAACATTTACGATCATAATGTGAATTACATTCAAAGCAAATTATAAACTGCTGATCAGGTTTGTTTTGTGTACATTTAATATTCGGCATTATTACAACGCATGAAGCATGCGGATGTGAAAGCTCTGTGCGATCAAACTGCCAAAAACAAAAGTTTGCGCATAAATAATAATTTAATATTATTATAACAAAGCGTAGGTGTGTGAAGTAAACAAGCTTGCGGGCGTTTACGTGTGTGCGTAGCGTAGAAATAGCGATGTAACATGCAGTTACATGCACAGCGTAGTCTCTCACCGGTATCTAAGCGAGCGAACTGCCGGTTGTCCTAAGTCATGGACAACGGTCAATTGCAAATATTTTTAATTATCAATCACTGGTTTCGTAGATTCTTGTTTCACAAATTCACAGTAAGAGCACTCTTCAAGATCTTTCGATCGGTATATAGCATATGGAAAATCTTCCAACTTTTTACTAAAATATTTCCATTCGAAATTCGTGGGAAGAAACAGTACGATGTTGCTTTTGAAACGGTCAACGGTAAAAAAAAAGGAAGCAAAAAAATAAAAGTGAACGGTACCATATGAAGCAAAATCGACCAAAAATCATTATGACAATTTGCAAGCACCGTTTTAGTATCGTATAACGAAACTACCGTAACAAATAGACTATGACGTCTATTCTTTAATAGTGAAAACATCACTTGTCTACACAATTGAAGGCCCTGTCTATAGAAATACAAGTTTCTATAGACGTTTTAGTATTATAGCTATTAATGTAGTATTCAACCGCAGCGAGTTCCCAACTCGGTGAGCGTCGTTCGCAATCCATAGAACGTCAGAGGGGAAAAACCTATTGTTGCCATTGTCTTTAGTAGCTGAAACAATTTGCTCAGTATTGTCGACTAACAATATACCTTTGCAGCAGGAAACAACGTCGCTCGCCGAACGCATTCGTCTGCTAACTTGCGATGTGGAGGACGAGCCTGAGGATCAAAGGGCGTCGCCGGCCGGGGCTAGCGCCGACAAGATGTCAAGTAGCAGCGACAAGTCATACAATAGCATCAGTATCGACAAGAATTGCGAGAAAGCGTTCGGCAGCGCTTCGTCAAGCTCGTCTTCCTCGACAATATCGGTGCCGCTACAAACACGACAGCTTCCTCCGGACTTGGGTGACGTACATCAGGAACCACAAAAGGTAAGTCTTTTATGAAATCTAATTCAACCTCTCATGAGCTTTATTCTTTTTTGTAAATTTGTAAATACCTATAGATTACCACTAAGTAGCGACCTTCTGTGGGACAGAAGCGCAACGGATTACGTAAACACGGTTGCATGATTTTGCCTAACATCCGATACACCAATTTGTAGATCTGATAACAATGTGTCTGCTCAAGCGATCATTAGGCATTATCTCTTGAGTAGCCTAGCGAGAGTAGCGATCTAGGATACAGTAGGTACGTATTACGAGTCGGAATTCAAAAGAAGTACATACGGATCTATGAACTCTGTGAATTGGTTATGTACCTAATTACACCGGATCATCAGATTAATACCGTGAAATATGCCAACTTTGCAAAATATTTTTAATTTTCACCTTTAAAAAATTACAATTTAGAAGGTACATGACAATTTTTACAATTGTTTTTTTTTTTCTGTGTGGTTATAATGAGGTGCACAGAGTATTGACCCTACCTCTTGTCTCAGGGGATAGTATTCAGCTATAGTATACATTCTGATCCATTTTAGGACTTTTGTGTGTCACTGATATACAGATGAAGTACCATTAAAAATGCGAGTGTTTGTTAGTGAGCTAAAGGATATAAGGTGTGGATGTGGGTATGTGTGCTAATATGAATGGTGAATTACAGGAGTGATGTGGGACTGTGTGTGTGTGGTGTAGTAAGGAAACTGTATTTGTTTGTGTGGCAGATAAGCTTATACATGAAGGTAAATTAAGTGGCAGTAGGTTGGAGTTAAGCCAGCGCATTATTCTTCTAAGGCAGTCTTCAGCCATTTGCTTTACTCGAGCCCAACTAGAGGCATGCACCACAATGGCAGTGTCATCTGCGTACGTACAATTTTTTGCATTTGGTGTGGACATTGTACAGAGGTCGTTATTTTTTTTAAAGCGATCAACCATGGTATCTTTGCCCTAAAAGCAATTTATAAGCAAATTAGCTAACATAGAAAGCAATTTTAGTTTTGTGGCAATATTTATTACTTAGGTGATATGTTGATAATATTTGTGACAACGTTATCTATCAAAATCAAAAGTCATTTATTCAAATTAGGCTGATAATCAGCACTTTTCGAACGCCGAGTTTACAAGAGAAAGTCCCCAAAACGCCCGCCCTTCGCCACTTCCTAGTATTTTAGCTGGGAAGAAGAAGTGGCGGAACAAACTCACCAGCAACACACATCGCACTCGTTTCTAAGTTCATTTAGGAACCTGTAATTTTTTTTATCAATTGTTGAATATTTTAAATATAGTTTCATTATTCAGGACTTTATAAATCAAAATTTTTGACGATGGGCAAAGTAACACTAAACTATTCAGACCCATCCATGCCAACATTGCCCGTTATCAAAAAGCACTCAGGGTTGTCACATTTATTTATTTATTTTGTAACAGATGGATTAACGCTAAAATTCCGAAACAAAATATCAACCTTCTCAGTTACTTTAAATATTTCATATGTAACACGTTGTATTTTTGGGACATTTAAAATAAAGTACTTCATAACTTATGTTGTATATTAGTACCTGCGTGTAGTTAAATTACAACATTAGTTTTAGTATATGCGAAACCCGCAACACGTGTCTAGTATTTTTATATAAAGAATCTATGTACAATGTTTCAAAACTGTATCATGAAAAATTACAAAGTTATGAGCTTGTTACCTGGTTGTCCGTACAAAAATATGCTCACCACGTGCCGCCGCACGCGCCTCCAGCGTCGTCGTGCACTCATTGATAATAATTTGTAATCAACTGGTGATAACATTTTCCATCACACTTGCAGACTTTTGACTGTCGTAATGGTCAAGTGTAGGTAGATATCATTATGTGCTTTATTCGTAAATGCAGCCGTAAGTGATAAAATCATTGAATTTCTTTGGATAAAATGTAGTCAATGTGATTTGTTGCACCTTACTCCAACCACTTTACTTAATTAACCACAAAAGGCTGTAGGTTCGCCGGGACCCTAGTCCCTACATCTTTGAGTGGCGGTAAGCATTGTGTTCTACGCCGAATTTCTCCTCGTACCGTCGCACTGCCGTTACCACCACGCGTTATCACCACAAACCGCTAGTGTACGTACAATTTCATCTGTGTACTGAACGTTTGTGTATGAGAAAGACATGGGTTCACTCTTTACATACGATCAACCGAGACAACTGTTGATAAATCTTCAAGAGATGCTACGACACTGAACGACATTTCGGTATCCCACGAAATCTTGTATAAAACGCACACTATGTAGGCAAGCTACTATAAGTTGGGGGATTACATTGATGATAAAAATGCTTGGCTCAATGCTGGTCCTGCTCCACAACCATAGGAGCAAACTAATTGATTACAATGTGAAGTTATTGTGGAAGCTGCAGAAAATTGTAAACATATCTTTGCATTGTATAGATACAATCTCTTAGTGTTATATAATTGCATAGCACATGTGTGAGTTCTATGTACGATAAAGCTACCATTTACATCTTTTACTGACTCAAATTCGCTCTGGATGTTGAGAGAATGTCATGCTCACTCAAATGTCACGCTGATGGTGGCGCGTGTGTAGGATCGTTTAGTTCCCGTCAAAATGTATGTATAATCTCGACATGAATGATGTAACCAAGACTTTGCAACAACATATTGATTTAAAAGAGAGTCCATCGAGATTCTTGCCCACTCTTCTCATAGAGATCTACGCTTTCGAATGGGCAACTACAGTACTTTCACAAGTTATTATGCCCTGTGACTGGGACTGTAGCTTAGTTTTCTTTTGTGTTTTGACATTAAAAAGTGCCTGTAATGGTCTAATTGAAATAAATGCTTTGAGTTTGAGTTTGAGATATTGACAAGTGAAGAAGAAGAAAAAATTGTAAAAGTTGTATGACTGTTTGTGATTTGCCATGTGATGTGATTTATATATTATTTGTGATCTTGTTCCTCAAAGGCTTTTTCTTGCCTTTATGGAACAAAATAAAGGACTTTGTTATTATGTCTTACATTAGGCAAAAGTTCCTCGTATTCCCCGAGTATAATTACTTAGTTCCTCATAATTTTATATAACAAAATTTTAATAAACCATTAATTGTGAACATTTTATTTTATTTAACTAACATTTTAACGTCTATTCATATCCATCCAACACCCACAAAATAAAAGTGAAAATATAATTTAATTAATCATTTTACTGGAATGTGACAACCCTAAACATTTTAAATCGTTTGTTGGGCCTTGTATGGAAAAGAGCAATAAATGGTAGGTAACATTGCCCACTATTTTTATCACGAAAGGGTTTAAATTACAAACAATATTTTAAAACCTAGGTTAAGATTGCTTTAAGTTGTATAAAAAATTGTAATTGTCTAAATTGTAGTCGAGATAATTTTTACGTATTTTTATGAGCCAGATTTGCGTGAGAAATCGACGTGGGCAATGTTGGCTAAAATTCCGGATTATTTTGCCTGCCATCAAAATCGAACAAATCTTGGTTTAAATTTAAATTTAAAAATATTTAACACTGCAAATGCGTGCATACAGTCGTATAGTCGTAGTTAATGAAAAAATATACTTAGGTTCCCATAGAAAAAACTTGAAATATATTCTATTTTCATAAAAAAACAGGCAAAGTTGGCTAGTTTCACGGTAATACACCTAATAATTAACCAAAGATGTAATAAATATAATTTCATGTGTGTACCGGCCTATCAAGTGTACAGGAAAAGTGTTACGTTTATTATGATAACTTATAATATATGGGAAACGCGTCGCTTTAGAAGATTTTGTCTCATAAATACTCGTTTGTATTGATGCCAGCTATTACTCGTAATTGATATAAGTTTTATGCCTGGTTAATAAATGAAAATTTTACTGACGGTGCTATCAGGAAATTGATTCTATCTTTGATAGTTTATATCTCTGAAACGTCACGCTTAAGAGACGTATTACAAAAAAAAAAAACGCGAAATTGCAAGGTTTCCTCGTTGAAATTGTATGTTATCCGTTCGTTGTTTGAAATAACAATTACTTGTTAAAAATAGCTCGTCTTCTCTACTACAATAATAATAAAGCGAATTTTAGATAAATTATTAATTTATTCAGTAATAATCATTCTCCCGATGCATGTTTAGACAAAAACTCACGGAAACGTGATTTGGGAGCTCTAATTAGTAGATTCCATTGAATATAGACCATCAAAATATTTTTTTCATCATACAAATATCCCCAACTTCAATAATGATTGAATACATTTTCGTTATATGCCTTTATTGCAAAGAGAAAAAAAAATTGGACCTAATGGTCCCTTAAGTAGATTGTGTCTCATACAAAAGTTGTTGTTAATGACATCAGCTAGAAAAAAAAGAAACACTTCAGTTCACAGAAGTGGTGAGCTGAAATATCGAGTGTTGGTTTTTCCAACATTTTATCTCGATAAAATGCAAGTTGTTTAAATTAAAAAAGTCTTTTGAAAAGAGCTTGTCAGCTAAGTTGTCTTTAGCTAATACGCAGACAGACGCAGTACAAACAGAGTATTAAGTAAACTTCGTTTCAGGCCAGTATGCTGGTTTAAGCTGTAACAAGGCATCCTATTACTCTGAAGTAAATACACTTTTCAAAGTGTTTAAACGAGGAGTGGCTATCCATCAATGGAACTTGTTTTAGGCAGATTGTATGCTTTTCCGTACGGAAAAGTATAATAATTACGATTTCTTAAACTTGTACCTAAATAAATACATTACGACTGGATCTCCCCACAGCCGAAGTCAGAGCCCAGGAGGCAGTTCCTGTCAACACTAGCGCCATTGACAGCCTGTGTGGGAAGCGCGGCCCACCACGAAGGTTTCTACTACGTCCCCCCAGGAGACCGTACTTCAGCCTCTTCGGCCACTAACCTGGACTTGCAAGAACACAACGATGCGCCGGCACCAGACGTAGTCGCAGGAACACCGGGTAAGCGGTCAGGTCTGTAAGCCCCAACACAGATCTAAACTAACACTAACATTCATAACTATACTAGTCATTGAAAATCCAGCTAAGTAATTGTTCAGTCACACCGGTACCTACGAACAGATTGCGAACGGACTGCGGGACACTCCGATCATCAAGTCGTATAATCAAATATAAAATATGCCCTTTGTTTAATGACGAGAATCCTTTTAATTACCTGCAATTTTTTACTGTGAAATTCGCACGAATATCGATCTATATTTGCAGATTGGGATCAAAACAGAAATTATCATCGGTCCATCGGATCAAATCATATTTGAAAAAGCTTGAAAAATAAATACATTTTAATTAAGCTTACTGTTTAAAAACAGCACTTGTGTAATTGGCGGGAATGAAACTGAAATGAAACAGCATCAATTTATTATTCACTAGCTGTGCCCGCGGCTTTGCTCACGTGACCGTGTGTGTATTCTTTTGGCATTGTCAGTTTACAAATCATGGGAACGTGAAGTCATAGTATATTCCTAAAATTCTCTACAAATAATATACCTATAATTGACTTACTGTTAATTTAAACTAAAACCTGTTAGTACCTACATCTTTGTTTTAAGTATTAAAGGAACTCATAGTCAATTTCTGGGGGGAATCAATTAAGATTGCCATCGGCACGCTAAAAAGAAATTTATGAACGAAAACAAATACATGCAACTCATTATCTATCTTGGGTCCCAAACCCAACGGTTAATAACCTTAAAAATTAAAGAAAGACGCTCATTTGCAAATAGAGAAAGAGAAATACTTATACTACAGCAAGAACATGTGAACTTATCAGAATCTGTGCCCTATACTACTTTTAGGATTTTGAAGAAATCATAATCATCATTCTCCTGCCCTTATCCCAATTCATTTGGGGTCGGCGCAGCATGTCTTTTTCTTTCATACTTCCCTATTACTTTATGGAGAAATTGTTGAAAAAAAATAGAAAGGCAAACGATATCAATTCTAAAAAAAATGGAAATCTCACAGCATCAAAACAATATTCAAGCAAATCACAAAAAGGCTCGTACTTGCAACCACGTAATTTACAGAGCGGTCATGAAACCGCTAAGCCGTTTATTCTGTTGATAAAATATATGAATAGCCGTTCTCATGCTTGTCATGACTAAAATGACAAACAATTTAAGAATAGGGGCATAACAAACCTCCCCCACAGACTGCAGACATACAGAAAAACAGACAAAATTCTAAAAATAGTAGAAATGGGTTCTGTTTGTTATCCTTTAACAACCTTTCTATTTCTAAATATTTTCAATGTACAGAAACGCCACGTCTACAGATTTATTATAATATGTATAGAATAGATATAGATGTCGATATCTGCAGTGTTCTGCTGTTGGTACCTACTCGTGAACGTCAAGTACTTACAAAGAAACTTCGCCCGTAGTTCCAACAACTTTACGCAATAAAGTTATTGTTCATACCTTCCACAATACTAAAGTACCTACCGTGAGATTCAATCTCACCGCCAATTAGCCGCTTTTACGATACCACTTATGTCTAAGAGGTTAACGAGTTGGTTATTATTTTATATTTCATTGTTATTATTTTATTATAATCATACGACTTTCATTTAGTTCTTTATCCCTTAAGAATGTTTGTAATTACAATTAGTTCCAATGTACCAACATTTAAAACTACCTACGTAGTTGGAATATTAGCATCTCTATCCATCCACAGAGCTGTCATAATCATCCCTGTACAGAACTCATCCCGTGTGGTGTAAATGTCGCAGTGGTCATTAATCATTAGAACAAAATAGAACGTGTGGCATTTATTACTTTTTTGCCGTCTAGGTTAGACGTCCCATACAAAACATTCCTATGAAAAACACAATTCCCATAATAAAGATAGGTACCTACGAACTGTTTCCGAGAGCTATTTGTTCATATTTGAAAACTGAACAGTCAGGGGAAGATGACACTGACTATGTCAGATTCTAGGACAGTCGGCACAGGGCCTAGCACGAACGCGCGGAGAACGTTACGTGAATTCGAACGGGGTTTTATTATTGAAAATACTCGTTTTATACAAAAAATTGCTCAAAACGTTAAATTTTCGTCGCAAGTCTACTTGGACCTCTCGTTTTTCGGCAACCGTTGCCGATGTAAGTTTAGTAGCTGGATAACAACTGTAAGTAGGTACCTACGGAATCTGACGTTCGGTACAAATTTTGCTATAAAGGGTTCTTTGTGTATCTAGGAGCAGGAGAAGGCGATGATGGCCTGGCTGCGTTTGCTAGAGCCACTGCTCCGAGGACCGAGAGACTAAGGCAGCGGTACGGCCAGGAGTCACAGCCGGTTAGCAGCGATGACGAGCATGACGATTACGGTAAATTAATATTATTTTATTTAAATTAAAGTCTGTATTCACCGAGGGGTTAGGCAGAGGTGTTAAGTAGGTGCACCTGCGACATTTGACCAATTACCTTCTTTTAAATACGATGTAAAGAACACGTGAGCCTAGGTATGTCCCGGGCATAAATCCAAACTTCGGACTGCTATGAAAAACATTTAAAAGTTTCTCACAGAATAAAAGTTGATAAATTACGGAGTACTTTGGTAATCTCTATTAATGTAAATAATTATGTACCTTAGATAAGCTACTAAATGCAGTTAGGTTCCCAACGGAGGCGGTAGCGGGTCCAAAGGCAAATGGGGAGCGTTATGAAATACCTCTATGTTCATGAAAAAACATTTTATCTAGCCGTCTAAAATGATTATCTTAGATACAAGTATTTTGTAAAAAGCGGGCTAGGATTTTTTTTCTTTAAATGGGGGCGGTAGTCTATAAAAGGTTGGGAACCTATGATGTAGACATACAAATAAAGGTTAAATAAATATTTTTTTCTCTTGGATCTTAACTTTGTCTATAACTCCTGTATGAAGGCTATTAACAGTTCTAACCTGCCCAAGATAGGGTGATAAATCGAGCTTACTTCGGGGCCTTAGTTCTTAAAATTATCGCCCTAAGATGATTAAGCATCTATCTAAGAAAATCTAACATTTAATCTAAAGAAAAACTGACTTACCCCCCCACCTCCCCCAATTCTCAAAAGCTGGCGCCGCTCTTGTTTGCGCAGGCTAAATATAAATCTTATGCAAAAATTACTCAAGCCAACTGTATTCCGTCTGGATGCACTGTATCCATTCTACAAATAAATAAATGTTTTACTGATATTTTATGCTTAGTGCAAGTTAAACTATTTTCCTTTGTGAATTACAGGTAATGATCCTCGAGGAGGAATGTCTTTGTGAATAAAGATAAAATGTGTTGTTTAGGTTTCCATCGCCGGCCGGCCGTTCGCGGAATTGCTATAAAGCAGCAACTCGGAGCATCAGACGAGATATTGCAACAGATGCAAAATGAGTTGCAGCCGTCCCCGGGCACCACTCCGCAACAAATGCCGTCACATGCATGCCAACGCACAAACTCCAACTATTCTTGGCCATATTACTCTGAGGCCAATCTTAACTCAAGGCCTCAAAGCCGAGCCAGTGGCAATTCTAACTGGTAAGATGAAATACAACATTATTTGCATTGCTGACAGCTTGTCCAACCAAACCTTTGATTATTATTGCGATACGAATTTTTTTATGCTCGCGTGCATTTTCTAGCGACTGTCTAACGAACCTATCAGAGAACGAACACTGAAAACTATTAAAGTTATCAGATAAAAAGTGTTTTATCGGCCATTAGGTCTAAATCACCAGACTACATCCCGGCGAGGCCATGCCAGAGCACCCCGGTGCCCCAGCAGCACTCAGATGCTTGCTATGCGCACGCACAGAACATGGCCACGTATGCTCACTACCAGCAGCAGCGGCAACAAGAAACCATGTATAGGAACTGCTCGCTTTATGCTAATATCGGGTAAGACTCTTTTAATATTTGCAGCTAAGACTAATGATATAATTGGTTCAGGACGTTGTTTAAGAAAAAACACTTGCCAAGTGCAAATAATTGAATTTCCTATCCAACCATTATGATAAGGAGCACCAAAACACACTCGGCTATTATACTACAGACACCGCAGCCCAAATTGATAGTCTTCGTAATCCTATTCGATGCTTCTTCGTGCCACTTAAAATTTTTGGGCCAAAACTTTCGCGGCGTCATCGGTGGAAGCGCAGCGAGATTCAAGCACACAACACTGACTCTTGCTTCCACTTACCAATTCCAGATGCTCGGACAGCAGCCAGGAGTTGTACAGCTCGCAGACGAGCTCGGAGCAGACGTCGCCGGTGCGCGCCGTGCCGCGCTGCCGCCGCCCGGAGTCACCGCCGCCTATCAGGAACCACCATCAGTTGCTGTACCTGCCGTACAGTACTCACTATCACTACCAACACCATGCTGATTACGGTACGCAGCAGCAGTGGCAGCAAGCTAATGACTGTAAGTATCTATGAATCTATAGAATTGTCTTAGTCAAACATTTTTAAAAGCACCGAAACCATTTTAAAAAAAATTTCACTGGTATAGAAAGCTACTCAATTCAACAAGAAACTTCAAGCTGGCGAAGTTGCTGGCAGAAGATAGTTTTAAATATAAAGCGGAACCACGCTGATCTTATTGGCATCTCATATTCGTACAGAAACAAAGCAAAGCGTAGCTACAGGTAGCGTATTTACTCAATACAGGACAGCATAGCACAGCCTAAGTCGGATAGGTCACCCTATATAAGAAGTCGGGGAAATCGTACTACCTAGTGCAGGGATTCCCAACCAATTAAAATTATTAACCTAATAAAAAATAATAAGACTTATTTTAATGTGCACTTGTTTTTTTTTAATGGATATCGACCCTACAATTCGCGCCCCTCTTGCAAAGAATACAAATATACTTAAAACTTATCAGACAAGGGCGCGTGATATTTTAGCAGGTAGTTGGGTGAGGCGCATAGGGTAAAAGGTTGGGAATCCCTGACGAAGTGTGATAAAGTAAAAAATAGAGGATAGTAAGGCGAAGCGCTATGTTGCTATAAATGTGACTCTAAGAAGTAATGCAATCAAGTGAGTAAAGTAGACTAACAATGAGTCAACTGGTATTGCAGACAGCCGCATGCAGTCGTATTACCAACAACAGCAGACCCGCAGCGGCGCCAGCACACCGCAGCCGGCCGCAGTGCAGCCGCAGCGAGCGCACTACTCGCATCCACTTCAGCTACAGGTATTACATGCATACAAATTGCTAGACACCGGATCATATATGCAACTGAAAATCGTCGAAAAATGCATGCAAAAATGCTCGAAATTTGCAACAAAGGTGCCAAAATATGCAATATAAAATTGAACAAGAACTACAAAATAATGTATTAATCCAGTTAAATATAAAAAAAAAATATGAGAAGAGGCGTTTGCCCAGCAGTGGGACAGTTACAGGCTGGTATTATTATTATTATAGAAAGTGACTAAACGCGGTGCAAGTCATCGACGCGTTTACATTTTGGCCGTAACAATTTACGTGTCCATAATTATACCCTGTACCGTTTACACAGGAGAGAAAAGCAACCAAAGGAATACAATAAAATATAACATTAATAATTTGCACAAACATGGTAAATTGGTAATCTACATACAATAACAAGATCATACATGTTTTTGCTTAATGCGTCCGAATTTTCACTCTTTTATTTTTAAGTCATCTCCTATTTAGGGTGTTGCGACTAATTAGTATCTTATTACATACGACTAAATACAATAATCTTACAGACATGGAAGATAAATATCTAACATATTTACAGTATAGTTGACAGTAATAGTAGTAGGTACTGCGATCTGTGATGAAAAAGCAAGTTACTCAAAATAAATTGTATCTAAATGCAGAGTGGAAGGGACTTCGACGCACAAATGGTTAGCACGTATTAAGTACACCATCATTGCAAACACCCCCCCCCCCACACACATAGACATTTTTATCGATAGTTTAAAAAAAAACAGCTGTTCCATGTTCATGCTTTTTGACCGTGTAAACATTGCAATTTTGTAAGAAACAGGCAGTTTTTTACCCGACTGCAGCGAAGCCCAAAAGGAGGGTTATGTTTTTTTTTCATTACCGATGAAAAATTTGTATGTGGGGGTTCGAAATGTTGTACTGAACACGTGGTAACCGTTTGTGCATCGATGTCCCTTCCATTCTGTAAGTACGACAAAGATGTTCTGCAAGATATTCAATTAATCTCAAGCACTATGATTCTTAAGTTCTCTAGAATTCTCCAAACAACCCCATTTCCAAGTTGTACGTTATAATTGCTACTTTCAATGTTTTAATTAAAGTAATAATATGAGCATGGTAAACTTTCCTTCATAAGTTTGTTAGTTAGCTAGAGAGAGTGTGAATATGTAAGTAACTAAAGTTTCGTTGAGTTTCACTCAAAATTTTTATTAAGGAATCGACCCGTGTTACCTAAAACTGCTTCTTGAGGTTTAAGTCAAACAAGTTCCTCACATAAAACCACAAAAATTTGCTTATTTTATTTGAACTGAACTTCTAACTTTGAGTTTTAAGAAGTTTTAGTCAGCATCTTCAGATAAACCTATCATGTGAATATTCTGTATGTGTTACCTAACGGTGGCTGTATGATTAGGTAAGTGCGTACGAAGCGTGATTTTTTTTAGTTATCGGTTGATTATTATTTTTAAAGTTCCATCCTGCCTGACATTACTTCACCGGTTCAATATGATTAGCAAATATAGTTCAGCTAGTTTAATTTCTATAAATGTTTTCAGACTCTGTGCCCCGCGCCGGCTCGATACCGGCCCGTGCCAGCTCCTCAGCCTGGAGGAGGAAAACAAATGATTTGTTACTCTGAGAAAGTAAGTATTTTTCAGCTAATATGGTTCTTCAGAATAAAATTTTATTGCTTGTTTCCTTTTTTTCAAGGATTTTCAATCGGCGTCATGTGCTACGTCAGCTACGAAGTTCCATGGCGTCGTAGCCGGCGTAAGCTGCGACTCGTAGCTGCTACGGAGCTACGAATAACATTAGAAACTTTTCATTTTAGTAGATAATTAGTGTAGATAGTGGACATTAATTACGTTCTGTAATCAAAATGAACAAAACAAAATGATAAAATTCTTCCTAAAAGAAATTGGTTAAAAGACTAGGTACAGCAAAAAGTTAAGAAAGTAATTCTAGTATGATTAAATAAACTCTTTTGCAGGCACCATAGTCATTGGCTTTTCTATGGATAATATTAATATTTTTAGTATTTCATTAGCATAAATGACTAGAAATTTGTTATTATCAATGAAAATATAGTTTTTAATACTTAAGTCCTGGAATCGGTGTTTTAGTCAATGTAAACAGAGAGCCGTGTTAAAATGAACATTTTTATGGGTATAATGAAATTAAGACTACGAGTATGTTTATGCTATTTTAATTAAAAAAATGACATGAAAAAATAAAAATTAATAACGTGTATGATGTCCCCTTGCAGCGATTACGGCACGTAATCGTCTTAGCATGCTTTCCACCAGACTTTTGATGGTGTCCTGTGGAATGTGTTCCCACTCAGCCGAGATCACACGTTTAAGCTCCCTGATGTTTTGTGGAGTGGTCCCAGACGTGTTCAATGGGGTTAAGGTCGGGGCTCCGCGCTGGCCAATCCAAACGACGAATACCAACCTCTTGCATATAAGCATCTACGTCGCCAGAACGATGGGCCCGAGCATTATCATCCATGTAAATGGCATCTTCACCAATTACAGTCAGTGCGGGTTGTGCATGTTGACAAAGGATTTTTGCTATGTACCTTTGCGCATTTAGTGAGCCATTTTTAATGAATACTATCTCGGTATGATAGCTGGAAGTTACGTCCGCCCAAAATTTAACGGATCCTCCACCATAAGGGGTGATTTCCTCAAAACACACGTCGGCGGCATAGCGTTTCCCTGGTCTTCGTAACACTCGCCGACGACGTCGGTCGTCACCATTCAGACAAATTCGAGCCTCATCGGAGAAGAGTACGCTACTCCACCACCTAGTGTCCAAGATAGGCAATTTCTAGCGAACCTCAATAGAGCAATCCGGTGCTCACGGAGTAACTTGGGGGCCTGCGCTGGTCGTCGACTGCGTATATCAGGCGCTAAAAGCCGCCTCCTCACTGTCCATAGGCTAACTTGTGGTCCTCGTACCTCTTCAAGGTTTCTTTTGAGGTCTATGTAACTGCATTTGCGGTTCCTCAGCGTCTGAGTCACTAAAAGGCGGTCGTCTCGTGGTTGTGTGCAACATTTTCTCCCAGAACCTTGCCTTCTCTGAACGGAACCTGTCGCTTGGTATCGAGTCCAGGTTGTTTGGATGAATGAACGACTCACGTTTAAATGTATGCATGTTAAATGTATTTCGAAGCTATAAGTATTTGAAATACAAAATACCTCGGCGTCAGGTATTTGAAATACGAATTACAAATTACATTTTAAGCAAGTAATTGAAATACTGCCCAACCCTGCCAGTAACATAGTTTGGCTATTAAAACCTGATGATTACCAATAATGTAAAAAAAGCAATGGAGTGTATTATATAGGTACTAAAATTAAGTTTGTCGAAATGATTCCCTAAGCACTTTTATAGTTTAGTTGAACAAACAATTGACTTTATTTTATAAATACTATCTGATGATTAATAGGAATCTATTTTGATCAACTTTAATGATTTTGTCAATTTTCATATTTTCTTCAGGTGGCGGCTCCCATGTATCAGCCCGCGCCAGGCTCTCCATCCAGGGCCGCTAGGGGAGCCCCGGAAGGTGCACCATCGGGGGTGTCGGCGCAGCAAGCCACTTCTCCGATGGCACCTCCCCCAAACCCCATCTACTACGCTATGAATGTCTGACGGGGGGACTAGGTAACTACCAACTATGCTGATGTTTTAAGGCTACCTACAAAACTCTGTCAACTCTACCTTCACGTTCACCCCGTGGTCCCTGTTCCGCCTGGTGGCAATGATTTCAACGAGCTATTCAACTTTATAGCGACTCATCTTGATAAATGCCGAACTTTTAATGACTTAACTGTCAAATATTCGCGCCAATAAACAGTCTAACATGGCCGCCATCGGCTGCCAAAGATATAAAAGGATTTTCAATAAATGTGCTCATTAGTTTTACACGTAGCCCGTAACTGTGTGTACATTGTGCAATAAATTAATTCAATTTGTACAGAGTAGGTCTCATACTAGGCACAGTACGTAACTGGGTTGTGGAGGTCAGATAGACAGACGCTCCATGTAAAATACTGGTATTCAGCTGCATCCGGTTAGACTGGTAGCAGACCCAACGTAGTTGGGAAAAGGCTAGGCAGACAATGATATACAATTATCTAACTATCTTCACTGATCAGTTCACATCCGTGTTCGGTTACATCTCATCATGTGGGTCACATTTCTCCATATAACACAATAAACGAAAAAATTGTCTAACGTTTCATATAACAATCACTTTATCGTTCTTTAAGGTGAGAATCGTGGTGGGTCCCACAGGAGAGGTCCGTGTCAGTATCCAGCCGCCAGCGAATCCAGCCGAGACCACTAAAAAGAAGTAACAGTGGTTGTTTGTCCGACCCTGCATGTACAAGAGTCAGATAAAAGGTCCCTATTCGGTATCTACAGTCCAATATGCTCGTCTATGTTGCGTGTTAAACCAGGTATAGGTTATTTGCAACACAACATGCAATGCTACATTTTGCTTAAACCTGGTTGCACGCAACGTGCGCGTAGGTATTTTTAGTGTGTTTGCAAACAGATTAAAATGTATTATATGGAAATTGTTGCATTACTAGTGGTATTGCATGTTGTGTTGCAAATAATCTGAAACAGTATCAGTCAGGAATAGCAGAAATGTTTCTGTATAAAGATCAATGGGAGCTTGGACCATGTTTTATTGGGACCTCTGCAACAAAATCACTGTAAAGCCTTCGTGGTAAAATGTTAATAATAGTCAAGTCATAATTACATATTTATCCAATCAAATTTCTGAGTGTTTGAGATAAGCAATAATTTATTATTATTATTAATTGTTTCAGTCGTTTCATTGATGTTCTTTGTTATCGAGTTTTAAGTTCTTTAAGATATTCAATAAGTTTAGAGATTTGCTCGTTTTTCATACAAAAGTAATTCACACCAAAGAAATATTACTAACTAGGCCAAACAAATTTGCCAAAGAGCTGTTTCTTTTTTTTTAACACTTATTGAAAAATAACAGTAAATATTCTATTATAGTCATATAATTCGACTTGGAAAACATTTCTGTCAAGATAAATATTGTGTAATAGATGTTCCACAGTCCGCAGATTGCAATGTATATGTTTTTTGCTTATCAATTCACATTAATATTTAATTGAAATAATACCTCTAATAATTCGTCGTCAAAGATGTGTTAAGTATTATATAGGCCAGATGTGTGAAATTTTCGTTTGACTCTAAGGAGTTAGCTAATAATTATATTAATTATTCGAGCATCGTCAAAGAATCTTAAATACCTAGTAATTTATCTGGAAAAACAAAGTAATCAAACAAAAAAAAAACTCATCGAATGCCTAACATCCTTCTTCCTAGAAGTAAGTTAAAATATGAAATGACAAGGCCTAGAAAAAAAAATATTGAAAATAACTATTACGAATTCTTGCAAGGATCTGATTTCACAAGCTGGAGGCGTTACCTAAGCTATATGTCAAATGTTCAAGTATTTATGTTTAGGACAACATAAATAAGTTGTAGTATATCTTGTAATTTTTCATCATTATCAATAGATGTTTATGGTGAAGACTAACATTGTTCTACATGTATGCGAACCAATTTTGGAGCATTTTATAATGAGTATGTATAATATAGAATAAGTTTGATCTCATTGTTGATGTTGTTCGTGAACATGCTGTTCTGTTCTGTATATATTTGAAACAATCGTATTTAGGCTGGTACGTCACTGATTTGTTATTTTTCAAGAAGCATTGACTACTTACCTGACCTTGTGGTGTTACTCGTCGGTGTAACGACGTTAGGACCCTAGTTTTTAGAGAGTTATTATTGCCCTCTGTTCGGGTTGCACACGGAACTAAGTTCTCTAAGTTTGGCGGATGAAAGGACCATTTGTTACCAAGCAAATATCCAAAAACAAGTGCCAAAATAAGTATTAGCAACGTAGTGTTTGGATCGAAAATCTATGTTACTTGTAAATATCTACGAAATTACCGTTTACGTTTTCCGTTTTCCTACCGCCGGCCTAGAAGCTATTAAGTTACTTTAAGCTATTCATGATAATTAGGTATTAATGTTAGTTTACCTGTGAATGGCCAATACAAACGACTTACAGAATAATGGCACCTATATGATTAAAATATCAAAATCAAAAAAGAATTTCGGCTGACTGGACAACGTGAAGGACACCTCGATTTTCATGAGATAATATTGTTGATGATTACACTAAAATTACGTATTATTACGTATTATTTAGTATATTTTAAGACAATAAAGTTTATGTTCATGTTAAGATCGCTTAGCTGATTGTTATACCGGTTATTTGTAACAGTCGATATCGTTTTGTAAGCATAAGATCGGCTTTCATGTATTTTATAGATGCATTGTGTAAATTATTACGTGTAACTTCAGCTTAATTAGGTACTATCGATTAGAAGTGCCTACAAAAGCCAGAAATCTGTTATTAATTACAATAGATAAATCGAAACGAAGTCGCACAACTGCTAGACCAAAAAGGGAGACCAAAATTCAACCATTCCTTTGAAAATACATAGAAAATATTTTTGAGACATCGGCACTGGTATCATGCTAATAAACTTACACCAATTTAGTGTCATCTCTTTATGTATAGAGATAATAATATTTAAGATCGTTGTAAATGTATGTTGGGCATATTACCTTAACTAGTTTATTAGTCAAGCTTCTGATTACAACACCAGAGGCAACATATTGGCGTGCCGCCATCGCCGCCCTCTAATTATATTAATTCGATTCGATTCTCAAAAACGAGGCACAAACCAAACAACAATCTAAAAATTATATAGGCCTGTAGTTTCAATTCCTGCGACTTAGCGACATTTAGGTACTGTCAACAAAATAAATATTCAACAGTGATCTGTTAGCAGGAGGCAAGAAATAATAAGCTAGTCATAAGATAAAAATATTGAGGTAAAAAATTGACTAGCGACTGGGATCTTCTTAATAGTTGAAGGTTGAACTAACACTATCAAAAGAATTACAGTAGGTATTTGGGACGAAGATTTCTGTAATAAGATTTAGAAATTAAAAAAAAAACGTGTTATTAAAGTAGCGAAATTCGTGTTACCGGAAAATAAAACCGAGTGACCTATTTTGTAAATTAATGCAATGTAAATAATTAAAAATAAATTAATGTGAAGCCAAATCTGTAGAGTAGAAAAAAATGTTCCAATTCGATTGACATGATAGCCATTTAATAATAAGGTTATTACTTTGTTAGTGATATCATCAAAACTACCATTCGTTTTATCTTCATCTGACTGGTGTAGATATAATTGTCCATGTAGATTCACGAAGTCAACAATAGGATTTTAGAGGTATTATCATACTTAGGTCTATTTTAAAGAATTCAGGTTCATTAAATACTAGGAGCAACATTAAAATCTAATCAATTACGGTGAGCAGTAAAATTGGCTGCAAAATGTTTTCTGAACATAGAGCATTCCAGATTACACATGTAAAATAGTTCATCTAGAAAAAAAAAATAACACAAAAATTCTATTTAATGTGAATATAGTTATTTATTTTCGGCCTTATGATGATATTGTTTTGTTGCTTGGCAGTTTGTTTAGAATGGATTTAATACATTATTCAAAAGCATTAAATATAATTAAATGTTCGCAGGCTCATCTCAAGATGAGAAATAATTCCCTACCTAACTTTATTTCGCCAAGCTAAGCTAGTCAAACTTGCGACCAAATAGTTATTGTTATGTTTAATAAAATTATCTTAGCATTAAATTACAAAAAAAAACTCTTAGTATATAAGTACTGTAACTGTTCCATCTAAAGTACACATTGTATAAGATATGGGATGCAATTTTTATTGACATGTAGGTCAATCAACGAGAAGTAATAGGTGTTCCCAAATGGCTACCTTCACATTTCATGTATGAACCTTCTAGCGTCTTGTAGAAAGAAAAATCTATGTACTAACACATAAGAACAAAAGTGATGTTGTGAAGTCATTACATAGGTGTTTAATAAACACAAAAACTTATATCATGTGCACAATTTTAAAATACCAGACTTACATATTCGGGAAGATTGATTATTCATATTAAAAACGGAGCTCTAGTGATGTTTAACGTTACTGCGGTTAAAAAGTAGTAAATGGACAGTATCCATTTTAAAAAAGTAACTTTCAAAAAGTGTAGTCAGAATTGTTAAAACCTGTTTTTGAAATTCTTAAAATATTTCCTTGAAAAACCAACAAGGTATGTACTAAGTAAAACGCACATACTCATGCCAGAGGCAGAAATTGTGATGGGTCTCATGAGATTCAATCAATGTGTGAACTTGAAGTTGGTTGATTTTTATATAACTTTACACAGTATAGATAGGTATATGTAACATAATAATATGTTGGCATTCACACATCTTTTTGTAAAGAAGCAAATCAAATACATATTAGTATTTTATTGCACCTTCTGGTCCATAATTGTGATGAGACAAGATAAATAGATACGAAAAGGTTATTTAAAGACCTCTGGACAAAACATGATAAAAAATCGTTAGCTGGTAATTTGTATTAAGTGTTTTAGTAAATCAATATGGGTCAATGATCTCATAAAATATAGTATTCTCTTTGAAGCTCACAAAATCGAGAATTTTCTATTAACAATTGTTCATCAGTATTTTAGCAAAACTTTTTATGTGTTGTGAATATTTATAAACTACATATAACATGTAAGTATGTGGATTATTATTTCTACAATAATGTAGTAGAAGTCATTGAATAAAATAGTAACCAAGCTAAATACTTACATAATACTTGATGTTTCATATTAATTATTCCCATTGATTAAAAATAAGTAAGAATGATGATTTCAATAGCAAAATTTAGCAAACCAGTGTATTGTTTAAATAATGTATGTAGGCGTTTAAATAATTTTGTTTTTAATACATTCATTGCACCTGCACTCCTTTGTTTTGATGAGTTTTGGAAATTGTTATTTACTTCTAATTTGTTATTGTTATTATGTCAATATAGAATTTATTTCAATTTAATGCATAGGTATTTAATACCAAAATTATGTACAAGATGGCAACGACAATACAACATTAAATGAAAACCCTAGTAATACTAGTTCACAGACATATTTTTAAACGATTAAATTAATCCTAACATCGAAATTGACAAAAAAAAAATTTTTCAAACTAACTAAATAGCATGAAACTGTTAAAGAAATAGACCACCATTTATAAATATTGGTTCACTAATCTTAGGTATAATTTGCACTAATTCATACTACAATTTAGGGAATGAATTTGGCAAAGGTTTTCAGTAGCGAGTTGGCAACAGGTGTTTAGTATTTATAACAATGCAGGGATTGTTAACCTGTTGGTGCTAGCCTATTAATCTACATTATGTAGAAAACACCGAAAATTAAAAATAATGTCCTATGACGAATAATACTGGATATATTCAATAACTTGATTTCATTTCAGAACATCTTGAGGTATCCGCAGTTTAGTTTTTTGTTGTATTGTCGGTGCTACCCTGTAATATGGATAGCATAATGACTTCTTTCATTCAATGCTATTAAGAAGGCAGTAGTATTAAAATAAATTGATATGTATAATGAGTGTTAGGGCAAAAATTTGCCACAAAATGTTTCAAAATACCATGTACAAATGTATTTGTAGATCGGTAAACCATTAAAAATTTAAAATAGACTATCTTTTTACTTTTACACCCTTTTGTACGACTCATTCAACCATACAATGTGATAAAAAAAATTCTTTGGACAGATTTTACTATTGTAAAAGGTCTGGTCTTCTTCATCATATTGGTCCAGTGGCGTAAGTAAGATTAGGTAAAATACATAATAATATATTGCCTGTGGAGCATACAGGATACTTACTGGACAAATGTTAGGTATAGAGGATCCAGTCATCTAGAGGCACTCACAAAAATAAAACCTAATATTGTCACAACAACCAGTCTGAAACTTCGCAAGTAGCTGTCACGAACGCGGATCATAAGAAAGTTTAGGACTTCTATATACCAAGGTTTCTGTTTCTACCTCTACTTAGTTTAATCTTTGTTCTACCAGAAGTCAGAAAATAATGATCTCGACCCATATAATAATGCAGTCTTTGATCTCGACAGTAATTTATTTTTAAAAGAAGTTTTTCCTGATCTCTCACTCATAACTTTTTTACACGGATCTGAAATGTAGTCTTTTGAGAAAGCCCATGATTCTTCCATTTATTTTGTATAAATTTTTTAGATTTGAGAAAATATTTTATATGAATCAATTTTATAGTAGCCAGGGCAAGAATAAGAATAAAAGTAAGAATAGGTACTTTATTTGCTTTAAAAAACAGGTGTTACCACTTGTTAAAATTGGTGGTTTAGGCACTAACCATATTTTGCCTTTTTAAGGCATGCAAATATAATTTTACTTTTTTATATAATGCGTATTTTAAAAGGATTATAACTAATATTTCCTTAAGCTAATTTAAAGTAAAATAATTATAAATAAGAAAAAGAAACAAAAAAAAACCAACTCCTAGTTCAAGTTCTGCAGTGTTGTTCAAGTTTGGCAATTTACCTGTTAGTTTAGTTCCCGTTAGTAAATTAATTAAATATTTATATAAACTCGTTCACTTCTTCCACAACCATAGCATTTATTTTTACTTAATATGACACTGATTCATCCTCTTCTCTTTTATACTCCATCGTATGTTTTTTTTTTTATATTTATGATCATACTATCTGGGTCAACTACCCAATGTACCTACTTTAGAGCACTTGTTTTAGCGATTTTATTTAATCGTTTTGAGTATATTTCCTTTTTTTTTATAGAGTATTTACGGGTTCATAAGATTTTTTTGAGGATTATGCCGATTTGAAATACAATTAAGCACCAGTATGTTCAGAACAAATAGCAAGTCAATTTATGTATGTAAGGTCAAAGTGTAATAATAAACTTTAATTTTTTTTTTTTCGACTTACTACTGATGTACCGATTTCGATAGTGTGGCTGTTTTTTTATATATATTGTAATATTATTTGAATTAATTTATATATTATTTAGGTTATTATTTATTAACTATTTACATTGTAATAATTAAAATAACTAAAAAAAACTAACTACAAACTATAAAAGGGCATCAAAAAACTCCTCCTCAACGCTGTCAGCCGGTAATGTTTCCAAGAGACTGGCGGCGGGCGTTGCCACGTTGTAAGCAACACTTACCTCTGGCCAAGGTAAAAGCTAGCCTCAGAGTTTCAACCCCAAACGGCTCTAAAATATAGTTTACACAAAGGTTACCATATTTACGCCGGTTGAAGTTCTCCGCAGCCGCAGCGGCAGCGCCAGCACAGCACGATGAGCTTGGAAGATGTGATGGCGCAAGAGTATCGACACAAGTTGCGTCACACACTAAAGGCATAGTCCATCTTCCATGGAAACAAAAACATGCCGTCCGGTCTTTTGCCATCGTCGCGTGCCAAGCCATTGGGCTCTAAGATAGCTGGAACGCCGACGGTAACAAGAGCTCGTCGGATGTTGTCGTTAATATTCGCGTGCTGCCCAAAACGGCCCGCACTTCGGCTTCATGACAGGTCGTGGTGTCCGAGGCTGTTCACAGCTTCACCACAGTGACAGCGATGAGAAGAGCAGCAGCCGGCTCCAAGACGTAAAGAAGCAGCGAGGCGGAAGGTCGTCGTCGAACAAAGTGCCTATGTTCGACGACGACAGTGCGTGAAGCCAAAGACCCGACTCCCACTCACCCACAACCAGCAGGCGCGCACGCTCAGCAGTAGTAGTAGACGTGTTGAGTAAATTGAGCTGAAGTACTCTGCAGAGCAGCTCGTCCCGCCGTCTGTGGGAAAATGGATTATCGGGTTCTTCAGTATTCGGGCATGCGAATTTCAAAGCATCGATAGCCTCGGAGAAGCACGGCACATCAAAATTAATCAATGTGGAAGCCAGGATACCTACTCCTGATTAATTTCTCACTTCTCAGTACCGTGGACCGAGGATATGAAAGCCGGTAAACTAGCACTAGAAATTTTGCGGACACCGATTCCATACGAATAGGAAGACTTGCTTGCCCAACTCGGGCGTCCAAAGTCACATTTAAAATGGATGATAAAGTGTCTCTGATAATTTTTTCCAAAAGATGTGTGTGCTTCCATAAAGGGGAAGCACGAAGGAAGTATGTTAATTTAGGGCCGAAACAGCAGTAGCGAATTACGGTCATGACCGAATGCATGTTGATTTGGAGCAATCTTTTCGAAACATTATTAAAATTTTGAATTTTTTCGTCGATAAAATCTGGAAAAGAATTGTCATGGATTGGAGACCCAAGAAGACGAAGAGAGCTTTTTTTAATAATTTTGATGTTAGGGGCTATTGCGTTAAGTTTTGAGAGTCAGTTGTCTGTTCGTTCTGTCCGCTATATAAATTTCGCATTTAGAAAAGTTGAGGTCAAGGCCAATGGAATGAAGTTCAATTCATAAGAAATTGAGATCAAATTACTCCGTGAGCACCGTGTTGCTCGACTTCAGTTTGCTCGGAACTGTGCTTCATGGACTCTGGAGGACTGGAATAAAGTATTGTTTTCTGATGAAGCTAGAATCTCTTTGTGTGGAGAGGACCGACGCCGGCGAGTGCTGCGAAGACCACGGGAACGCTATGCGGAAGTGTGTTTCGAAGAAATCACTCCTTATGGCGGAGGCTCCGTTATGTTTTGGGCAGCAATTAATTCGACGAAGCGTACGGGGTTAGTTTTCATAGAAAATGAAACATTAAATGCACACCGGTACATAATGGAAGTCCTTATTCCATATGCACAACCCACATTGACTGCACTTGGGGAAGATTCCATTTTTATGGACGACAATGCTCGCCCGCACCGTTCTGGCGACGTGGAAGCGTACATGCAAGAAGTTGGGATCCGTCGTTTAGATTGGCCAGCTCGAAGTCCTGACCTCAATCCAATTGAGCATGTCTGGGATGTTCTAAAGAGACGGGTAAGATCAGTGCAACCTGCTCCACAAAACATCAGGGAGCTAAAAAGAGTCATTGCAAAAGAGTGGGAACGTATTCCTCAAAACGTTATTAAAAACATCGTGGAAAGCATGCCCAGAAGGATTCAAGCTGTGATTTTGGCAAGAGGAGGTCACACTCGTTATTAGGTTTTTACATTTGTAACTTTATTTAATTAAAAAAAGTAAAAAAAACTTGTCTTTATTGCCGACCACTTCTTATTGTTTGGGCGTGTACATCGGTTTTAAAGAATCCATCGTTTTTTTTTTTTTTAATTGCCCGAATTCACTTCACGCGCATTAATTTACACGATTAGAAGTATACAGACTACGTCAAAGAAATAAATTTCATTTAATTAACTCAAATCGACCTTAGAACGTAAATTTCCTTAGGTACCCGTTTTTTTTGCAAAAGAGTGTAGTTTGAACAAAACTATACCAATGACAAAAGAAATCCTAGTCTTAATTTTTTTTTATTTTAGAAATAATCGAAGAAACGTACAAACGTACGTGTTGTTTTGTAGGTACGTTTCTAAAAACATGAAATATTTTGAATTTCATCGAAAACAATGAATCCCTTATTAGCAAGACACCAAATGTACAATGAAACACAAAATCACAAAAAATAACAGAATAGGTAGATTACTTTATTCAGCAAAAAAAAAAAAGTAAAAACGCGGAAGTCTTGATGTACACTGGCCTTCAACTTGTCATCATCTCATCTTCCTGCCCTTGTCCCATTCTACTTGGTGTCGGCGCAAAACGTTTTCTGCTTCCATTCGCCCCTGTCAACCGTCACGGTATCATTTACTCCTTTCTCTTTCATATCAATCCTCACACAATCCATCCATATTTTTTTTGGCCTTCCTCTCCCTCTCTATCCATCAAAAATAATATCCATCACTCTTTTAGTAACATGCGTTTCATCCCTCCTCATTACTCATCTCCATACCAAGACAAACGATTTGCTTTAATCTTTTCTGTAACAGGCGCCACTTTCAAACTTCCTCTAATATACTCATTCCTTACCTTATCCATCTTGTTTCCACACATCCATCTCAACATTCTCTTCTCCGCTACATGCAATCGTTTTTCATCCATCTTTTTCACAGTCCAGCGTTTTGATCCATGTACACAGTTTACGACAAGCCTAATTACGAACTTGTATATTTTCCCCTTTAACTTTAGGGGCATCCATGGGTCGCAAGTTGATCCAGTGACCTGTCACCATTTCATCCATCCTGAGTGATCCGGTGCGTTACGTTCCGGTCTACTTCGCCATCTCCTTGGACAATCCGAGGTACCGGAGTTACCGGAAGTCGGAGGTCGGAGTTATGAGGTAAAATAGTAGTGCATCATTTATTTAAAAAGATATAATTTATGTGTTGAATAGTACATTATCTGATAAGTTGCGAATCTAGTGAGTTGCAAATCTGGTTAATTGAGAATCTGGGGACTTGCGGGCAATGAATGAATAAACAGATCAAATTGGCGTTTAATTGATGCACACAAAATCACACTATTATGCCACAATGTAAACTCGTCGAAATCAAGTTATAGTTAGTCACAGAACGAAAAAAAACATAGAAAAGGATATATTTTTTTTTTTAACTTTCTTCTCCACTCCTCTGAAATCTCTATGAAGAAAGTCCCAACTATGAAATTCGTTCCACCATTTTGTCCAATAGTTGCACTCGACTATTTAAGTTTTTCTGCAAACTTGTTGAAAAATATTTTTAATTTATTTTATTATCTAGTATACCTGTAACTTTTAATATTTCTTTGTTTTTTGTAAACCTTTACTTTAATATTTGGATTGTATTTTCTCGACTGAAGGACTATGTATCCAAGGTCATGAAAAAAAAACCGACTGACGTATTGACGTGGTCGAGTACTTGATGGGCTGTTAAAATATATTTTTTAACTTCCCACTGTTGTAAATAGATAATTGTGCTTTAATTAAAGCTTTCTACAATGAGTCGCCGTGATAAAAAGGAAGATGAGGACACTGGGAGTACTTTTCAAAATCTGGATAAAACTACGCTGTTACAAGAGGCGAGATATTTTAACTCAACTCCCGTTAATCCAAAAAAATGCATACATATCCTCACGAAGATCTTGTATATGCTGAATCAAGGGGAGCAATTGACAACTCATGAAGCTACGGACATATTTTTCGCTACTACAAAATTGTTTCAGTCGAAGGATGTCGTGTTACGCCGGCTTGTGTACTTGACAATCAAAGAACTGAGTACTATGGCGCAAGACGTAATTATAGTTACTTCTTCCCTCACTAAAGATATGACGGGCAAGGAAGACTTGTATAGAGCTGCTGCAATTCGTGCTTTGTGCACAATCACCGATAGCACAATGTTGCAAGCAATTGAGCGCTATATGAAGCAAGCCATTGTGGACAAGAACCCTGCAGTCAGCTCCGCTGCTCTCGTGTCTGCTCTCCACCTATCAGCTACTGTACCCGATCTAGTACGTCGTTGGGTGATGGAGGCTCAGGTAAATAATAATGACTCTACACTTATACCATAAATAAATAATAAAATTGTAAGATGAATTTAGTACTTCTATGATGGCCCTGCCCCTGACGAAAATTCTGCTTTGATGTTGATTTTTAACTCATTTATAGAGTGGTAGTGTGACATAATCTGTTATTTATTTTTATAGTCCAAAGTGAAAGTTGTTTTTTTTTACATATTACTTGTTAATCTGTTGTTTCTGCAAACTGCAATGTTTTTTTTGATAATAATAGATGATAGATCACATAATTTATGTCCAGTGATTCAATTCTATTCATTTTTTCTAGTGAAATACTTAGAGCTATAAATATCCCACCAACACTGACCAAACAATAATTTGTTCGAGTGTGCACAACCTGCCTCCCGAGTCGTCTTTGTACATAGTTTTAAATGACGCACATATGAGTACAATTCGATTAATTCATTTCAGAGCAACATTCGTCACAATGTTCATCAACATTGAGTATTTACTAAAAGCAATAAGCAAATACAAATTCATATGAAAGAGATAGTTTTGTCCACCTTTTAGTATTGCGATCAAGAAGAATCAACACCTGAATATTCCAGTTGAATGAAAGCGGAACTATTGTTATTTTACCATTGCTGCCGCTCTTCTTGTAGTCATGATACCTTTACAGATACGCAATAGATTCAATTATATTTCTGTTTGTGTTCAAAACCTCTCCTTGTAAGAGCTCCATGGTTGTAACAATTTGTGAGAACATTTTTCTGATGTACTATCATTGGTAAAACAGCATTTTGTGGATAAATAATATAATCTATAGACATAAAAAAATCGAAAATCGTAAAATATCAATGTCACATATAATTTGACTAAACTATTATAACTATCTCACAAGAAATCACTCAAAGTTTTTATACATTGATCCAGTCCCCCATTGATATTTTATTCTTTTTTACTGTTGCAAATGGGCGAGTGTCTTAACTTTCATAATTTAAATCTTGGTATGGTATGATGATAAGTATGGCTAGCTATTATCCTCTATGGATATCTATGGATCCTTGATTGACTCTGTGTTTAGGGTGCAGTATTCACACATAAGATATACATCCGAATGGATATATAGATTATGGATTTTTATAGATCCTAATATATGGAAAGTCAAGCTGATCTAAGCATGTAGTACAGCAAGTTCAAATAAATAAGTATAAACCGTATGCAAAATATGCGCTTTGAACATGGCGTTGCGGTCACCAGCCCATTATACAATAGGGGCATGAAGAAGAGGGTGTAAAGTACATCGTCCCCCATAGAAAAAGGGAGGATCCTCCGATCAGACTGGTTCTGTGCAAAAGTAGTGGTCAGGTTTTTTTATATGGTCTAAGTCACGAATAACTTTAGTTCCTTATTTATGTCATAGTTGGTGCTGTAGTATGTTTTTTACTATGTTTTCGTGGCTAAATAATAACAGCCACTTGGGTCAATGTTTAGGTTAAGCCCAATACAACACTCAATATATGTATATATTGCTTCCACATGTGTAACTTAGGTGGTGGTGCTTGTCTAGGTTGGTCCGTGGATGGGTGACCACCCATTACATGCCGAATTTCGTTTGTACCTCGGAAAGCACATTAAGCTGTTGGTCCCGGCTGTAATTTGTAAATCTTGGACAATTTTTACAGGTAGTCAGTTGCCCAAAAGTCTGACAACTAGTCTTACCAAGACGTATCGTATTACCTAGTACTAACTGGGTTGTGGAGGTCAGATAGGCAGTCGCTCCATGTAAAATACTGGTATTCCGCTGCATCTGGTTAGACTGGAAGCTGAAAAGGCTAGGCAGATGATGATGTTTCTGTAGTACTTTTTGCAGTGCAGCTAGATTTTTTTAGATTTAATATAAAATTTTCTATGAATATTCAATAATGTTTGTCTTATCAACAATGTTGTGACTGGTTAAGGGTATTCAGGTATTAATCGCTGCTGGGCAAGTACCAATGACTTTTTCATATCTTATGTAGGTACTTTCTAATTTTATCTTGAATGTCACTGACATTGGTAAACGAAAAGCATAGTGAGGAAAACAGACTTTAGTTAATATTATTCTAAAGTTACTAATCTGCCTTGAGCAAACTTGTGATCAATGCTCGTGCCTTCTCTGTGTGAGAAGAAGCTTTTGCCATTGCCCTGCAGTAAGACAGTAACAGGCTGGCGTTATTATATATTCTCTTACTGCTTGCTATTTTCATATTGACTTTTATTAAAAGATTATTATTTTTATTCATATTTGCAACAGCAATTTGTTATGCAAGTATGGCACCAGGCGAAGTTCCTAGCTGTGTGGCCGGCTCTGACCTTATATTTTGGTCATTTTGAATTAGGAATCCAGTTATATTTGTCATTTGTTTAACAAAATGTTTAAGCGTGAATTTTCTCTTTTCCAGGGGGTCATCACGTCGGATAACGCAATGGTGTCATACCACGCTTTAGGTGTAGTTGCTGGAGCTCGACGTAATGATCGCCTTTCTACAGTGAAGCTTGTCACCAAACTGGCTCGGTCTCCGCTACGCTCACCATATGCACTCTGCCTCCTAATTCGTCATGCTGCAAAATTGGCTGAAGAAGACCAAACTGATGCTTCAGAACCATATGTTGATTTTATTGAATCCTGTTTGCGCCATAAATCTGAGATCGTGGTCTATGAAGCCGCGCATGCAGTCGTGAATTTAAGAAAATCTGCTCGTGATCTTGCTCAAGCTGTCTCTGTGCTCCAAATATTTTGTGGTTCCTCCAAGGCTACTTTGCGACTGGCTGGCGCTCGCACTTTAGCAAAACTGACAGCCAAACATCCCAATGCTGTAGCAGCCTGTGCAGTTGATCTGGAAAATCTAATATCTGATCCAAATCGCTCTGTAGCCACGTTAGCTGTTACAACTCTTCTAGCTACTGGTGCAGAAAGCTCAATTGATCGTTTGATGAAACAAATTTCCAGCTTCATGTCTGAAATTTCTGATGAATTCAAAATTGTTGTAGTACGTGCGATCAGGCGCCTTTGTTCTAAGTACCCACGTAAACATCAATCATTGGCATCATTTCTGGCTGGTATGCTCCGAGATGAAGGTGGCTTGCAGTACAAGACTGCTATTGCTGATGCTATTATAGCCCTCGTAGAAGAAAATCCAGATGCTAAAGAGACAGGCCTGGCGCATCTTTGTGAATTTATTGAAGACTGTGAACATGCTTCACTAGCAGTTCGCATATTACATATTCTGGGACGTGAAGGACCAAAGGCTCGCCAGCCGTCTAGGTATATTCGGTACATATACAACAGAGTAATTTTGGAGTCAGGTCCAGTGAGGGCTGCTGCTGTTTCTGCCGTGGCTCGTTTCGGTGCAGCTCGACCCGAACTGCTGCCAAATATAAGAGTTCTTTTGGCCAGGTGTCAATTAGATGACGATGATGAAGTTCGCGATCGCGCTATTTACTACAGCGCAATTTTGGAATCTGGTGATGCCCAACTCATAAATGACTATATTATTAATGTCCCAATACCTAACCCGGTACTTCTAGAGAGGGCGCTGCATCATCATCTGAACTCTGAAGATGCGGCAGAGCCTTTTAATATTGCTACAGTTCCTACAATAGAAGAAGAGTCGCAAGAGCAGACTGAAGCTCCAGTTGAAATTGAAACACGAGCGCTAACTATTTCTCGTGAAGAGCAATATGCTGATCAATTAAAAGTCGTGCCCGGCATTGAAAAACTTGGACCAATTTTCAAAACATGTGAGTCTGTTGATCTGACCGAGCCGGAAACCGAGTATCGCGTTCACTGCATCAAGCATATTTTTGCCAAGCATTTGATTTTTCAGTTTGAATGTGTCAATACTCTGAGTGATCAACTTCTCGAAGAGGTTCATATCCGATTAGACGCAGCTCCCGGTTATAAAATGATAACTGAAGTACATTGTCAACAGCTGCCGTATGATAAACAGGGCAGCATCTTTTGTCTTCTTGAATTCCCTGAAACCCCACTTGATACTTTAGGGACTTTTGGAGCGACACTGGAGTTTGTGGTCCGTGACTGTGATCCCACAACTGGACTGCCAGATTCAGGAGAAGGCTATGGCGATAATTATCCATTAGAAGAACTCGAAGTCAGTTGTGCAGAACAATTCAGGGCACGCGCAGCATCTGATGACTGGGAAGATTCTTGGGAAAGGGCTGCTGCTGCACATGAAGTTTCAGACACATTCGGATTGGCACAGACCGACGTAGGAGAGGCTGCTAAAGCGGTGTGTGATCACTTGGGAATACCAAAAGGAGCCATCACAGGAGATGCAGTAAAAGAAATCCGCGGCGGGGGTATTTGGCGCGGAGGCACGCCTGTGCTGTTCAGAGCCAGGCTGGTGGCCGCGGGTGGCGCAGTCACCATGCAGCTGATAGCTCGCTCGCCCCGTGAAGAAGTGGCCCTTTTAATATTGGCCGCCGTAAATTAAAGAATTTTATCCAATTTTATTTTTAACAAAAGGGGCATATTTGCATATATATTATGTGTCTTTGAACCAATATTATTATCATTTTGTCAACTGTATAATATGTTTATTTTTTATCAATTTTCTCAAAACTATTGATGTAAGATTTAGTACGACCTTGTCTACTTAGAATTATAATAACCATGTATACATGTTTTGGTTCATAGACAAGTGTTGCCTAGTATATTTATCTCACCTGTTTTACCTATAACTTGTGCCTTTCCACCATATATTAAATATAATTATGTATCCAAAAGTTTTCAGAGCAAACTGTAAGCTTTTAATTTTGCTGTTATTTTTTCCTTAATTATTATACAAAACGGATACCTACTTTTTGTTTGGGTCGAATACTGCTAACATATCACCAGTTCTGAATAGTATTTTTATGTCCTGTAAGGCGAGCTATACACGTGTTCCCTTCCGGTCTAATCGGAACAGCATACCGAAGAATTGAATATCAGTACATTGCGGTATCGAATATGCAATAGATCTGACAACGTAACGTATAGCAAGCTTAAAATGTATTTTTTGTAAAAAATATTAACATCCTGACTAAGATACCACACACGACGGATACCTACTAAATGTTTAATGCAATGTTACGAATAAATGTATAATTAATTGAGAGTTCAGTTATTAATATATGTATCTGTTATCATAACGGTTGTGTGAATTCTATGAGAAGTTACATAGTGACTTGATTCATAGATTACCTTGTTTAAGAAGCGCTTAAGTGGATTTCATAATATCCAATTTGCAGAGCGTTGTAGATTACTGATGTAGCGTAAAATAAAAAAAGATCACTCATCACAACACGCGTGCTAGCGAAGCTAGTTATGTAACGGATTGTCACACACCGACTTATGTCTGTGCTGTATATTTGCATACATCATCAAAGTTTGATAAAATTAATGGCGTAGACGTCAAGTTTTAGGTTTGTTTGTTCGTCAACTGCAGTCTTCATAAATGTGGCGCTGTGCTATGCAGGTTTAAATTCGTGTGTAGACAATATATAAGCGTCCTGTCAGTTAGTTTCCTTAGATGTTACTATTGGCCTACAGCATACAACAATTGGGCAAAGATCTCTCCCTTGTAACTGCTGTCATATCGATCGAAGGCTATTGTCCACACTAGCCCCGAAACATACGAATAATAGTCCACCATTGTTCGTACGTCTTACACAACTCATTCCAGAATATATAAAATGAGAAAACATATTATTAAAAAAAAATAGATTGCGGCTCTGTGGAAGAAAATCAGAAAAAACAAGTTACCTGAAAGAATTCAGGTTGGTGTTGACTTGCTTTAGGAAAAATAAGTCACGAAACTCGACAAGACTTAAAAAAACAAAGACTGGAAATAATTTTCTAAGACTAATATTAATAGAACTACTTTCAACTAATTAAAGATTTAGTTAAACTTGATGGAGACTGCAGCTAACATTTTCTATGATGACTACATCATTGATCGAAATATTAGAAAAAAGAACATCGAGGGCATGCCTCTGGTTGCTAGAAAATGAATATTTATGCTGCACATTAAACATTTCTGATGAAAAACAAAACTTCCAATAGGTACCCAGCATCAGTGAAGTGATCGTCTCAGTGAGAATGAGGACAGCAGTGAACCAACATATCCTTAAAAAACCCTTATTTTAGGAACCACCATTCTATACATAATATACTAGGTACCTAGTAACATTTACATGTTATCGTAGTTAAGGAAATATTGTATTTATTAGTTGTACCTGTAATTAGCGTGTAAGTAATGTGTTACAGTACCTACCCGGCCGTTAGTGTGTGACACTGACACCCAGAGTCGTCTCTGTCAAAGTTTCAAACACAGTATATCTAAGAACGACGCGACGGTCGTTTCCTAAAACCTCTTTGCCTCTTGTTAACAGCAGGATATGGTACGGTCAGACGATCAGCAATGAAGGTCAATTATCACTTTTATTTTTAACCGACTTCAAAAAGGAGGAGGTTCTCAATTCGTCGGAACCTTTTTTTATGGATGTTTCCCGATTACTCGAAGATGGCTGCACCGATTTGGATTTTTTTTTGTTTGCAAGGGTATATTTCCCAGATTGTCCCATGATCATCAAGTCAGAATCTGGTGATGGGATCCTGGAGAAAGAAAGAGAACTCTTCAAATGTTATAGGCACACTTGAAGCGATTTGGGTAGTTTTTGGAAGAGTTCTTTCTCGGAGTGGTCCCATTTCAATTTGGTAAAGATCTGATGAAGAACTTCGGAGATAGGCAACGGAACTTCTCAATAAATGATAGCAAATGGGCTGGGATTGCCGAAATCTCATGCTATTGTTTACACCAGTTCATAACATAACTTCGCGCCTGTATGCTCTGAGCGGGTACGCAGATGTGTACAGTATATACACCCAAATTTCGACAGGTATGATGCTAAGTTCCATTGTAATGGGGATAAGCCTATCCTATTACCTACCCTGACATGTATTGCTATCAATGTAAAATAAATGCATGGCAAATATTTGTACAGGATATTACAACAAAAATGGAACAATAAAAAACTTTTTTGCAAAAAATAAATCCGGTTTTTTACACTAGCTGTACCCGGCATGCGTTGCAATGCACTTTTCCCTACTACCTACCTACTATCTATTTTCTCACCTTTTAAACCTTCCTTCTTCTACAAATATTTCAAAACCAAAATTAGGTAAATCGGTTCAGCTGTTCTCGTTTTTTTGTGGGACTAACAAACGGCAATTATTTTTATAAAATTAAATATAGATAAATTGACACAAAATCGCGTTTTTTTCCGGTGAAATATTTCTATACGGAGGGGGGGTCGCAATGATGTGCTGAATACGTGAAATCCTTTTGTGCGTCGATGTATTCCACCCCGTATAATAATGTATAACAATGGACAGTGTTATATTATAAAATATGTTAATGGGCTTTTGTTAATGATTGTACCAACATAAATGTCTATATACCAACATAAATGTCTATACCAATATAAATGTCTATAATACTATTTGTCAAACTAACGCCAGTAGTAGGTGATTGCGCAATAGGATAGGAGTATAGGACTGATTATATGCACGGATTCCATAACCTATACAATTTGGTACTTTATAAACTATGAATTTATAATAATACTAGCGACCCGCCCGCTCGCCCCGGGAGGCTTCGCACTAGTAGAGCATATTAAGCGGCTTGACTTTTTCCGACACTTCCAACAATTATCGTCATATTTCAACCAATTTACATAATTCACCTTAACCAATATCTTATTAGTCAAAACCGCATGAACATCCCTTCAGTAGTTTATCGCGAACTGACAGACGTGGCGGCGGACTTTGTTGTATAATATGTAGTACAGTACTCCCAAATTAATAATGCGCATGCAAATCTTCGCTAATTGTCGTATTCCCGGAAACACCCGAATCATTGAATCGGAGAGAGCCCTAAACAATGCACTTGCATTTTGCACCTTGTTCGAAAAAAACAGGAGTCAATGTCATATCATGTGAAACAATTGAAAACAATTCGGGCGGTCGGCGGTCTCAGTATATAAAATGTACTCTGTGGTCGGCGGCTGTCGCCGGTCAGTCAAAGGTCCGTCAGTCGCATAGAGTATAGTAATATAGATTGGGTCAGTCGTCTTTATATATTGGTGGTGACTGCACGTGTTCTCTCCGTGTGGAATTATATAGAGCTGCTATTACACACCCTTCTTAGTTTTGTTTTCAAAGGTGAATTTAATTTCAACTTTAATTATCTTACTCAAATTGAAATAGTTTATTTTGTAAAATAGGTAAATATACTAAAAAATTTTACGTTTTTAATATTAAAAATACCTACGTTAAATACATATTAAGTACTAGAAAAAAACATTTAAAAAATCAGATTTAGGCTTAAATAAATTTTAATAGAAAGATACTATTATCGAATCAATTTCGTTACTGATAAATCAATATTTATCTCTTTTAGCACAAAACACATAATTCTACTAAATTATGCATGAAGAAAATGTACTTAACCACTCTATATAATATGTACCTACATATCGTCTTCCGACGGGGAATACGACCGTTGCCGAACAGTGACGAAGATTTCTATGCGCATTATTTATTTGGGAGTACTGTAATTAAATTAATATTAATCCAGTGTTCAGGTTATTAGTAAGTACTGAAATGTAGGTACTACATCAAGTTCAATTTGTAATGTGGTATACAAAATTTTATTATCCTACATTCTAACATCTACAATGTTAAATTTTGTATGAAACGATGCTTGAAATACTCTAATAAAATGATTACTGCAAGTCGTATCTGTGGTTTTATTTCTGGAATGTTACAAAAGTAGCATTGGTTACCTGTTGCTGTATAACAGCGTTAATCATAATATTGATCACTTTAAAGCTTACAGAACCGCAAAAGCTCTTTAATTTCTAAATGATTAAACCTCCGTGTTTGGCAACGGCTTCGGCCCAAGGTTATAGGCCCGACACTAAAATGCTTCCAGGGATTCGGCGTACGAAATGAGGTCATTCGCAAACCGAAGTTGCGACAAGTATTGATGTACCATATTGGCTTTGATTATAATCAAAGCATATTGGTTCCATTTTAGTGCTTTCAATCCGTTTTCCAGGGTAGCAGTGAAAAGTTTAGGCGAAATGGTATCTCCTTATCGCACTCCCCTTTTATGAATGCGCCGCATCGTACAGCGCGTTGAATACGTCTACCTACACACCGAGCGTTAATCCGGCAGCGATGGAGAGTCAAACACAACCCAGTGCTGGGCATTTGTAACTGCAGAATTTCGAAACTGCAGATTCCGAAGATTTATTCCACAACTGACAAATAACAATAAAATTTGACTATTTTATAAGGTTTTATTTAACTTGCCTTTTTAGTTAGGGGTCGTCCTTTAATCACGTGAGGTTTGAACAGGGGGGAAGGGGTCAGAAAAAAAAAACACGATGGGGGGAGGGTATAGTTCCTAGGGCTCCCGAGCGGAGCGAGCGAGCATTGAGTTAACTCCTGAGCGAAGCGAGGGTGTTAAGACTAGAATCCTGAGAGAAATGAGGGATTTAAGCTAGCCCAAGAATGACACCATTGTCCACCATCATCACCACTATCTAGGAACATACTCTACTTTTCACACCTACTGCGAGGCTAAAAACAGCACTGCATTTAAATCTAAGTAACAGATGCAACTCAAACTCCGCGCCAAAATGGAAAACAGTTGTGTCAATCTAACAAAAAAAAATTGAAACCATAAACAAATCATCCATTCCCGATACTTTTCTGACTGAATGTATTTCCCCTTTTTATGGAAGCAAATTGTTCTAGGGGAAAATTTGGGAATATTGAATCCTTGGAGAATGTTACAATATTAAATAAATTTTGTGTGTGATTTGAATTTGGAACCTAACTGCATGAAAACTTTTGCCAAATAGTTTTCGCTGCGCAGGTTTTATTTGCCGTCGATAAAAAAGAAACATTATTTAAGTAAATTAATTTAAAAAATAGTTACAACATTAAAAACAATTGACACCCCACTGCCCGCTGGGCAATGATGTGATTTGAATTTAGTGCATGCAGTATGCAAGCAGGCATGCAGCGCGCAAGCAGGCATGCAGCATACAAGCAGCTTTATGGCAGCACGCAAACAAGCATGCAGCATGCAAGCAAGCATGGAACATGCAAGCAGGCATGCAACATGCAGCGAGCATTGTTTCTGTCACGGCTACAGCGCTGCGGGGTTTGAGCGGCCCCACCCCTCCGCGGCTACGCGGGCTTAAATTACACTCTAGGGGCAGGGCTGACAAGACTGCGTGTCTAAAGTTAATTGTTATATAATTTTATAATGTTTTTTTAATCTTCTTCATAACGTGTCGATGGCAATCTAAATTGTGTCAGCCCAGAATTGAGCCACTAGTTTGGCGCCTTCAGTAGCGTCCATCAGTTCCTGTAGTGAACAAGCATCAGGACATGATATTAAGTGCCCCATCGTTTGTGGAACAGCACCACATTTACAGTCCAGGGCAGAATCATTAATGAATCTCCACCTGAGCAGGTTTTCCTTGCTGCGACCAACCTGGGTCCGGAGTCTATTTAAAGACTTCCAGGTCAGCCCTGGGAACTCATGTCCAGGTGGGAGATTTTCAGCAGGTGGAACGAATGGGTCGGGTAAGGATGCACTACCTCGCCACAGCTTTAGTCCTTCCGTAGACCGCTCGCCAGTGAGTGGGGTGACACACTTCATAAAACTGTTTCGGCTTTTCAGCCTTTGCGACACGAGGGTATTTAGGTGTAAAGAGTGTCGTGTGTCTGAAACCATTTTGGCTCTTTCGCTAGAACTTGCCACTGTTCTGCGGACTTCTGGTGGCGCTATCCCTGCCAGTGGGTAGGTACAGCATCTGTACCGGGGTCGGTTTAAGACAACCAGTGATGATGCGGCACGTTTCATTCAGAGCTGTATCCACTAACTTTGCATGGGCTGAACGGCTCCACACGGGGCACGCAAATTCGCCAGCTGAAAAAGATAGCGCCAGCGCAGTAGTCCGCAAGATATGAGGCGAAGCACCCCACCTTGAAGACACTAGTCGCCGTAAGAGACTGTTGCGAGTGTGCAACTTCTGCTTGATGGTATTGCAGTTTTTGCTGAAAGTCAATGGTCTGTCCAGAGACCCCAAGATACTTTGGACATTTACTGTGTTCGATAGACACCCCATCCCGATTTTTAAATATTATGATTTTGTATATTTTAAGACTGATTGAAAATGTAAATATGTATTTCCTTTTTTAAACTTTAATTCTACTGTATCGTGTGGTTAGTGCCTAACCCGGTAGGTTACCGAGTTTTTGTGACACTAACAAACGTCAATTAATTTTTAAATTCTTAGAGACCAGAAGCGGAAACTATTAAAGAACAAATCACTAAATAACGTACCTGACCATGTCCAATCAGTCGCTCTAGGTAATCAATCTCAATGTCTAGAAAAATATACTTTTTTAAGTTTATGGAAAATGCAGCGACTGTGAGAGTATCTGTACAACGTCTCTTAACGTTATAAGACCTACATCAGTCTACCGAGTTGGGCAAGATCAGCACGTCATCGATATAGGATAGAACCCTACCGGTGTCAATGAGAGGTTTAATGTTTAAGACTTAATCCTCTGATAGACGATTGGAGCATTGGCCAGACCATATGGTATTTTGAATATAAAAATCAATGGACAATAACATTTCTTATGACCCGTTTTGCCGCAAATGTGACAAGTGACACTGCTTTTGTCTGACTTGTGTAGGTGCCTCACGTTTACATTGGTTAGACGAGTTAATAGAGGAGGCACGATCACGAGCAGTATTATTGTCATGTTTGGGTTTGACATAAACTGATGAAAATTCTATAAGATCTTTACATGCTAGCTTAGCGTTGGACACTTGGATCAAACGGTGATATGTAGAAGTTATGAGACTTTGTTTTTAAATGCGCATCAACAATATTGTTCACTACGTCTCTATCCTCGTTATGCACATCTGTCGCACGCGAGTTCTCGGTTACGCCCGAACCATGCTTACTATCAGGGTGTGGTACAACCAGATGAGAGGACAAAACCGTCCCTCGCTAGTTGAATGCAACGGACTATCACTGCTAGATGCTATTGGGAATCTACGCTCAATCACTTCTAAACTCGTAAGAATGCTATCAAGGGCTACATCGCACGAGTTGTCACGGCGGTCATACGAGGCTTCGCGATATCTACGACCACGAGGGCGACTATGTGGGCTATGCGAACACTACGACGTCCAGATGACCTATCTCTACGGTCCATTGGACTGTTCCGACAGTGGCGTGTGACAATCGGCGGTGTATCACGATCATCCGAATTATGGCGACCATTTTAGCGAGAACTGCCACTAGTTTGTCGCTCACGAGAGTGTCTACGTCCTTTAGACCGAGACGAACGTCCTGACATTTTGTAAGAAACAAAACTTCCAGGTACTTACAGTTGAGAAATTTGCACACATTAATCACAACACTACTTTAACACCATAATGAGTATTTAAATAGATAGCAAACGGCCTAGAACGCATGGTAATCCCACTTCTGTTGGCGCCACCTCTTCCGGCTACCAAACATAGCGCCAATATCTAATAAGTCAAGCGACGCACCGTGGGTCCAGTGCTGCCACCTAGACCGGAAGTTGGAACGTTGCTGACGAGTCATTGGCTATCTGATGACGCCACTGCTTCCGGCGACCAAACATAGCGCCAATATCTAATAAGTCAAGCGACGCACCGTGGGTCCAGTGCTGCCACCTAGACCGGACGTTGGAACGTTGCTGACGAGTCATTGGCTACCTGCATCGGCTGACATCACTTCGGCGGGAGAATAGCCTTTAAAAACCCCGAGCTCAGTTGGCCGAGCATCTTTCAGTCGCGCCTCGTCGTAGAGATAACTTTTATATAGTCTTTATTGTCAGAATTGTTGTAATTAACTATTAATTAAAAGTGAAAAGTGTTCAATCTGTCTTATTCTTGTATTAAAGTAGATTCGACTTACACTTCTGATCTTAGAGACCAGAAGCGGAAACTATTAAAGAACAAATAACCTAGAAAGTTATATTTCTTACAAATTGTTTTTAATCAGCAACAAGCACATAGGTAATTAATAAGTACCTACATCAGAATTATATAACACGACCCTAATGAACATTATAATGTCCATAAAAATACCGAATCCGTTGCATCTGAAAACCAAGCCAAGCCATGAGTATTCTATTCTTTGACAATCCGCCCGTTCAAAAAGCTGTCACATCGCGCCATGTCTTTTTTTCTACTCGGACCATGTAGATTGGATTAAGGAATACCTAAGAATATATATATTATTTAGATTTTACCGTTGATTGGTTATTTTTATAGTTTTTTGCATGGTTTAAGACTTTAAAGTTAATAATCAAATTATAAAAGCATTTTTTTTCTGTTGTAAAAAAAATGAAGGTAAAACAGATTTTGCATTTTTAGCTATTTTTATTACAAAAAAATACGATTTATTCCAGAAATGCCCACCGACGAATCCCCACCAGTGGGGATCGTTATTTTTTTCCAGAAATCCCCACTAGTTATATAAACTCATTCTGGTGGGGATTTCTGAAAAAAAACGTACCAATCCTGTTGTTTCTAAATTATTAAACAAAAATTATTATAATCAACTTTCATTATATAATATTGTTTGCAATGAAACGAAAATCATAAATATTTACAACTATTAATAAGATTCAAACCAAAGTTATTTAAACATTATAGGATCACATAAATCGCGATTGTGAATTTATCTCATTCTTTCCAAAAAAAAGTGGTGGGGATTGTTACTTTTTTTTCCAAAAATCCCCACTAGACTGAGTTTATATAACTAGTGGGGATTTCTGGAAAAAAAAATAACGCTCCCCACTGGTGGGGATTTGTCGGTGGGGATTTCTGGAATAAATCAAAAATACACATATAAAAATTATTAACACATTAATTTATTTATCTACTATACGGGGTGGAAAGGACACCGATGCGAAAACGGAAACCACATACTCAGTACATCATTCTGAACCCCCCCACATCGAAATTTTCGTCGGTTATAAAAAAATCAACCGTTCCATACAATTTGGCCGTATAGGTATTGCAGTTTTGTAGGAAATAGTATTTTTTTTAATACAAATCGACGAAAAATTTCTATGTCCGGGTTCAGAATGATGTAAGTCATGTACTTAAGTATGTACTGAGTATGTGGTTTCCGTTTTCGCGATGGTGTTCCCCTTCCACCCTGTATAAAAATCAAGATCTGTTCGGATGTTCGTCTGTTCGAAATCTATCGACTCCTAAGCTACTGAACCGATTTTGATTAAATGTTGCACAATAGTTCTACATATGCCAAATAAACCATATTATGCCAGGGAAAGGAAGGTTTAGGTAAGGTAGGCAGTTGGGTAGAGTAGGTAGGTAGGCAGGCAGGAAAGCAGGAAGGGTAGGTAAGTAGGGTAGGGTAGTAAGTAGGTCGGTGGTAGGTAGGTGGTAGGTAGGTGGTAGGTAGGTGGTAGGTAGGTGGTAGGTAGGTGGTAGGTAGGTGGTAGGTAGGTGGTAGGTAGGTGGTAGGTAGGTGGTAGGTAGGTGGTAGGTAGGTGGTAGGTAGGTGGTAGGTAGGTGGTAGGTAGGTGGTAGGTAGGTGGTAGGTAGGTGGTAGGTAGGTGGTAGGTAGGTAGGTAGGTGGTAGGTAGGTGGTAGGTAGGTAGGTAGGTGGTAGGTAGGTGGTAGGTAGGTGGTAGGTAGGTGGTAGGTAGGTGGTAGGTAGGTGGTAGGTAGGTGGTAGGTAGGTGGTAGGTAGGTGGTAGGTAGGTGGTAGGTAGGTGGTAGGTAGGTGGTAGGTAGGTGGTAGGTAGGTGGTAGGTAGGTGGTAGGTAGGTGGTAGGTAGGTGGTAGGTAGGTGGTAGGTAGGTGGTAGGTAGGTGGTAGGTAGGTGGTAGGTAGGTGGTAGGTAGGTGGTAGGTAGGTGGTAGGTAGGTGGTAGGTAGGTGGTAGGTAGGTGGTAGGTAGGTGGTAGGTAGGTGGTAGGTAGGTGGTAGGTAGGTGGTAGGTAGGTGGTAGGTAGGTGGTAGGTAGGTGGTAGGTAGGTGGTAGGTAGGTGGTAGGTAGGTGGTAGGTAGGTGGTAGGTAGGTGGTAGGTAGGTGGTAGGTAGGTGGTAGGTAGGTGGTAGGTAGGTGGTAGGTAGGTGGTAGGTAGGTGGTAGGTAGGTGGTAGGTAGGTGGTAGGTAGGTGGTAGGTAGGTGGTAGGTAGGTGGTAGGTAGGTGGTAGGTAGGTGGTAGGTAGGTGGTAGGTAGGTGGTAGGTAGGTGGTAGGTAGGTGGTAGGTAGGTGGTAGGTAGGTGGTAGGTAGGTGGTAGGTAGGTGGTAGGTAGGTGGTAGGTAGGTAGGTTTTTTCAGTAAATGAAAGAACAGGAGAAGCAATGGTATCTAAGAAAAAAATATTTATTAATATGAGTACACAGTGAACAAAACCAATTGTTAATTAAAAAATGCCTTTACGAGCACAATTTTTTTTAGTTTTTTTTTTAAATATCATAATTTTTTGACAGAGGAATACATTTCCAAAAAAAGAAAAATGTTTAAATCATCTAAACAATAAAGCTTAAAACATTTAAACACATGGATAAAAAATAAAAATATTTTTATTTAGTTTGTAACATTAAAAAATGATGTATGTAGATAAATATGGATAAATAAGAAAAAAAGTTTAGTTTTAAAGGTTATAGTAACTTCCATTGTTGATAAAAAATGGAAAATGAAAAAAAACCTACGGGAATCTTTTAAATAGTTTACTGACAATATATCCAAAGAGTGGAAAAATCTCAGGTATTGAATTAGCAAAATAGACAAATACTAGGGATTATAAGTAAAATTCCAATAAAAAACTCTTAATTAACAATGGCATAATTAATTCAAAACTTGAGGAAAAAAAATCCAACGTTGTTTTATTCATAAATGTATTCTAAAAGTATCTGAATTTAATTGTTTCTTAATATTCACATTTAATAGTTAAAATTATAGTTTCACTGAGCGAATCGCTAATCGTCGGAGAGTCTTCGCCCGGTGTAAATCATATCTTTAAGTACCTCCAAATTAAAAAAATAAACATTTGTGGTAGAGTTTTGGGTCCTCGGGTTTTTTTATAGAGAATTTCCTGTTCTTAAAGAATCTTTTTTTCAATATCTGATATCTGCAATAGTTTTCGAGATATTTGTAAAAAACAAAACCCTCGATTTTTTTTTGTTGTATATAACTTTTGCAATTTGTTTGTGGAGGCCTTCAACTTTTTCAAAAACTTTTTAGATGAAATTACGAATCGAATGACACCTTGATAATAATTTTCTGAGAAGGAGAACTGGAATGCGCCAAAATAGCACATTTTAATTATACTACTGCTTGATAAATGCGTCATGGCCACGCGACTCCGAGTCAGGAAACGTTTGTAAGTATCGCTGTCTCGCTCGTCGACCACGTGCGGTTTGGAATAATCCAAGAAAGAGAAGTTCTATCCTACTCCAACATAGTTTGTTCACGTGTTTTTGAGCGTGAACCTTAGTGATGTTAATTCTTTATTTACTTACGGCCATATCGATAGTGATAAACAGAATCGTTTTCGAGGTATCTGGTATCGAGGTAACTGCTGAGTAGACGAGTTATAGAGAAGTATGGAAGAAGAAAACATGCTGCGCTGTCTCCAAATAAATTGGGATAAGGGCAAGAGAATAATGATGAAACAGGATCGTTTTGATTTACCGGATTTAGGTACCTATTGAAATGGCGAGACTTCACAAACTCATTTACAACAACTTTAATTATTTTAATAATTTAAAAAAAAGAACAGTTGCTTTATTCCTAACAACCGGGCAACCTCACGTTTCGAGTGGCACATCACTATGCTCAACAGTGCTACGGCCATATTAATTTATTGAAAGTACTCTGTGGCTACGGCTAAACGCGTTTCGCGAAGTAACTCATATTTCATATTAATTCTCGTTTAGCTGTTAAACTTATTGGTCGATGAGCACTATTGCTGAAAAGTTTTGTGCGTTGTGATTTGTTACGATAATATTCTACGTGTTTAAAACAGCTAAAAAGTGGACTGCTAAAAACTAACTGCCGAGTCAAAATATTTTTATTTTGACAAAAGAAAGAACGGACTTTCATCTTTGGTGTTAAATGGTAGGTAAGTTTTAGTTTTTTTTTTAATTATGTACTTTTGTTAATTGTTAAAATTATTAATTCAAAGGTATTTACACTAAAATTTATAGATTATACTTCAAGGTTTGTAGAATAAGTAGGTACAAACGTGTAGGTATATAAATGTAGCATCCTTGCTAGTTTGCTACGGATGCATGTAATACATGCATTTAATAAACTCTTGGTGGGTTACCATGATCTGTTTTTGCAGGAATGTTTTAGTATTATTCCGAGAGTGGGTAAGAGCAGCCAGCTGTCTAGCGCCGTCACTTTCCCACGCTCGGAATAGTACTAAAACATTCCTGCACTAACAGATCATGGTAACCCTCCAGGCTCCCATGTGTCTCAAATAAATGAGGTGCATCAAGATTTACGTTTTAACTTTATCTAGTAATGTGTGCCTTTGATAATGTGGATGATATTACAAGTAATACCTACTTTACTAACTAGAACTTATTGGATGTTAATAAGTTGGTTAACTTTTGACAGCATCTTCCTAAATCAGATATAATTTTGTAACTCATAGCAGACATCACAAATGTATTGATAACTAGCTTCCGTGTGTGGCTTCGCCTGAGTACAATCAATGTTTTCCACAATATCCTCAGGAATTACACCTGATGTATTGAAGTTATATTACTGAAAAGTATCATCAAAATCCATTGAGTAGTTTTTGCATGAACACTTTCGATGCTAAGCACCCAGCATATGGGTCGAACAATAATTTGTTTGTGTGCCCACAACCTGCCTCCCGAGTCATTGTTATATGTAGCTATAATTACTTGTGCATACCAGTAAAAATGAATATTATTTGGACTAAGCAGCGAAAGTGTGAAAGAGTAAACAAACATCCATCCATATACCCTCACAAACCTTTAAGTTGATAACACTTTGTAAGATTAAGAGTCCTTATTCATTATAACTGACTAATATCTGCTTTGATCTTAAAGTTCTTGAATTTGGGTAAGTCAGTGACGAAAGTAGACAGGTAAAAGGAAAAAATAACAATAGTATTTAAAGTATAGTTTTTAATAGTCTTTAAAGTGTAAACCTTAATAATTCTTCTAAACTTATACATTTACTTATTAATTCTTGTAAACTAATGTGAAACACAATCAATATCCAAGCTTTCAGTAGCAAATCATTATTGAAATATTGGGAAGTATTCGTTTACTTTTGTTGCTGACAGTTCCTTTGCTTAGCGTTTCAAGTTAAGAGGCAAAGCAATTAATGTTGTATAATAGTTAAAGCTAGCAATGCTTGTTTGTTGAATGAAAAATAAATATACAATGGACATGTAAAAATGACAAAAAGACCTGCCAGCAGACCATATGTCAGTGAGAGTGTTAAAGACTACACTCCTTTCACAGATATTTTACTGGTGACAGTCAGTCCAATAGCAACCTCTTTGTCATGTAGGTCACTCACACAATTTTGACTCCCTTGTTTGTGATAGCATTGTATTGTATAATGGGCTGGTGTCCGCAACTCCACGTTCAAAGCGCGTATTTGGCGTACAGTTGCTATAGCATAAAGATCCCTGTAATTTTGACAGTGATGCCATATTAAAATAATTGAAAGAACTAATTAAAAATATAAACTGAGTGAGGCTGGCTTACAGTGCGATATTGGGTGCTTGATCGGGTTGGCGTAGGGGACTGCCAGTCCCTTCCGAAGTGATCAATCCTCACTTACACTGTCAGTATGACCATCATAAACATTACATCAGGCCTATAATACGGAAAGGTAAGACAGAGGTGTACCCACCTTATTAGGTACACCTCTGCCCAACCGTTCCCTCCTGTACATTTATTGTATTATACACCCACATTTCGCCAGTTATGGTTCAGTCCTAGGGGGCGAGCCTATTGCCATCAATCAGGCTCCAATCCAGACTCCGTGGCTGCTATAATTAATATTATATTATACTCAACACTCAGTCAATTTGCTATTATACTCATCAATGAATTAAAAAATAAAACAATTCAGATTCGTGGTTTTTGAGACATAAGTGCACTAAAGGAAACAGTCATTGTTTTTGCATCCCATATTATTATGCTAGGATTAATCATAAATAATACCTACAAAATAATCAGTAATTCCTGGCTTTTATGTTATGCTAATATATTTTAATTGTTGTAAACAAGGAACTTCATAATATAAATGACATGCCATCACACCTGTAATTACCGAAAGATTAGGCAGAGGCAATGGTTTAGTACCTCCCACATGTCACCAGTTAGTTATCTTTAAATCTCGAATTGTAATCAACCGGGCACAAAAATCTATAATACTTTGCCCAACTGGGTAATTGATTCCAAGAGCATGAGGTGCTTAGCACTACCACTTAAACATTATCAATTGTGTGGAATCTAATTAGACTACAAGTTTGTTATTCAGATAAACAAAAGTACCTACCTATTAGGTGTCACCATTCTCCTTATATTTACTTGCTTTATTAAGTTTACAACCAACTCAAATGTTGCTCTAATGTTACTCATAACTAGACATGCGAAATGTAGCTCACTGAAAAGAAAAGAGAGATACAGCTCTTTTGATCAAAAGAGCTGTATCACTCTTTTAGCTCTTTAGCTCACCGAATAACTCTTTCAACTCTTGAGCTCAATTGATTTACTTACGAGCTACAGATCAAATTGAGCCGCACTACTTTACGCAAGTCAAACGATACAACTAGCTCAGTGGCTCTATAAAATCTTTGAAGTTCTTTAAGTAGTTCATTTAACATAATTGCGAGCTATAGATAAAATTAGATTCATTGGGTTGTTTTGTTCTTATTACAAAAAATAAAATTATAAAAGCTTATAAAAAACGCGATAGTCCGCCAAAGCAATTTGAACACACTTAAAAAAACAAAAGTGTTTGTTTCGTTTACAAAATCACAAACTATTATTCCCTAAGGATTTTCATACCTATGTAAAAGTGCTAAAGCATTTTTGAAATCGTTCACCCGTTCGTCGGGGAAGTTCGGGCATTGTCGGGCCGCTGTCGGCGTTTCGTCGGTAAACCTAGTAAAGTAACTCGCAAAGCCACAGAGTATAGAGTCAATGAGCCGTTGAGCTAAATGAACTAGCGAGCTATTCCGTGAACGACTGAGCGACTGAGAGCTAGATTGTAATTAAAGAGCTAGTTCAATTTTATCTCTCATTCGCGAGCTACCCATGTCTACCATAACATAACTGTTTTTTTTTGTTAAATGCAAAAGTTGTGCCCATGCGAATGGTAATAGTGTGTTGTGAATATGCACTGCAAATGTGTCATTTAAATTATTTAACTTATTATTCAATGAAACTCAAAACGATATTGTGCCCTTGCATTTTAAGTTTTATTAATTTTAATGTTAAGTTATCTGACCTACCTACATATAAATTAATCTCTCTTTGATAATTGTTTTTTTTTCTTTTAACAGTCTTGAAATAAATGCAACATGGACAACTTAGACGATTCAGAAAACAATGCAAAAATTTCAGATTCTGCATACTCAAACAGTTGCAGCAACAGTCAGTCTAGAAGAAGGTGAGAAAAAACCATCAATTAAGTCTTTACCAAGCAATTTTTCTTGATCAATTTATTTATGAAGTAGATCTTTTACTCGCTTCAGACTTAAAGTTGACAATCAGGCAAAATTTTTCGTATATTTGTTGCCAGTTTTTTAAAGAAAACAATCCCGATTACTTAACACACCAAGAAACAAACAATGAATGACTTATTCTTAAAGTAACTAGTAATTAGGGCATCGAAACCCGGTTTCGGTTCCATAGTTAAAACCAGGTTTTATTATGCGTCAGAAACCGTTTTTTACTTTTGATAGAAGGCGAACACGGAGATCATATTATTATTATTTTTTCACTTAATTTGGTTTTGAATTAGCGATGGGTGAAGGCGTCCTCCATTTTGCTCCACGTCTTTTGCCTTTGTGATCCAATTTTCACCGGCTTTTTTATTATTTCGTCAATCCATTTTTCTCTCGGTCTACCTCTTTTCCTTTTGTTAATAGGTCCTTGCCAGGTGGTTACTCTCTGTGTCCATTTCTCTTTGTCCATACGTGCAATATGACCCGCCCATTTCCATTTTAGTTTTTGAGAGTGTTCCAAAGCATCTATTATTTTTGTTGTTTTTCTTATTTCTGTGTTTCTTTTTCAGTGTATTCTTTGTATGTTTAGTATACTCTTTTCCATCGCTCTCTGTCAAACTCTTTGTTTTTAATGTTATTATTGTATATCCATGATTGGCAGCCATACTTAAGACAGGGTAGTAGACACGAGTCCATTACTTTTTTATTGAGTTTTATAGGGAGTTTTGACTTTAGGGTTTCTTTATTGCTCCAGAATTTATTCCATGTTATGTTAACTCGCCTTTTAACCTCATCTTCGTGTCTTGTCTTAGAAAAAGATACTTGTTGTCCCAGGTAAACATAGCTTTGAACATATTCTAATGTGTTGTTACTGACCCTAACTGTTACTGTTAGCTTGTATCACCCCACTGCTGGGCAAAGGCCTCTCTCCATGACTTCCAAATTCTTCGATCCAGGGCTAAGGCGGACCACTGATCGTTGGTTCTGTCCAGCTCGTCCCCACACACACACGTTCCACATTCCTCCTCATGACAAATACTGACCCTTATTGGTATAATATGGTGATTCGTCATGACTTAGGTCTTGGTAGCATTTAGTTCTAGCCGATCGCATTGCTTACATCATTTAGTTCAATAAGCATGCTCTGTAATTGAGATACAGTTTCAGAGAAGAGTATAATGTCATCCGCAAGTGCGTTTTTTTTTAACTTTCTTCTACACACCTTTAGGAACTAAACAAAAAAAATCGCATGAAAACCCGACCACTATAAAATTCGTTACACCTCTTGACTATTTTTTAACCGAAAAAAAGGAGGAGGTTCTCAATTCGGTTGTTTTTTTGTTTGTTTGTTATCTTCGTCATTTATGAACCGATTTGAAAAATTCTTCTTTTATCTGTATGGATCTATTTCCCGATTGGTCCCATAAAAAATTCATCGAAATCGGTTCAGCAGTTTAATTTTGAAATCAAAATAGCTGGAAAAAATATGTCATCCAAGTAAAAGAAATTGCGAAATTGATACTTGACAAGGATTTGTGTGTGATGCGATAACTAAAGAGGGTAAAATAAAAACTTTTTTGCAAAAAAAAACCAACTTTCAAAAAAAAACACTAAAAAGGATCACTCAAAGGTCGGTCGAGACATTTGAGTGAGCATAACATTCTCTCAACCGCCAGGGCAAATTCGAGTCTGTAAAACATGTAAATGGTAGCTTTATCGTACATAGTACAATGTGCTATGCATGTATACAATATAAGAGATTGAATCTATACAATGCAAAGATATGTTTACAATCTTCTGCAGCTTCCACAATAACTTCACATGGTAATCAATTAGTTTTACCCTATGGTTGTGGAGCTGGACCAGCATTGACCCAAGCATTTCTATCATCACTTTAATCCCCCAATCCTTACTTTTAAACCCATTAGATTGACACCATTTATTCGTACTTGCTGATGTCTATCGCTTAAATACGATTTCACAAAACTGAGCGCAAGTTTTCCTAAACCGTAATGCTTTAAAGAGTAGGGTTGTGTTGCGTGGCTCACGCAATGAAATGCTTTCGAGAGGTCACAGAAGATTCCTATGGCATCTTATTCCTTCCCACGTAGTGAATATGTGTTTTAATAAGGTGATACCGTCGTCAGTCGTACAAAATTCTTCGGTGAAACCATACTGTTTCTCATGTAAGATCTTATTGATGTTAAAGTGGTTAAGCATCTGATTAAGCATTACCTTTTCAAACACCTTGCTGAAAACCGGCAAAATCAATCGATTCTCAATCCTCACAAATTCACGACCGTGGCGCGTGTTATAAATTAGAGCAGTGAATACTAAAAAAATAATCCATCTCCAATGAGAAACCATTTGCATTCTAAGATTTCTTGATAAACGATTAGGTGTGTTATTTAAGGACGGAAAATTTGGTTGAATCTAAAATAAAATTTGTTTCAAGGTTTTTTTTTTAAATAGCCTTAAAAAAAGAGCCTTATACGTGTCGGACCAAGCACAGTAAAGTTTTCGGATATCGGGATCCGAGACTGTTAAAAACACCGATTTGAAGCTTATTATATAAAAAACGGATTTGTACATCCAAAACCGAAACACAGTGTCTGCCTACGCGGCCGCGATGTTCTTCGATTTTTATGCGGTTTTACAATCATTTACAGCATAATAGGCTATTTGACAACGTTGAAAATATACCACAAATTTTGGTCATCCTATCAGATAATGGCGTATTATAGCATATTTGACTGTATTTTAATCCAAATTATGTATATATTTTGCAAATTACACGAAAATCAAATAAAATATTTCTTGATATTTTATCTGTGACGAGAACGCCATAGAACGCCATGCGATTGGTTGCACTCTGGTGACGTCACACGCAAGTAAATACGGCTACCACGACTGAATAGAGTTCGCGTTGTATGTTTTCTAGGTGCTATATTCTATCTTTCAGCTAGTTTTGTGATAATTTTTGATAAATCTTGGTTAGTGGGTCGTTTCTAATATCATAATGGTGTCAAATTTTGTGCGAGCTGATAACAGTAACCTACCTATGATAGACGCATTTATGGTTGCACTTTTCTTTAACGCTGACTATTATGGTGCAGAACTTAAAAATGTAAAAACAGCAGTGTAAGTACCACGTACGAATTATTTATTTACAAACTTTTAAACTTTTTTGTGATCATGCAGAAGTTTTGTAAAATCTCATTTTAGGTTATGTTAATAAATACTCTTTCGTACATTGTGGCACTACACACCATTTATACACCATTATTTCCAATAAAATGATGAAATTCTTCAGCTGCACTGCCCGAGCAAAGTTAATAATATATCTTGTTTACAAAACTTGTTTACTTGTGTGTGACGTCACAAGTGTCAAGTGACCATCGCCATTATAGAAACATCGTTTTTGCCGCGGTTTTGGAAATTTGAACTTTAACATTGATTTTTGTTGTTAAATACAGTAGATATCCCGGAAATATTAATGTGGGATGCTTAGAATGTAACAAAGAATAATTTAAAACGATTTTCCAAAATTAGTCAAATAGCCTATTCCGAAGGATTCCATTGATATTAAACTTACATAATATACATAATAAAGTTTTCATAATTTGTTAAGCGTAAAATTCGAGAGAGGCGGGGCGGGTCGCTAGTCAATAAATAAAATCATGTAAATGTAATGTTATTTTTTCAGTTAGTAATGGGTTTACAAATTAATATAGTATAGGAGTTTCATCCCTAATTCCTTCCATTTCTTATCTTAACAGTAAGATAAGAAATGGAAGCCTTAAAAACTTACAAGTTCCGAATGTCATTGTTTGAATTTCTCGGTAATCAAATTAGCTTTCACAAAAAACAACATGGATCCGCATCCCCTTGAAAAAACGCAAACAAAGCATCGGAGGTTTTGTTAGTTAAAAACCGTACATGTGCTGCGAACTTTCTTAAACATTTGCAGAAGTCGTCCGTCTTATTACTCAACTGGACTCCTCCGGGAGCGGGTCTGAGCAGTTATATTGAAAAATATAAGATGTTTTTGTTTCAAAATCCGTTGAATAAATACTGTACTGATTTTAAATATTTTTGTAGTCGTAGTTCCAAGTCAACACACTCGGGAAGCAATTCCAGTGGCAGCAGTGGCTATGGAGGAAAACCCTCAACTTCTGGAAGCAGGTTAGTAATGTTTAACAGCAGCAATATCCAAATATTACCTAGTGCTAGTTATTTTTATCACAATTTTTTCCTTACCTTTATTGCGGTGGATGAGATAATCTGTTCACCAAATATTTTTTTGCATTTTTATATTTTTTCTGATGAACCTCACAATTTGCTCTAGTTAAGATGGAAGCGCCAGGGTAGCCCGCGAAATTGGGGGTTGTATGAACTTTGAGGGTTGTATTGATAATTTTAATGATTATAATTCTGTAACTAAATACCTATTACAGCCGCGAATCATATTTTGTTCAATGTATAGCCTGACAATAACCGGCAAATTGCGAAAAACGTAAGAATATTTGAATTTCGCAGGCTACCCTGGCGCTTCCACCATAAGCACCATATTAAATATTATGAAACGCAGCGAATTCCAAGGATAAGTAATTGAAGTATTAAGCATGAATAAAAAGATAGATTAAAACTGTTACTCAGATAATTTAGCTAGATTCTGAAAACAAAATATTTGACAAACGTTTACAAGATCACTGTTTATATCTGTACATGACATATAATAATATATCATTGTAACGGGTCGATGTCTGTACATTGAAGATATTGAAAAAAAAATTGGGGCGTCTTTATTAGAGCAACAGAAGCCAAAACAGTTTTTAGAATGTTTGTCCGTATCTTTCTGTCTGTATGTTTGTACGCGCATCGCGCAAAAACTACAGCATGCATTTGAACGCAGTCTTCACCGCTCTACTGCTAGATGCCTAACTTAAAATATAGGCTACATTTTTACACATAAATGTTTTTTTTTTAATTCCAAGTACCACACGTACGAAGTCGCTGGCAAAGGCTAGTAGTTAATAAATTTTAATATGTTTCTGCTAGCAACAACCTGCAACCACCCAAAAAAGAGAAAGAACCAAAGAAAAAGAAGCTTCTACCCCATATTGAGGCTTTGGTTCCTGATATAGTAGTGGAGGAGGTCAGAGCGCCTGAACCACTTCCCACATTTGATGCCCCGAAAGAAGAAAAGCTAGATGGTGGGTACCGTTCTACTGAGCTTTATATAAAGTTTTTATTCTTTTAGATTTTTTCAACTATGGCTTCAGTCGTCTCTTTGAATATCAGTTTGGCTATTGTATCTTCGCTTATTCCTTTACCTACAGAGTGTAAATATGACATGGTGCATGAAGAGTAGTTACTTAAACAATTTTGGCTGCAGAAAAACGATTTTAGGTCACCATACCTAATAACTGCTTTAAGGTGCTAGCTAGCTTACTGCGTCATCTCAAGACATAAATTATGAATATTTTATTTGTTATGGCTCACCCTCACCGGGGGCATTTGCCTATAATGTAACAGTTCAGATTCACTTGTTTCTGTACAAATCCAATCTTCGATTGATAGATTATAGGCAAATTTTGCTCCCGGTGAGGGAGCGCCTATAGGTACAGATATTTTTATTCATTTATTGTTGGTAATGAATAACGCTAGTTTACAACTTTTTCGACCCAGAGATGAAAACCATGTGTTTGCTTATAGGATTTAATGCTCGTTGAGGTTCTGAAGTCAGAAAAAAAATTGTTTCAAAACAAACTTTAGTTTTTTAACTTCATACATTGTAAATTTTTTACTACGCTACGCTGTTTTTAATTCGGATTCTATTGTATCAATGTCTATTAAAGTGGACCAACACTAATCTGATAAACTGATAACATATTTTTAATTATCCAAGAAACATTGGTACTGTTCCTTCAACACTTCCAAATTTTAGAGAAAACGAACATCATTGACAGTAGATATGTGACAATTTGTTAGCATCTAATTTACACTGTGTGGAAAACATTTTGAACTAAAAACAGCGACATTAAATGTTTGCTTTTCGAATTTTGGGACAATTAATTGATTAAATAAATTTTGGTCATTTTAAAAAACTTGGCGTGATCAAAATATTTAGCTTTTATTTTAGTGATGAGAAGGTAGTCACAAAACAATTCCAACAAGTTTTATCTTTGGGTCAAAGAAAAAATTAATGTTTGTAAACTAGTATAATTTCTTGAGTTTCGTACCTACCCAAGGGGTTTAGTCGTTACGAATTGTGTCTTTATGTAGAGTACGTAATCTATGAATTTTGTAAATCCGTTTGTTTTCTTAAGGTATGCATCTGGCTTTTCCTACTGCACAAGTTCAAGCTCTGCTTCGTTGATATATTTTTTTAACACCATATTCAGTTTTTTTTTGCGTCCTATTAACCATGGATATACTCGTTGTAAAGTACATCGTAGCAGAAACTTACTATGAATTCAGTACATAATCCCAGACCGGCTTTTCGTCGCTTATTAATGAAACAGCTCTTCCATACACCTTGTTGGAGCATGCATTTTTGATGAAACAGCTGTTTTTTTTCTTAAATAAAATACCTTTGAGGCGTCTAGAGACGTCCTTTACACTGTGTATTAATTACGTAAAACATTATTTATATATTCTGTATTTTACCATGTCTCGTGGTTTGGTTTAATATTTGGATTTATTGATGACGTAGATCTTTTACGTAACGCGGTTGGTTACTGGTCACATGCGGTTTGACCCATCGTGTAACTGCACGTGCCGTTCAGTTTCGCTAAATTAATAACGTGAGACCGATTAAAAAATAACTCATGAACAAACTGAACAAACCTTTGCCTTTATTGAGACGAGAAGAATATGTGAAATGGGCAGACAGGGATCATAGACTAAATTTACTGTCATATAGTGTACCATATTCTGCCAAATAAATCATTATGATTATGAGCAACATAGCTTTGCTTTATAAATAACGTGATAGTCACAAACAATTCGAAACAAAGCAATTCAATCTTGTATTAATTAAATTGGGGTACATCCTTATGATCTATTTTAGGAACAGCTAAAAGAACTGTCGAAGAACCAATGGAAGCCAAGACAGTTTGGTAAAAAAGATGAACAAGTCAGTTTAAAGTTGTAAAAAAGAAATGAGGCCTGTTCTAATCTATTGTATTTAGATTTAGATAATCATTTTGCGTAGGTAATACCGCCACATAAAAAAGCTTTGCATTGCTTTTTCGCAATCCAATTAAAATCGCCACGGTCTTCCTAACTTTTAGAATAAATGTTATTAACTAGCGACTATCCAATTTTAAGATGTAACGCAGATTGTATGTAGTTGTTCGGCCAGAAGTTTTTATTAAATCGATTTATTAATTTATCGTTACAGAAGGCCAAGGCGATCGGCTATTCCAAACTTCGTGTCAGTTGTTTAATACATTTTGACCCTTATTATATTTAGGTTCTGCAACGACCAGGATTTGTAAGTCACTGTGCGCAGTGACCGTCCTTGTTCACAGATGAGGTAAAGTATAGACAGGGCATTGTATACCGGGAAATGCATGGTATGTACATGTACAATTTATTCATTTTATATGAGTATTATTCCAGATTATCGTTGTGGTTTCGGTGTCTTTTTTTTTCAGATAATATTAAAATGTTTATAAAAACATGACTGCAATTTTATCTAGATTTTTTGTTCTACAGATATCCCGAAGCCACCTGTGCATGCGCAAGCAGAAAAAAATGGTGTTGAGAACATGGACATATGTGTCCCTGAGCTGACGACTAAAGATGAGGTGGGTAACATTTGTGTAAGTGTTGTATTCGAACATTCGTGAATAGTGTATCTGTGTCAGAGAAGATCTTGGCACTACAATAGATTCAACTTTACATAAGTAATAAACGTGCATGTCCGACAACGTGACGTCCGTGTCGCGTGTGCTCATGCCTTGTTACGCATTACTAGGGGCCGAACAAAGCGAGCCGTGACGTCGACGGTCATTGACGACATACCTGCTCGTTTGCCAATAATAATTACCAACATCTCGTTTGATCACAGTATACTTTGAAAAGTCGAATCTTTGATACACTGGGCAGCAATATGGTGAGGGCTCGTAGGGGTAAAGGTTTTTAACAGTTTTGGGGAAATCAAGAGATTCGGGAGAAAGAAGGAAAAGAAAGTGTTGACTGACCTGGCAGAAGATCAACTCAATGAAAGGTCAATGATAGCTGTTTTATTGTGATGTGTGTTATGATGTGTCTGATGCTAGTTAATTGTTTTAGGTGGTTTCCGGCAACCTATCGCAGACTAATCCTGCAGCTAACTTTGCAAGTCACCCTCTCCAAGCTTCTTACTGCTCTGTAAGTGTCTCTATTAAATTTTAGAGTAACATTAAGTGCGATCTGCTTTTACAATTTCGTATGTGTACTGCTGGATATATGTATACTTATTCTGTATAGAATTAGAAACACACGAGGTTATGTTGATAAGTATTATTAATTTTTAGGGTTCCGTAGCCAAATGGTAAAAATGGAACTCTTATAGATTCGCCCCGTCCGTCTGTCTGTTCTGAGCGTCCCTCATCTAGGTGTTTTCAGCCCAATGACCTTTTGAATTATAAAGTGATACCTTCACTTCCTTTACGTGGTACCTTCTTGCCAACAAATACACATCGGTGAAGTTGATGGCACCGAGAGGACTCTTGTCATGATCATCTTCCTGCCCTCGTCCCATTCTGCTTGGGGTCGGCGCAACACGTTTTCTTCTGCCATTGTTCCCTGTCAGACGTCACGGCATCATTTACTTCTTTCTCTTTCATAACATTCCTCACAAAATCCGTCCATCTTTTCTTTTGCCTTCCTCCCCCTCTCCATCTATCAACATTAATATCCATCACTCTTTTAGTAACATACGTTTCACCAGGCCACACTTGTATAGAAGCTTAATTTTCTTTCACCGAGGCGACACTTTTATACAAGCTTAATTTTTTATTTATCCGAAGGTACAAAGTAAGCGATTCCAAGAAATTGGCCGCTACGAGATACGATGTGAGAACTCGGAACAGTTGCGTTGTAAGGTATGCATCATCTCATTTTCACGTTTATATGCATCGAAACTGTATCTCTTTACCGCATACATTACATATCCAGGCGGTAATTATGGCAAAATGTAAAAAATCTGGAAAAACATCTCGATTAAGCTGTAGATCGTATACATTTGAGTCGCATAGAATTTGGCCATTCTCTGCCCTAATATACGTAAAACAATAGGCAAATGCCCAAGCATAACATAAATTATACTCGAAACTCGTGACGTAAGTCCCTTAAACGGGGAAATGGGGGCTATGAACGTGCCTATTTAACCAACAAAAATTGTTAAATAACCTGATAAAACGTGAAACGCAACCTTAAAAAAACTTGCTGACGCACTTGTCAATAACATCGGAATGTTCTATGAAATTCTTTAAGGATATTAATCGGTTTTGGCCTGATGAAACAGTAAGTACCTACCTACTGAACGCCCAACAACGTGCCTTTCGCTAGAAATCGATGTGATTTTTTTATCACTTCTATTGGTAATAGGTCCTTGTGACGTCTCGAAGCACGTGTTTTCTTTGTCGCTTGGTTGTGTAAGGGGGCGTTCATTTATTACGTGACGCGTTTAAGTGCGGGAGGGGGTCTATTCAAACCTCACGACGTCACACCAAGGGAGAAGGCGGCCTGAATTTCGACATAATCGTTTGACGTAATTAATGAACAAGAAAAACAAACAGAGTTTTGAACTTATATTTCTTTCTCTTTAAAGGTCTCTCGGTAAGGTACTCGACAAAAAATAGTTGCTAGTAAGGTAAATTATTTGTTCATCGCCACACACATACATGTAGTATGGATACAGGTTTAATATTGGTCATATGCAGTCAAATCGGTTGCATCTTCAAGTGGCTGCAGCAGTACCGACGCACTGTGGGCTGAAAATCGAGTTTCATAGTCATTTAAAAGTTTCTCTCAAATTTTGTTTTAATTGTGAAAGGCTTCTAATGCCTTCAGCAGTCATGAATATATATAAGGAATATTATTTCATAGGTAAACTAAATTATACAATATAAAAATTGAAGATTTTGAAGGGTGCCAAAGTTATAAATCCAGATATCTATAAAACCGCGGTCTTAACTGTTATATCCTTACAGAAGGTTGTTCTATAATTTATTTGTCAATTTTTGGTGTACTTTATATAAACCGTGACAACTGCGGTCTTTTTTTAAATACATTCGTTTTTTTTTAATGCTTGAACTAAAATAACTTACATCCGGACCAATGGGTTTATAAATTAGAAATTTTGCAGAGGTGTCTGTATTTTAGTGAAATACTACCACATTAGCAAAATTTATTTACTAGTTTTATTTATTTACTTTTTATTAAAATATCAACTTGTATTTACAGTTATAAACCACACAAACAAGTTATAGGTCAGTACACAATAAAAATTTTAAAAAAATATTTAAAAAATTATATAAGAGCTAAAAAAAAACAACATAAATCAGCATTAAAAACAAGGTTATTAATGTAACAAAAACTAGATAACATTATACAAAATTAAATTGCCAATAACATTGAATTAAAGAGAATAAGAATGAAATTAACTATTACATTAAATGAAATAGGTTGAGATAGTAATTATTAATATCAACTTTCATTTATTTAGTCCAAAGAGATTGTAGTAGGAGTAGCAATGGACTCCAGGTAACGAGTAGCAAGCAGTCAAAACTCAAATGAGGATATCCTCAACATGTCACTTCTTTCATTAGATCCAGTTATTTCTGCAACAAGACCCAAGATGAGTTCGAAAATAAAGCAATAGCTTTTCAGCAAGAACCCTGGATTTGTTAAACTTCAAGAGAGCGATTTCGAATTTATTGATGTTTCTCATTTAGATTCTGACTCTGTGTCAGATTCTGATTCTGATAAAAACTAACTTAAATGTATATTTATGTATACATACATAAATATATCTTATTATATAAATGTATACCTGTATTTATTTTAATTACTTACCTAACTTGTTATATAATAAAATATAACAGTAATAATTCGTTTTAATATTTCTTTATGTTACAATATTTAGCTTAACTACCCTAATTAATGTCATAAGTCATAATCTACTAATTACAGTAACTCATATTATAATTATTGACGACCCGAATGGCGCAGCGGTAGTGAGGCTGCCTTACGTTCATAGGGTTCCGGGTTCGAATCCCGGTAGGAGCAAGTGTTTGTGTGATTAAGCATGGACATTTGTTACCGAGTCATGGATGTTAATATGTATTATAAGTATGTATTTACAAACAAAAAGTATCTATGTAGTATATCAACTATCTAGTGTCCACGACACAAGCCTCGTTGCTTAGTGTGGCACTAGATGGCGCTGTGTGTAATGTCTAGCGATATTTATTTATTTATTTATTATTTATTGACAAAATTAACGTAATTATATAATTTGGGTAATTCGATCATTCCTAATAGGTTAACGATCATACAATACACTGTAAAAAAGAGTTTTTAGAATGCGTAATTAAATTATCACTTAATTTTTTTTTTTCTGGATGTCATTGAATATATTTCTTAATCTTGCTAATGTGGTAGTGTTTCAATAAAATACAGACACATCTCTGCAAAGTTTCTAGTTTATAAACCGTCCGTGATGTAAGTTCGAATTTTAATTCAACCATTTTTTTAAAAACGTATGTGTTTTAAAAAAAAACGCAGTTGTCACCGATATATAAAGTACACCAAAAATTTACAAATAAATTGTAGATCAACCTTCTGTAAGGATATAACAGTTAAGACCGCGGTTTTGAAGATATCTGGATTTATTACTTTGGTGCCATACAACATTTTCAATTTTTATTTTGTATAATTTAGTTTACCTATGAAATGATATTCCTTATATGTATTCATGACTGTTGAAGGCATTAGAAGCCTTTCACAATTAAAACAAAATGAAAAGAGGAAAAGTTGTAAATGACTATGAAATTCGATTTTCAGCCCACAGTGCTACGCAGTCGACTTGCTTGAATGCATACATTACGACATGGAAACGCAGCGGCAAGATTATTGACTTCGTAATCGTTTGCAGGACGGATTCTCGTGCGTGATCTCGATGCATGATGGCGTCGTCATGTATGCTACATCATCTTTGACGACTACTCTTGGATTCCCGAAAGATATGTGGATTGGAAGGTCGTTCATCGACTTAGTGCACCCGAAGGTGAGTTGTATTTATTTATTTAACACTTCAAGCACAAATTAGGGAGGTGACCTAATGCCATAGGCATTTCCTACCAGTCAACCTTTGGGTGATGCAGAGACAAACAGTGGTAGATGTATATCTGAACATAATTTTAATTGTTTGATATATTTTCGATAACAATTACCTGACTTTTTTTAGCCTATATTGTCCCACTGCTTGGCAAAGGCCTCCCCCAATTCCTTCTATGTGCTTTTTTCCCGAGCCTCCTCGAACCTCGCGGTACGCGTCCAGATCGTTTCGCCACCTCTTTCTGGGCCGGCCTCGTCGTCGTCTTCCGGCAACCATTGTCTGGAGACTTTTGCCCATCTGTCATCGTGCATGCATCAGCCTTACTAAAATAAAAATTCTTTCACAGGACCGCAACACGTTTGCGTCTCAAATCACGAATGGTTTGTCAGTCCCGAAAATTGCGAATGGTACGCAGGAAAAAGGTAAATCAACTTTCTGAATCCATTGTGCCAATTCACTGCTATTTTGTGCATGAAGTAACTTTTTTATTTCACGTTTATAAAGGGATTAAGGTACCTAGGTCCATGTATAAATGCCGTATAGCTAGTTTTATTAGAGTAGTTTTTTCATACATGCTTTGTGTTTTGGCACAATAGCTAGTTTGTGTTTTTTAGTAGTTATTTTCATTATTCTATCACAAACTATAAATTCCTGGATGTTCAATAATTGTATGATTGGCACATGGATGGAAAAAGTGAATGCAGGCAGCGACGTTTACTTACTTCCCTATATCTTTGCGAATATATTTTTTTCTGGTTACAAAGTGTGGGTGTTACAAAAGTGTCAATTTTAAGTTATAACTCCTAATTAAATATCATTTTATAGTAATTAAACCTAGTAGGGTTATTGAATGCTTACTAATGTAACTGATACTTGACATAATCTAGGATTTCACTTCCGATTGGTAAAAAAATTGAAGAATTGGAATGACTGAATAGTTAATCATTCCTTGTGACATGAAACTACTGCAAATTCATGTGACAAGGAAGGATAAAATGACGAAAAGAGTGGAATATACAAAATGTTGTTGGATAATGAGGGAGAAGGCCAAAGAAATTAGTGAATGACTGTTTGAGGAATAAAATGAATGAAAAGGGGGGTGAATAAAATTACTTGTTTAAATCCAAACATAAATTATAAAAATATTAAATTGATTGTTGGTAGCTGACGTAATCTCTGGAAGTACTGTTCTGTCTATATTAAGGGGACATTGTACTCATCATTATGAACAACTTTTACTATGGAACCAACCATAAAATCGCGAAAAAATCTGCTGTTCCATATATTTTGACGAGTTATGCGAACATAATTGTAGGGAACAGCTGTTTTTTTTTAGATATTGTTCATAATGATGAGTACAGTGACCCCTTAAGAGATTTAGTGTATGAAAACAGATAGACCTTATATATTATGGCTGTACATATAAGTTACCGGCCTTATGTGTAACTAGTGTAGGATTGATTTATTTATACCGTATCGTTGTTCTACGCTCTATTCAGCGATTTTCGCTCATGTTTCTGATATCGTAATCAATTTACTGTCAAATCTCGTGTCAAGTAAATCTGTGATCAATATAATGGTTGGCGAAAATGTTAAAATATCCCCAAACGTGCTTGATTTGAGATTTGACAACACATACCTACTAAAAATGATGTATTCTGAAATGAGGATATACTTTATACAGGGCCGCGATTTAGTTACCTGCATCCTTCAAGGAGGCGTGACAAACAACAACTTTCCCAAAGAAACTCATAACAGATTCGTGAAAAATTAAAACAACAATTTCCTATACTTACAACAGTAGACAGACTGTTTCGATGCATGTATGCAAAGCTTAATGTTTTTTCATGTGTCGGATATGACGGGTAAGACTACCCCTCCTTGAAGGATACAGGTGACTAAATCGCCACCCTGTATTTTTATAAACATTATAAAAAAAATGGTGAGGTATTTGTTAGGATTCACATTGCAGTATTAAGTGTCTCTTTTGTCTCCAGTTCAATGCCCAACTATCCCGGTGTCGACTATGGTTTGTCGTATTCGCCGGTACAGAGGCCTTTCAAGCGGCTTCGGCGTAAAAGAGAGTGTGGTGGGCTTCATCCCGTTCTTACTCAAATTGACCTTCAAAAATATTAGCGATGAAGAGGGTAAAGTGATGTACTTGGTCATACAGGCTACACCTTTGTTCTCGGCCTATAAAAGTAAGTGTCTCTTCTTTAGGCCAATGGGTCACCGGAAATCTTCAGTTTAGCAATTTGAATAAAAAAACGTGTTCTCTTCTCTGTCTATAAGAAGATTCATCTTCAAAGTGCAATAACCCTATATCTACACACATATTACATTCACAACAAACTTCTTTAAAAAAGCCAATTAATAATGTTCATGAATTTTTTCTTAAAGCACCAAATGAATTGGTAATAAAGGCGGTACCGTTTGTGATAAGACACGCGGCCAACGGTCACATTGAGTACGTGGACCCTGAATCTGTTCCGTACCTGGGTTATCTGCCCCAAGACCTGGCTGGTAAGGACGCGTTGATGATGTACCACCCTGAGGATTTAATGTACCTGCGGCACGTGTATGACACGATCGTCAAAGAAGGAGGACTGCCTAGGTCTAAGTCATACAGGTCAGTATCGATTACCGATTCATCGGTAGGGACTCGATTCTCGGAGGCTCGAACAATTATGCCATCACAAGTGTGGCTAGAACTGTCAAAGATCAAATGAATTTATTTTTGAACTTGCAGTTTGCCTTCTAATATTTTTGAAATGTATTTTTTTTATAATGTGCCATAAGTTGGCAATACTCTTTAGAAAAGCCTTATTGATGCTCCTCGTGAACCGATCAGTGTGTAGGTTTATCACGTGGCCTTGCCAGTTACGGTACGTCGTAAGTGCACGCTGTCCGGAGGGCACTTCTACATTGACTTCCAACAACGATTGACTTATGCTTTTCGGCAGCTTTTGCCATCCAGTTTTGATGTTTCCTTTGGCGTTTTCGTGGATATAATGTCAGTTCGTCTAGGCCGACAGCGTTGCCCCTGACTTACATACGTACTACGTACAAGAGCGAATCAGCTGATATTGGCCGAATGGAGTTAGACATGGAGTATAATATCACGCCTGTGTTCCCTGAAGGGTTAGGCAGAGCCTAATAGTGCACCCACATTTCGTCGGTTATATTTTAAGGCCCAAGTAATAGGGGCGAGGCATCAACCGGGAACAAACCCACGAGTCATATAATATAGGACAAATCTTAATAAATATATTTTCGCAGGATGATAACACAAAATGGCGACTACGTTCGCCTTGAGACCGACTGGTCGTCGTTTATAAACCCATGGTCTAAGAAACTGGAGTTTGTTATCGGCAAACATCACATTCTAGAGGTAACAACACATTTATACACTCATACTAGATATCACTACTTTATCTCGCGATTCCTTGTACTTACATGATTTTTATTCCTAGGGGCCCAATAATCCCGATGTGTTTCACGCTCCGGAACCGGAAGAGTCATCGACTATGTACGTGGAAGAAAAATATAAAGCTCAAAGGCTAAGGGAAACCATGATTCGGACAATGAATCAGGCAAGCAAAGTTTATTGTTACTATAATAAAACAACACTTTAATGTTTTCCTAAGTAGCTAATGTTTGGAGTAAGGGAAATTTTATTTACTTTAGCACCATTAATTTTGTAAGTGAATGCTAATATTTAACAAAGTATATAAAAAAATTGTTTGTCGCATAGCTTATCGAGTCCTTAACTGGGAGACAGATTCATATACTACAGATTTCTTTGATTTGTAATGACAGTTTACGTTTATACATCATGACCTGGGCCAATACCAAGACGTCTTAAAGCAGGAATGTTTTAATGTCATTCCAGTGTGGGAAAGAGACAGAGCTATACAGGATGTCTAGCGCCATCTCTTTCCCAAAGTGGAATAAAACTAAAACATTCCTGCATTAACTCGTCATGATGGAAAAAGTGGTCCTGATAATTTCAGACTGATTGTTCATCGGTTTGCAAGCACTTTGATGATAACACCCCTTTTGCAAATAATTGTAGCGGTTATCGAGAGGCTGTTAGGTAGTTGAACTTTGCGGGCTAATTACAATGGTCACTAATTGGCATGCGTCGCAGGATGTTTATGAGTTATTCTCAGGATCGCTTGTTGTGCTGGCTCTGGCCACTTATCGACTATCACGGGATGGTAAACTCAATTGATATAGCTAATGTTTTTTCTCACTTCACTGCTCTTTCTTGTAACAGGACTCTATCAGCCTTTGGGTGGTAAACCTTTGTATCGGCCTCTAAAACTCGATGTTTAGCTTATAATATGTCGTTCGTGTAATTAATTACGTTTAACTGACAATAATTAATAACATCAAATATTTATATATTTCAGTCTAGTTTAAAAAGGCAAACACTTCATTTAAAACCGTCTTTTCCAAAAACAATAAGCATTCTTCGAGTTTGAACAGATTAACGTAATTATTGAACTGTGTATGTACTTAATAATAGTGTTTGCTTCATATCTGGTCCAAGGCATGCTTGTCTTAGACAAGCATCTGCATAATATAGCATGTTATTTAGTTAGGAATATAACATATTAGCCTTACATAGCAAACACTATGTGCAATATTTAGGTAGAAATTATAATGGTTGTTTCATTTCACAGGCTCTTACTAAGCCAGCGGAATTAGCTAAGCAACAGATGAGCAAACGTTGCCAGGCCCTAGCTTCCTTCATGGAGAGTTTAATGGAAGAAGCGCCCAAGACTGATGAGGAACTGCGGCTGGAGATCTACGACCCAGACCACAGTTACTATGTGAGTTTATACTATTTATCAATCTAGAAATCGTTATCACACTAAAATTACTGAAAGTGGAGCAGCAATGTGGGAAATAATGCCCGTAAACTTGGCGTATTTGCGCAATAATTCGCGTTATTTATACAGCGTTAACTTTATTCAAATTTAGAAAGAGTACCTATAATTTACAGCTAGTGAGAAACGCCTATAAGTAGTCTATATAGGTTATGTGTCGCTGCAAGGGAGAGTATCTCTTCCTAACAACTCATTCAAGCCTGAACACACTCACACCCACTAATACACACATACACTGCAGGCCAAAAGTTTAAGACCACCTTAATTGAAGTAGGAAAATAAAGTAAAACACCAATAAAATATTAAATGTTTAATTAACCAGTTTAACTATCTAATCAATTAGTCACTAATTAGTGTTTATTGACAAATTGTAATTTAAAAAAATAAGTAAATATTAACAGTCCACGCGAAAAAAGGCTATAGTTAACTAAACTGATGTTTCATCAAAACATCCTCCTTTCCATTGTATGACTTTTTTCACAAGTCTCGGCATACGAGCAATCAATTTGTTGATGGTGTCTTGTGATATATTGCTCCAACTTTCGCATAAAGCATTCCACATTTCTTCTTGCGAGGATGGGCCACGATTACGGACGTTCCTGTCAAGCTCTTCCCACAAAAGTTCAATTGGATTGAGATCCGGGCTCTGAGGAGGCCAAACCATGTTTTTTAACACCCCTTGCGCCTCTTTCTCTTCTAAATATCCTCTGCATAATTTGGAGCTATGCTTTGGATCATTATCTTGTTGGAATATGAATGCGTCTCCAATTAATCGCAACCCGGAAGGAACGGCATTTTGTTCTAAAATGTTTTTGTACTGTTCCTTTTTCATAATTCCTTCAATTTTGACCAAATCGCCAGTTCCTTGGCTAGAGAAGCAACCCCAGACCATAATTGAGCCACCGCCATGCTTGACTGTTGGGACTACACAGTCCGGCACCATCTTTTCTTGAGCATTGCGTCTCACGTAAGTTCTTCGTTTTGAACCGAATAGTTCAAACTTGGGTTCATCGGTCCAAAGAACTTTTTTAAAATCTTCTTCAGTCCAATCTCGATGGGCAAGAGCCCACTGCATCCGCTTTTTCTTGTTTTGTGGCCTTAGCAGAGGTTTTCGGATGGCGACGCGACCATACAACTTTGCATCTCTCAGTCGCCGTTTTACTGTAGTTAATGGTAAAGGTTTAACTCGGGTTTTGTTTACTTCAACGCGGATTTCTGGTGCTGTTAAGCGTCTATTTCGCTTGCTGGTAACAACAATGAAATTATCTTCACTAGACGTGGTAGCTCTCGGCCTTCCCGAGCGTGGACGATCTTGAAAACTGCCTGTCTCCCTGTATCGAGTTATTGTGCTATGAACACAAGTCTTCGATAACTTCAGTTGTGAAGCAATCTCATGTTCGGATTTGCCTTCATTATGCAAAACAACGATGGCAGAACGCACTTCACTGCTAATTTCGCGTGCTTTTCCCATTTTAAGACGTCTTCACTGTAGAAACCACAAGTTTAGACTAACTGAGATTGTTTGTGAACAACCCAAGTAAACTCAGGTAAGAATAAATTGAAACTACGTGTTTTCAGAAGCTAAATAATCCTTAAAATTGACCAATGCCAAAAAAAGCAAAGTAATAAGTAATGAGCACACAATAAACATATTATTAGGACTCTACCACCTGGCTCTAGCGCAGCGTTTGTCGGTGATTGAAAACAATAGATGTTTATTGTCCAATAACTTGAAAGTAAACAAAAGAATGACTTCTTTAAATATTCTACATTAACAATAGAATATGCAGGTGTGCATTTCTTTTATTTATCTTATTGGACTTTATTACAATTGATAGATAATTATACTGTTTAAGTGCGGTCTTAAACTTTTGGTCTGCAGTGTACATACTCACACACACATACATTATACTCACGCACACACACACACTCACCCACACCCATACATAAACAAAAATACGCGCTCTAGTAGAATGTCCTTTTTTTTTCATTTTTTTTTCTTATTTTGTTTTTTTTTCTTTTCAAAGCAAAGTAGAAGTTCTCGTTTGTTTGCTTTTTTTCATAAAAAACGTTTCTTTTTATTAGGGGAGGACACTGGCTCCTGCAACACACTTTTAACTATAGCAGGAGTCAGGGAATTCCATTGCATATGTGTACAATGTTTTTGTCAATAAATATTTTTTATATTTTAAATTAAAAAAAAAAAAACAAGTAACAGAAATTGTGACAACAAATGCGCCAATTGAAGTACAAGCTTTAAATCTGGAGCATATTTAATCAAGAGGGTCTCTTCCCATTTATATGGAAGAAACTTGCAAATTGTCACCACGTTTGGCGGCGGTTGGCGATTGCAGGCCATGAATCTTCTATAACTGCATGTTCCCTAGCGATGCTTATCTACACCTTGAGCCAGTGAGGACGTCTAAAGCAAGAACGGCCAAGTATGGACAAATTATGTCTGAACGCAGCCATGTTCGAACTTGCAATTTTATGAGCGATAAGCAGATCCTACGGACCTACAGGAAACGCCATACCTTCCTGTAGTCGTTACTAGTTGTGATGTAACGAAATAGCTAGATTTGGATTCTTTCCTGTTATGAAAGACGATTACCTCAACATTTGGTTTTGTACTCATCTGTTCGGGGAAGATTAATTTGGGCTAGAGACAAAATCGACTACACGAAGATTATGCCCGCTGCCTCACCCCCATGGTAGTCATATATTATACCACGGCAACGTAAAACCGGGATAAAAAATAATATTTTTTTATTGACACACACAAGTTAGGTAACATAGAAATAGAAAAACAAAATACAATGAGCAAAGCTAGCACATAAGTAGATGTCATCGTGCGCCCCAAACTAGACACAGCCTGTATCTTGGTGGTCCAATATAGACAGTAAAAGTGTAGTGTAGTGTCTAAATCCTATGTACCCAGGCCATCGTGCCAAATTTCATCCAAATCCGTTCAACCGTTAAGGCGATGACAATAATACGGACGAACAATTTCACGTTTTTGATGTAAAATGTTAGTTTGGATGGATATGTTCAGTGAAGAGTCCCTCGGCTTAGCTTTAATTGTGTCGAACTCGAACTTGAGACAGCGAGGGTGGGTAGACGCTGAAGGGGAATTGAAAGTCGAATATGTGTAGTAAATATTACGACCCGAATGTGTTGAATGGCAATTATTCTTATGAACGTCATCGTATGAAAAATGTTTTAGTATTTTTACAGTATAATATTGTAATTTTACTGTTATAATATAACTATGATTTTCACGGCAAAAAAGTATATTATATCTATCATACAACATAGTTATTTAAAACAATTACGAATCATACGTAAGGAAAACTCACGTTACAAGTAAGAAGGGTTCTATACACGCGACATAATAAGTTACTTGTCAGTACCATCGATGTTGCGTAGCGGCCACGTGACTAGTGGATTGGCAAACAGAACCCAGGCTAACAGGTGATCGATTGAGTTGAGGAGAAACACGTGTTTCATCGAGACGGACTAGGGGGATATTATTTAGTTGCGTAAACTTAACGTGTTATCACTGTTATTTCATACAAGATGTCGAATATGATTTGTATTATACCTTATTATATGATTACATAGGTCTTATTTGCTTAGACAATTCAGTTTTTAGCTAGACCACCTGCAGTTATTACTTACAATGTCGTTAATGGTATTCTGACATGTCTGCTTTGTGCTCGGAGTTTTTTTGGATAAAATTGTATAATTATGCTAGTCACAACTTACATGATGACACATGAAAGAGCAACAATGCTGTCTACCATTTTGAAAGGCTTTCGAATACAGTCACAGTGACTAAAATCGCCAAGGTGGCATCATTTATCACAGGTAGTGGATGGCATCTTTCTGCAATTACCTACTGTTATTACATTTGCAACTGAAATCTACATATACCTTGAGAAGGGGCGTAGCGTAGCATTAAGTTAGCCCTGCATTAATTGGGACTAGTAGTATACCGAGACTTATCTTATAAAGGGTGTAGATAGACCCTTAACGAAGCTGAAGAGCACTTCTGCCCTACTAAGCGCAAAAGCGGTATCTCAAAAAATCGTAAAGTTGATTTTTATGCCATCGGATAGCTTTAAAAAATTCTAAAGGTTTTTTTCATATGTTTTGAACAAGATAGCGCTAAAAATCTTAGTTCATTAGATGCGTATTTTTTACTATTCAACGTATCCATCAGCATAGTGTTTTGAGTGCGTTACATTGAGTATTACGGTAAAACGTGATTTTTCACTTAAAAAAAAATCGTTTCTCAGCAATAATTTTTGCGTAGGGTTACTTGGTTTGTAGTATGTTACTTAGTCACAGCTTCGTGAAGGGTCCGTTTACCCTTTGTATGAAGGGACACGTGTAATTAGTGTAAGGATAGCATCTTTCCGTCATTACTGTAAACAATTATTCCATTTGCAACTGCAATCCAACTTCATAACTGCCGTACCAAACCAATGATTCTGAATACAATATGAGGTTTCTGTCTGAGGTTCTAGCTTGTTATTCCTTGTGCCAAAAACACTAGTTCCGTTAATGCTACCTAACTCTAGTCACAGCTAGAGGTTTTGGGTCTGATTCCTTAAGTGTTATTGGGTTTTTGAAATTTACAATGGAAGCATGTAAACTGGTGGCGTAAGGTTGGCCCATTATTCTTTGAGACTCAAAGCACCAGCCCTTGGGTAATACGTGTGTTGTTATGTTACGTAATTGGCAACGTCATCTGAACTTTATCTTATCTTACAGGAAAGGGACTCGGTAATGCTTGGTGGCATTTCACCGCATCATGATTACTATGACAGCAGGTCCAGCAACGAAGCCCCGTTGAGTTACAACCAACTCAACTACAATGACACATTGCAACGGTACGTACTTACGGTCTTGCCCGAGGATCGGCAAATTTTAAAACCAGAAGCCAACCCCAAGAAGGTTCTATACACTTAAAAATGAATTTAAATAATGCATTGACTCAGAAGAGAAATTAAGTAACTATTTATGTCTTCTTATCTTAAAATCAGTATCAAACTGTTTTTTATTACTCCCAGAACAATTAAGAGTTATTAAAAATGTAACACAAGCATAATAATGTGCCTACAGCTGGGACACAGGCCTCCACTCTAAAAGAGGGAAAGAGCTGTAATCCACCACGTTGGCCCATTGCGGGTTGGTATGGCAGATGTCCTAAATCTTTAAAGTTTTGGTTCTAGGAATTGGTTTCCTCAAAAAGTACAATTATTTTTATATTTGTGTTCAGGTATTTCGATAGTCACCAAGGTATTTCGGGTGAGAACTACAATACCTCCACCGGCGAAAATATTCTCGGAATCAAAACGAGACCTCTCAACGCGTACACGTAAGTTTGCTTTTGTGTAATCGATGTTAATGGAATTTTTTGTATAGTGTCTGTTGACAACAAACACTGCACAAAAAATTCAATTCATTGCATAATATGTGACCTGTAAGATTACGGAGTTCCCTAGTGATAAACTAAATTATTTGATTAACACTTTCGGTGCTAAGCACCAAGCATATGGGTCGAACAATAATTCGTTCGTGTGCGCACAACCCGCCTCCCCAGTCGTCGCTATACGTAGCTATAGATGGCGCGCATACTAGTAAAATGGATTATTTGAACTTAGCAGCGAAAGTGTTAAATAGACAGGAAAAACCTCATCATCTTCATGTGTTATCGGTTTCGACCAATTAACAACTTTTATGCTAGTCTTTGGCACTAGTGATTCATCAGTTCATAACTTGAGATCTTTTTTTTAATATCTTGACAGTGAAGTCACAAGTAGGCTCAAAATTCGTCTTTCCAACTAAAATTACCTTACTTGTGGAGGGAGCAATATGCATGTGGAACATGAACTAAAAATCTATTTTATTGGTTCAACAAATAACATGCTACATGGTTTGATGGCTGTACCTATTAGGGTGCAGCCAGACCATACTCAGTCGACGTCATTTCAAAATAATTGACTATTTTGAGATGCATCATACGGATTTGCGAGGGCGATCGCATATATATATTTTTACAGCATTTTACTAGAATTCTAAAACAGCTGAAAATGGATTCTGATTTCAAAAATTACAAAGGTATGATAACGCGGTATCATTTTTTTGCAGGGTTCGTGATTTACCGATGGCACCACAATCGGCAGACTCTGGCGAAGTTACCTGTTCGTCGGATTCTAATGGGATCATGGTGACCAATAATAGCCCAATGCCTGGCGGAGATTATCAGCCTATTCGGCTTTCAGAGGCATTGCTGAACAAGTTAGTAAAGAGTTGATGACGAACGAAAAATTGCATCCCTTTTAAAAATAAAGTGGCATATGAGTAGATGATTGCATTATTATTATTACTTTAGCGCACTTACTGCACGTCTATCTTTCACTCAGCAAGTTTTAGTTAGCGCTAATCCAAGCCTTTTAATAACTGTAAATACTGAATGGTTGTTATTGTTGTACAAAATTACCTTATTGTGTTATGTAAATAAAAGTGTACCCACAGTAATAGCTTTCTTATAGATCATTTAACTTTAATAGGCACAACTCTGAGATGCAAAAGGAATTATTGAAGATGCACAGAGACACTCGCAGCACTAAAGGAGAGAATTCAAATGAAACGAGGAAGAAGAAGAAAGAGCACTTGGCTCGTTGTAATGCGTCCTTTCACCCTACCAGTGCTGGGGCCACTGAAATATTGGTTAGAATACATTTTTTTATTTAGCCGTCTTTTACTATAATTTTAGGAATCAACATCGTCTAGTTGAAATATAGCCAAAGAGACTTGAAAGCATATTTTTCTAAGTTAAAGCCTTGAAGAAAGAATGGGTTGATCCGCCTAAACCTACGACATAATATTGAAGTAAGCCGTAATTTGATTATTCTATGAGTGATTGATAACAACACGAATGAAATCGTATGTCTGCAGACCATCATACAATAAACATTAATCGAAGTTACTTAGAACTATATCTTTTTAGATGGTAGAAATGGTAACGTCAAAATTCTTCATTTTTAAAACATAGGTGTATGTTCAGTAACATATAGGGATGTCCACTCCTATTTATATTATTTATTCGTAATTTCACGTCACTTTTGTGTAGCGGTTCATAGAAGACAGCATCTCTCCAAATTTCAACTGTGTAGTGCCAACAGTCTCGGAGTAAAATGGCCATGATATTGACATATGACGGACGGACAGACGGAGAGGACGAATCTATAATAATAATTGCCAGTGGCAACGGAACCCTAAGAAGTCTTACATGAACTAGAAGTACAAATTTAGATTATTTTTTCCTCGTATTTGGTTTTCAACTCTCGGTGCTAAGCAGGAAAATAACCTAAATAATGTTTGAGTAAATATGTAAATAGCCGTCGAGGTAGACCGCGGCAAAAGTGGTGTGACGATCTGATCTTATTTGAGAGGTGAACAGGGCCAGATGTCGCACAAGATAGAGAGGTTTGGAAGGAGAAAAGGGAGGCCTTTGCCCAGCAGTGGGACAAAAGAGAAGCTAATTAACAAAAAAAATTGAGTACATCTGGCCAGCACGCGAAAGGAGAAATGAAAAAGAAATGTAAAAGTGAGTGAGAAAAGGAAGAGAAAAATCTGATCGTATAATTCTGTTTTGTTTGTACCCACAGCAGCCCCATGGCTTAAAACGTGCATCAAAGATGTTGGAAGCGGATGCGGGTTCAAACAAGCATCACTGCCCAATGACGAGACAGGCGCGTCGCGACAAGCGCACGGTGTCCACCAGCGCGGCTGTCACTCAGCCCTCATTGACCACCACCACTTTTGGTCAGTTCGCTACAGGTATATTGGTAGAGGCGTGGTGAAAAAATGCGAGTTTAAACATTTCAATCGTTAGTCACCATGTTAAAATTCTGATTACGTTTCTTTTTCCTTAACATCATCATCTTCCTGCCCTCGTCCCATTCTACTTGGGGTCGGCGCAACACGTTTTCTTCTGCCATTCTCCCCTGTCAGACGTCACGGCATCATTTACTCCCTTTTCTATCATATCATTCCTCACACAGTCCATCATTTTTTTTTGGTCTTTCCATCTCTTTTCTGTTTCGTTAACAATGACATTAGAAGAAGTATTAACTCGTACTGAAAATCGTATCTATAGTTTCATACGGGATATGCGACTTACAGAGGATGTCAATCTTGCAAACCTTTGCTTATATTATCAGTTACTTTGAGGAGATGGCCCCGGCTGTATATTGAAATGCTGCACATGATCCCAAACGTCACGTGTAACATCACTGTGTGTTATTGTGGTCGTATGTAACCCAAACATTATTAAGGGATGCAGCAACAAATATTGACACTTTATGAGTGCCATCTTAACCTACCTGCATTGATGGATGCTTGCAATCATATCAGCTTACCTGCACGTATGGTGCAATGATTTCACTATTTTTCGTGAACTCGTTTCCACTGATTCTGTCAAAGTATGATAATTAAATAAAGACATTTCTATTATGAGCATGCCTTTACTATGTCACATAGAACCATGTCATCTGAAATATCGTACTCTAACAATAACGGGCGTCGTATTGCGATTACAGCATCCAATCAATGGCTAGCTCCGCCTGCGAACAACATGAACACGTTCATACTGGGCGTCGGCATCCCTCAGCAGATGTCTGTCATGAGCCCCATGCCTCATCCCATGCAGGCTGTGCCAGGTAACTGATCATTCTAACAACTTGTGACACTAACTATACCAAACCTGATCGTATTGGAATCCATACTAATGTTATTGAAAAGAACTGTCGGTCGGTTGTCCATTCATGCAAATTTTGATGAAATTTTGCACACAGCCCATAACCTGGGTCAGACCAGTCCTTATTTTTCGAAACGACTGAACCGATTTTAATGAAGCTACACACACACAAGATACATAGTTCTAAAAAGTTGGTAGAAAACATTTTCGAAATGTCTTATTTCAAAAAAGATAATTGGAAATTTCTGTTTCTATGGAAAATTTAAAATCTGTCTAATTTAACTGTTACACAATTTTGCGAAAAATAAGGACTTCAAAATTTGTATGAAATGCCGTACGGCGTACACGCTCTGAAGAAAGAAACTTTGACATCATAGAAGTATTATTTCCAACTTATTGTGCTCCCATAGCTGCATAATGACCTTCTATTGTTGTAAGTTTACCATTTTGACAATGCACCTTATGTTACAGGCATGTACCCGGTGTACTATGCGCAGGCCGCTCCGCAGCCAATGCCCACTACCTCAGTTCACCACCTACCTTCAAGTAGCCAGCAACAGCAATTCCAAGCGCCAAGTAAGTTCATAAAAGTTTGTGCTTTAGTCGTAGTCTGTAAATTGATCCTTATTTAGTTTCGTCAGCACTCGCTACAAATGACTTATTTAGTTTCGTCAGCACTCGCTACAAATGACTTATTTAGTTTCGTCAGCACTCGCTACAAATGACTTATTTAGTTTCGTCAGCACTCGCTACAAATGTTTTTTTTGTTTCTGTTACAGTGATGATGTATGGCCACCCAATGTATGGGACACCCCTAATGTACTCGCCAATGACTCAGCAGGTTTCATACCCTATGCAACAATCCCATAATATGATGGCACAGTCCATGCAACAATATACTAATACTATGAACCCCTTGGGTCTGACCAGCAGCAACTATGAAGAGGTACGTCACCAGTTTACAATTTTCATTTTATATTTCACAGTTTTATTAGTATACAGAATTTAGAAAGGACATTATTTAGTTTTTGTTATTTTTGTTGTAAATTTATGATCTTGAATGTTTTGTTCACACTCCAAGAGCATTCGTTAGATGTGAAACAAATGTGGGAAAAGTTCGATTTTACTCGAAAGTGTCGCCCGATGTTTTATATCCGTATCACGCCATCTCGTAACTTGCTCGATCACGCGTGGTCAGTCCTTGAAGGCTTTCTTTGCTAGATCGACTTGTTCAGCACCGGCCTCAGTTGTGATCTGAATGTGATGACTATCTGACCAGTAACACTAACTAAATAAATCACAAGCATTTCACTCAAATAACCAGACACTTTTTCTATTACCTAAAGTAACGTCCTAACTATAATAATAATTGCTGCTTCACTGTAAGTTAACGAAGTAAGCAAGATAATGCACATTTATCTATACATATACAATGTAGTATAATAAAATCGTAGATTTACTTTTATTATTTTTGACAGTTTGTTGGTTTGTCGGTTTGTTTGTTCGTTTGTGTTCGCATCACGTAAAAACCACTCATTGTATTCAAAATCGAATTGTTGAGAGATATGAAGCATTGTTGTGAGTAACATTTAGCGTTTATTTCATCAAAATCAACCCACAGACGCAAAAGCAATCAATTTTTTAAAATTAGTTAGTAACCTCATACGCGATTTCTACGTACGAGTAAATACTAGGTTTTAGTTGTAGTGTAGTCGGAGTAGCTGAAAAATAACTTTTGTTTTATTTTTCCTTTTAGTCTTTCTATGGAAGTAATAAGTACTACGTACAACAGGAATAGATACAGTCAACAGCAAAAGTAGATGATCAAAATCAGAATTTCAATACTAATGAACGATTGTAAATTATACCAAACATTTACTACTAGTACAGTTGCCATATATTCGTGATCAGTTTCGACTCCAAAAGTTATAAACTCTATACATCAACCTTTTTTTTGACCGTTCATCTGTGTCTTTGGAAAAATATACGCCTCGGCAGTCATGTTCTATCTTAGAAAATACGAGATCTAATATCATTTCCCTGTTCTTCTTCTTCATTAGTATCGATGGTACGTCTTATCATATTATTAACACCCAGGTGGCTGCGTTTATCGTGGCGTCAGTAGCGTTTTTGACAGTAAGTCCTCTAAAACGCAGGTGGACACTACAGCAAGTCGGCCATGGTCTGGTCGGGAGCCCCGAATTCATATTGAGCTGCTACATACATGCCTATTATGTATCAAAATGGTTAGAATATTACAGATTTACGTCTAAAAACTTTTCAAAACTTTAGAGTAATATAAATAAGACTAAGTGCGACCAAAGTGAAGAGACTTCATAAGTGCGCTGAAAAACCAAACTTAGAAGCTTTGCATCTGTGGGGGGTCTCTTTTGCTTCCTGACGTTCGCGTTAATTTAAAAACATGAAGATTACCGAAGCGCACTCTTTTTGGTTCTATTACTAAACTCATTAAATTCAAGCGTTTACAGTATTTGCTTTTTTCCATCGGCTGATTGAGCTCTCAGAGTTGTAAGATTTAAAAAAAATGTTAACCCTACCTATGCTAGATCATACCGTTTGTTTGCAACCATAATGACATAACTCGAAAAATAAGAAATACAGAACAACTCTTTTGTAAGTTCTAAAAATATTTTCCGTATATTGCCAATATTTTTTTTGCATAGAGTAACTTTTTATCAAAAGATTAAAGGTTTATTTTACGTATTTCGTTACTTAATTTAATACTTGCTTTCCTCAATTTTATATTAAACTACAAACAACATCGAAAAATCTAAATTTTTGAGTTATGTCATCCTTGTCGCAAACGAGCGATACATTGCATCTATTTTGCTTTCGTTCATAAAGTTCTTCTTAGCGTAGATACTTAAAACAACGATGTACTAACAGGTTTTAGTTTAAATGAACAGTAAGTCAGTTTATTCGCATATTTTTGTAGAGGATATTAGGAATACACTACGACTTCACGTTCTCATTTAATATTCCCAGATAATTCGAAAATAATACGCGCTCACGTGAGCGAAGCCGCGGGCACAGCTAGTTGGACTAACAAAAGTCAGTAACTGAATTTATGAGTTACAGTGATATACCGAAACTCATTAATAATTCGATCAGAATACAAAATTTTAGTTTTTTTTTTAAATATTCGGTTTAGTATAGCATTAACTTTAAAAGTAGTTGAATTCGCCGCGGAGGCGATAAACTTACCGTTCTTGAATACCTGCACAAGCTTGTAAGGCCAGTATAATATTGAGGCCAGGCAAGATGCAGGACAGTAAGAGGCGCGACAAGAAACTACCAGAATCTCAAGGCACATCTTCAAAACCAGACATCGGCAGCGCAGATAGTCTCACATCAAATGCGTTGAACCGGGTATGACAACAACATCTAAGAGTTCATCAATTACAACATGATTCTCACATGCTGCATCACTCTCAGATTGATGGTACATTTTGATTTCTTGTTGCTCAGCTAAAAATAGTTCATTTTGTGAGTTTTATTATCAAATCATATTTTTTTATTAATCTTGCATTTCTACGAAGTACGTCCCCTTGCCAATGCTATATAATCATAAGACGATTCTTTATTATTATACTGACAATTGGATTTCAATCTTATTTCTTTCAGTATGTAAGTTTCCTGTGCTTAATTTTTTCTATTGCATGTCCAGCTTTATTGACATATTTATATTGGAATGTGTAGATTTTTTCTTTGCACTTTTTAAATGCTTTTATAGGAGTCGAGGCCGGAGAAAGGTCAAAGTGGGAACGAGGAGTCTACGATATACTCTACTGACATCCGGTCTTCCAACAGTTTAAGTCATAAGGTTAGAGCTGCAATTGTGGCTCATATTTGCAACTATTCTTGTAAATTTAAGACAACCTATAACTTTTTTTTACAATTTTGCTATATCTGTATAGAGATATATAGTATAAGACGTATGTCTTGATCTATAATAGAAAGAGCATAACCTGACTGTTCTCTCAAGCATTCAAAAGAGCCCTTGAGCTTTCGGGGCTCTGCTCATCTTGGTGATAGATTTTAATATGAATCCTTCCAAAATTATCCGTTTCCAATCTGTCAACAACTTTTTATCAGCTTTAATTAAGATAGCACAAAGCCTGCAACGGCGCAGGTCTATAAAAATGGACCATTCGATATAACTAATAGTTTTAAGCAGTTCGATATGTTAATGTTAAATGATTTATTCGTGCAATCAATAATTACAACCAACCTAAATTAAAAAAATAAATAGGTGTTAAACAATAGGTGTAAAAAAAGTAAAAAACATATTTATACACTATTAAAAAAAATGTGAATAAATAAGTTTTTTGTTTTTACTTTACCTCAAAGAGAAATAAAATTTACGCAATGTCTATATGAATTGTTTTCCCTTCAGAGCACTGATGCTGCTACCAACACTCCACCTCCACGAGACAATCGTCTCAACAAGGTGAACCGGCTTGGCACCTGTGAGGAATGTCCAGACAAGACTGACGGAGAGTCTAGCTACTCGTCCTTCTACTCTTCATTTTTTAAGACAGATTCCGGCAGTGCCGAGGACAGTGGTGACGGCAAGAAAGGCAACAAGCCCCAGCTTAAGGTGAATTTCAGCATTTTTACCATCAGCCGCAAGGGGAACAGCGTGGGACCTTGGACTTCACCCCACACAGGTTTCAATGGCCTGTGATGGTCACAAGGTCGACCATTTTTGTCTAGAGCTTGTCTCGGTTTCTTTCAGTTCAGATTTCAGACTCTTATGAGTGGGTGACTGTCACTTTTCAGACTTTTCACAAGATGATCGGTTATGCCCTCTGCCGATTATAAAGGGCTAGTCGTCATTTTCAAAATACTACATATACTGGTCAAAATAGGAGGTAGGTTACCATAAAGAAAAAAAATTTAATAGCTATTACGTTTCGATACCGAATTATTTATTTTATCGAAATGGACACAATATAGCTCTAGACAAGGTACGTTGTTCTTTCTTTTACAGGTTGGTTCTAATAGCTTAATATGTAATCTATGTAGATTTACTCACAAGGTATTCTTGTTTGCTCTTTTTTTTTGTTACGTGAGACAATAAGAAGAAGTATGATTTCAGACTCCATTAAACGCGACAGCTTACCATACACCTCAGCCCGTGAAAACGGTCGCCGAGAGGAGGAAAATGGAACCGCCATGGCTGGAGCAGGTACAAATAAAGATCATTTTTAATGAAGAACCTCTGTTTTAATTAGTTCTGTAGTAGTAAAAAAATCTGAATCTCAATAAAAGAAAACATTAAATATCTCAAAAAAATGGACTTAGTCTACGCTAAACGCCATAGTAACTTCGCAATCTATTTTGTTACAGATTCTCTTTCTTTCGGTAACAAATAAAAACCATACATTTTTGATAGCCCCCATACAATAAAATAATAGTTTGAAATCAACCAAATAGTAACCTTACGTCACTGATTAAAATCGAAAGTAAAAAAATAAATAAAAGTATAATAAAAATATAAGTTAAATAATAATATAAGAATAATAAATGTATTAAATTCCTAGTACGGTGATGACAGTTAAAACGAACACTTTTTTCCTTTTACAGGTGTGCGTAAATTCAGAGCTGGTCTACAAGTACCAAATCCATACCAAGTCTATGGAAGAAACCCTTATGGCTGACCAGCAGAAAATGATGACTTTGGAACAGGTTGGTCTATTGATTATGAAACTTCTTCATGTCTGCTTTCCATTAATTTATTAAAAGCGAACGTGTCAGCCTGTCCAGTTGAGTTTCAATTTAAGCATATAAACCCCATAGCAGTCATTAGAGCCTTTAAGGAAATCAAAATCAAATTAACGGAAGATCTATGGGGAATGCGAGATGTGTATGGGGAATGTGGGAAATGAGACGAAATTTAAATCTTGTATCAAACGCGCACTATGAAGATAAGCATACTATAAGTTGGGAGATTACATTGATGATAAAAATGCTTGGCTCAATGCTGGTCCTGCTCCACAACCATAGGGGCAAACTAATTGATTACCATCTGAATGTATCTTTGCATTGTATAGATTCAATCTCTTAGTATTAATATATGTATAATTGCATAGCACATGTGTGAGTACTATGTACTTTCACAACTTATAATGCCCTGTGACTGGGACTGTAGTTTCGCTTTTTTGTGTTTTGACATTCAAAAGTACCTGTAATGGTCTAATTGAAATAAAAGCTTTGAGTTTCTTGTATTCTATAAATATTAGTAAGTTATTAAAATTCAAGGTTTAGTAGTCGTAAACACGACAGCTGAGCATGAGGTCTTGGGTTCAATTAAAGTGTTATTGGGTTTTTCCATTAAGAATTTGTCAGTAACAGCCACAGCTGTAATTTGAGATATATTACAACTTTGCTAGTCTTTTGCTTATTTTGACCCTTTCAACGGTACGAGATCCTCTAAGCCTAAGAGGAACTAATCTTCCCGTTTCTCATAAGGTCAGATTGCCTCTCGCATTGACTGATTATCTTTAATATTTTCCAGCCATCACTCGTCAACGAGCAGTTAAGTCAATTGTACCTCGACCTCCAGTTGGAAGGTGTGGCTGCCAGGCTTACTTTAGAGGAAGGTATAACCAGTTCCAGTAGCTCCGGCGAAGAAACCACCTCAAGTGTTGCAAAGGTAAATGATAATTTACTTTATTGTTTAACTAAATCATAGGTGGATCAAAATAAATACATTTAAAACTTCTATACATTCATACAAGGTATAGAAGTTTTAAATGGCACTTCGATGAGGGGACGATATAATTATAGCCAAACGTACAAGGTAGAAAATTAACTTTTATTCGGTTCAACAATATAGACGAATGACTAATAACTTGCACCAATGTTTTATGCTAGTGGTATAATTAAATAGCTTGTAAATAGTTAAATACATACACGATAGTAAAGCTCCTTGCATCACAAATCCTATTGATTGTAACATTACTGTTTCAAGTTAAGCCTTTGCGGCCACGCCTTTAAAAACAATGAGGTCCTCATTTTTTTTATATAGGTTGAACTCACTGGAATCATTCATTTTAAGCCACATGTAACATCTCAAGTGTACAATTGTAGCTGCATAGTAAAAAATTTCTATTTTAATAAGCTTGTATCTTTTACAGACTTCCCGCAGGAAGCGAGAATACAGCAAACTCGTTATGATATATGAAGAGGATGCCCCCCTGCCGCCGCCTTCTGATGACAACACGGAAGCGGAGCCCTAGGCTTCTAGCTTCTCAAATAGTTAAGTTCCGACCACAAAGGTCTCGTTGCAAGGTCACCGTCACATGTAACAACAATGCACAATCATATTTAATGTTAAAACTGCATTTAAATTTCGATGATGATAAACGCACGAAAATCCTGATGGCTAGCCTTCAGTAATTAAAATAGATAATTAGGTGACTAAGAATGTATGCAGCGCTTGTGATTCAACGGACCTTGTCTTTATAATTAAAATTAAGATTTCGTGCTCGTGATTTCTACGAACCAAAGATCTTGTTCAATTCTCAACCAGATTTGGATGGAACAAATGTGTGGGCAGAGTTAAACTCTCTGTTGTGGTGTTGATTCGTGTGGACTGCCATTTGCGCCAAAAATTGTGATTCTAGAGAGACATTTAAGTTTTTTTTTGTTGTCTGTTTTTTTTTTTTTAATTTTTATTGTATATTTTCGAATTATAATCTTGTGCATTACGTTGGGAATGTTAAGAATATACAAATTTAACTTTGTCATTGATCTTTATGTTAGTTGTGATAAGCAGTGTTCTTGTTACGGGTAATAGACGAACTTATTATTTACAATTATTTTTAAAACCTGATTGGTTAACCTGTTCAGGTTGGATACGGCGCATCCTCGTGACGTGCCTAATCTTGAGCAGATCATGACAAGACTCCTTGTAACCATTATTGCGCGTATTCATACATCACGTTTATTTACCGCGACACGGACACCATGCTACACAAATACACAAATATAATAATAGTTTACAATTGGATAGTTAATGTTTCCTTGAAAGTACTCTTAACATTCCTTTGGATGCTCACAACAAAGATATTATAGTGGAGTATTGATTAAAACACAGGGTATTAAGAAATAAACCGGCCAAATTCGAGTTGGACTCGTGCACCGAGTGTTCCGTAGAAATTTGTGAAAGGACAAACTTAAATTTGCCGTTCGATATCTAGCTATGGTTATTGCACCAACCTCATGTAATTATGTAGTTTGTAGTAATTCACTTTTGTTTTTGGTATTAAACTACAACATATTTACGGTTTTCAGATCTTTTCCATTAAATTTGCAATAAGACATTGCTTCTTGCCAAATTTCCTGTTTCTAGGTCAACGGGATGTTCCCTATAGCTTTTGATTCCCTTGTGAAATCGCAAAATCGCAAAATGTGCGAAAATATGCCACATAAACGGTGGTATCTTTTGATCGCGTTGAATTACAAGTTTGATTTTTCCACGCGTTCCTGAGAAAAAGGTCTTGACAGACAGACGGACAACAAGTTATCCCATAAGGATTCCTTTTTCCTTATGAAGTACGGAACCCTAAAAATCAGAATTACCATAAGCCGTTATATTTTTAGAGATATATTAAGAAATCACATTATGTTTATTTGATTGTGTGTTCATGCACACAGTCAAAGATTTTTGCATTTACTCGATTACACAAGACATTGCTAGGTCAGTAGTGCCATTTCTTTTGGTGCATTTGTACTCCTAAATAGCTGTACTGATTTTGACATAAATGTGTGGTATGTAAGGTGTCGTAGAAATAAACCTGAATAAAACTATTTTCTTATGATCGGTGATGTCTGTGTTGTCGACTGTTATTTTACATAGATGTCAGTTCAAGCGTCCTGATTAAAAATATGCCTTGAAAAGTCCATATATGTAACTGGTGCCTTAGAAAGCAAGATTAAAAGTTATTTTGCAGGTACCATAGACGTAACTTACACTGTCACTTAGTGATAAGTAATTTTTGTGAGCTGCCGATATTTCGACGCTGTTGTAAGTCGACATGATCGCGGGATGACTAACATCCTGTCATATCGGGACCTCACAATAATTAATTATGACGGAAAATATTCAGTAAGTGACAGTGTAAGTTTAGTTATAAACCGTGAAGCTTTAAACGGTACCATAAACAATCAAATGCTTTGTTTTTTCTTTCAATTTGTTTTCTTGGCAATAAGTAAGTAAAGTATTTCGTAAGAATAAAGTAGTATTTGTCAATTAAAAAAAAATATATATATAATTTTAAATTACAGAGACATCGAATTTGAGTAGGTGGCAAATTAAATTGAATAAATAAAAAACATGTATAAAAAAACACGTTTACATGTTTAGCCACATATTGCCAAATTTAAATATAACGAGTAATTGCTTGCTATTTTTATGGATGTATTGGATTCGTTATAAATCTTTGTTAGTACGAGTATAATTATGATTCCAAAGAATTTATAAATTCACGAAATTATCGTGCTGTGGTACAGTGCCAAGGTTACCGACCTCGTAATTATTTAGATAAAGAAATATACAGGGTGGAAGGGACAGCGACGCTAAGCTGGTTTACCATGTATTAATTACATCATTGTGAACCACCTCCACATAGAAAATTTTGTTTCCTACAAAACTACAATACCTACACATCAAAATGTACTGAACAGCTATTTTTTTTTTAATAACCGACGAACAACGATTAATATACGATGAACACGTGGTAACCCGCTTAGCATCGCTGTACCTTCCACCCTTGTATAATTACTACTTCATTCCTATGAACAATGCGTATAATTAATGATGCGAACAGAATGTTATAATTGATTTGTTACTTTAGTCTTAATTACGTAGATACAAATGTAAGTGTGATCAATTGTAATTTAGTAACAATAGATAGATATCATTATTATTTTGAGAAAGTTGTTTACTTATAAAAGTAAGTAATTGAGTTGAATCATATAAGATGACAGTTGTGAAGAGAACAAATATAATTATGTTGAAGATTCTACAAAACACTTTAGTTTTTATGTTGTGCGTAGTAAAAGGTTTATTGTTTGAATTGTTAATTAGAATACTCGCTTGAACTGATTTTAACCAGTTCTTGTTAGTTTACTGTTACATTCTGAGTTTAAAACTAGCGGAACATGCAGGATGCTGCATGTTCGATTTAAGAAAAATGATCAATCATAGACTCGTATATCTAATTATGTTTTAAGAGTAGTAATTAAGGTTACCACCTTTATAAAGTCTTCTGTTAAGTTTAAATTGTTAAAGATTAAGAGTCAGAGGGAGAATTACAATTTTCTATAGTTTAAATAATTAAAATAATGTTGGTTAAATGACTTTGATAACCATGACCTATTGCTTGTGGTTTGTATTATGTTAGTTTCATATTTTGTTCTAAAGTAATTATCTTGTTAATCTAAACTTAATTTCACCAACATTATGAGATTTCTGTGAAATAAATGATTGGAAAGTGATTTCTTTGTTTTACTGCGTACCTTTTACCTTTATTATTAACTAGCGACCCGCCCCGGCTTCGCACGGGTGCAATGTAAGTACTCATGTTTCTCTACTATAATATGCATGTATTATACATATAAAACTTCCTCTTCCATCACTATATATACTCTTTTGCAAAAAAACGGGCACCTAAGGAAATTTACGTTCTAGGGTCGATTTGAGTTAATTAAATGAAATTTATTTCTTTGACGTAGTCTGTATACTTCTAATCGTGTAAATTAATGCGCGTGAAGTGAATTCGGGCAAATAAAAGAAAAAAAAACGATGGATTCTTTAAAACCGATGTACACACCCAAACAATAAGAAGTGGTCGGCAATAAAGACAAGATTTTTTTTACTTTTTTTAATTAAACAGAGTTACAAATGTAAAAACCTAATAACGAGTGTGACCTCCTCTTGCCAAAATCACAGCTTGAATCCTTCTGGGCATGCTTTCCACGATGTTTTTAATAACGTTTTGAGGAATACGTTCCCACTCTTCTGCAATGACTCTTTATAGCTCCCTGATGTTTTGTGGAGCAGGTTGCACTGATCTTACCCGTCTCTTTAGAACATCCCAGACATGCTCAATTGGATTGAGGTCAGGACTTATAGCTGGCCAATCTAAACGACGGATCCCAACTTCTTGCATGTACGCTTCCACGTCGCCATAACGGTGCGGGCGAGCATTGTCGTCCATAAAAATGGAATCTTCCCCAAGTGCAGTCAATGTGGGTTGTGCATATGGAATTAGGACTTCCATTATGTACCGGTGTGCATCTAATGTTCCATTTTCTATGAAAACTAACTCCGTACGCTCCGTCGAATTAATTGCTGCCCAAAACATAACGGAGCCTCCGCCATAAGGAGTGATTTCTTCGAAACTCACATCCGCATAGCGTTCCCGTGATCTTCGCAGCACTCGCCGGCGTCGGTCCTCTCCACACAAAGAGATTCTAGCTTCATCAGAAAACAATACTTTATTCCAGTCCTCCAGAGTCCATGAAGCACAGTTCCGAGCAAACTGAAGTCGAGCAACACGGTGCTCACGGAGTAATTTAAGGCCCCGAGCTGGGCGGTAACTCCTGATATTGGCAGCCAAAAGCCTCCTCCTTACCGTCGACAAGCTAACTTCTACTCCTCTTACTTCTTCAAGGCTCTTCTTCAGGTCCACACTTGACGCCTTACGATTCCGCAACACCTGACTCACCAAAAAGCGGTCATCTCTTGGTTCTGTGCATCGTTTTCTTCCCGAACCGGGTCTTCTTTTGAACGAACCGGTCTCTTGATACCGTTGCCAAGTCCTCTGGACAGTTGAACGACTCACATTTAGCCGCTGAGACACGTAAGTTTGCGAACAACCTTCTTCAAGCCTTCAACAAGCTGATACAAAAGGCTTAGAGCTAAGAGCCGTTGTAGACCCTGTCAGGGCACAGCAAATTATTATTTAATAAGTGCATTTATTACTTACAAGTTAAAAGTCGAAATCTTAGAAACTAAAAATTAAAATTAAATTATACATGACAACTAAATAATTATTACATTCGCATAAAAAGTTAATAACATACTTAATTATATTTTGGTAAGAGGGTAGAGATTTTCTAGTGTATATCCTACTATTAATTACATTAATGAATGAATACTATTAATACATTTAGATAAAATTATAAATACATATTTATTATGAGATCATATTTTGAGATTACATTAAATTATTAACAAAAAGATGAGTTTTACGTGTAAATATCACAATTAGAGTCAATTTACAGATTCAGTAGGTAGGTAGTTGTCATGTTATTGCTTAATCTAATTAATCTTCTTGGTAATTATACCTACATAACATATTTAAGAATGTAAGTACCTATAGAAATTAAAGTCATTTACGTGGGACACTCAGAATGTTTTGCGACACTAAAAAAATTGTTCTACAGGTACATATATTTTTATTAAATCTTTTCAAAGTACTCTCCACCAGCCTCTATACAAAGATTCATGCGTCTGAACCAGTTTTCAAAACACTTTTTCCAGTCCGCCGCAGACACCTCGTTTACAGCCTGCTCGAACGCAGCCAGCGCATCTTCCGGCGACGAAAATTGTATCCCCTTGAGCTGATTTTTTATTTTTGGAAATAAAAAGAAGTCACACGGTGCTAGATCAGGGCTGTAAGGAGGGTGACCCAGGAGTTTGACTGGTGTACTGTCCAGGAAGTCCCTCGTTTTGAGCGCGGTGTGTGCAGGGGCATTGTCGTGGTGGAGCAGTAGTCCGCGGAGCCCTGTGTTTGGTCGCTTGTTGCTCACAACAGAAAAAACTTCTGGTAAACATTTGGTAGTATACCATTCGGCGTTGATGCTTCTTTGATCTCGTAAGGGAATTGAGGCCAAGTGGCCAGTCAAATTAAAAAAGCTGGCGATCAAAATCTTCCCCCCGCTTCGAGATCGCTTCACTTTGGTAGGCGTTGGTTCATTTTGAAACACCCAAACTGTCGACTGGCGCTTGGTTTCTGGATCGTATTGATAAATCCAGGACTCATCACCTGTTACGATGTCGAAAACACGCCGAGACGAGCCTGCTTCAAATTTGTTCAGCATATCACGGCACCATTCCACCCGGGCCTGCTTCTGAGCGTCGGTGAGGTAGTGCGGCACCCAGCGCGATACTATCCTCCTCACGTGAAGATGCCCGTGTAGAATCTCGTGAACGCTTCCCGATCCAATCTTTAATATGTGCTGAATCTTAAAAATTTTAATTTATTATTATTTATTATAATTGAAATTTATTATTGTATTAATGCTGTACCTACCTATTCAACACAAATGTATTTTTGTTCAGAATAAATGACTAATGACTAATCTCCTGATATGTAATTCGCCTATTATCTTGGATTAAATTTTTCACTGCTAGCACGTTTTCTTCCGTAATAGCCGTCAAGGGGCGACCGCTTCTTTCTTCATCTCCCAAGGTTGGTCGACCGCGCCTAAATTCGTTATACCAACGATACACGGTTGCCTTGGAGGGGCCTTCATCCATAAATGCCATTTGAAGTCTATCGAACGATTCATCCGGTTTCAGGCGACACTTGAAATCGTAAAAAATCATAGCTCTAAAATGTTCCCGGCGCAGATCCATTTTTCAGTAAGACACGATACTTTGAATTGGCTCGCAAAAAAGTGGAAAGTGGAGGGAAATTTTGAAAATGGAACACACATATTTTTACTTACAAGTAATCATATTTTCGAAAAAGATTCTAACTGGCCAGTCTCCCATATATAAAAACTATTTATCGCAATACTTTCTGAGTGGCCTGGTACATATATTATACTCGTAATAGCTTTTGACTATTAGGAATTGTTTTAATTTAATAATAAAAACACTGTATTGATTTATATTTCTTATTTCTTCTGGTAACTTATTATATATTTTTATCGACATGACATTCAATATTTTAACGCAGGCGTCTGTAAAATCCTCGGCGGCGTCGCTGATCCTAAAGGTATTGCCAATAATTTTAGAGATGACTTTGTGGTAAGATCTCCTGTGGGGCCAGCGATGACCGATATAAGCGGCGCTGTGGCTGGCGTGCACGGGAGAAAAACACGCTTTTCAGCAAAGGAAGTTGTCGCGGCAATTCAAAGGATGAAAAGGGGTAAGTCTCCAGGGTACGACGGTCTCAGTATTGAGCATTTCAGGCATGCAGGTGTACATCTGCCGCGGGTACTGGCTATGTTTTTTACGCTGTGTATCGGTCACTCATACTTGCCGCAATCGCTGATGAAGACCTTGGTTGTACCCATTCTTAAGAACAGAACAGGGGATGTATCAGATAAGTCAAATTATCGACCCATCTCACTTGCTACAACAACAGCTAAGATACTTGACAGTCTGCTTAATCAGAGTCTCAGTGGGTACTTACATTTACATGACGCACAATTCGGTTTCGGGGCGGGGCTATCCACTGAGAGTGCTATATTATGCCTTAAGCATACTGTCAGGTATTACACGGACAGAAAGACACCGATATATGCCTGTTTCCTCGATTTGTCAAAAGCTTTTGACACCGTTGCCTATGACATACTGTGGCGAAAGCTAGAGGAAACGGGTATGCCCACGGAATATACCAGTATTCTTAAATTCTGGTATAAAAACCAGACTAACCAGGTGAGATGGGGGGATACTCTATCTGATGAATACAGATTGGAATGCGGTGTAAGGCAGGGCGGCCTCACGTCAACCGGCCTCTTCAGCCTATATGTGAACCAGTTGATCGAGGAGCTCAGCAGGACACATTGTCGGATGCTACATTGACGGAACGTGTGTCAACAACATAAGCTATGCTGATGATATGGTTCTGCTGGCCCCCTCAGTCAACGCCCTGAGGACATTGGTTAAAATATGTGAGCGCTACGCGTCCGAGCATGGTCTCAGGTACAACACGCAGAAAAGCGAGGTACTGATTTTTAGTGCAGGCAAGCAGAGACCTAGTACAGTGCCTCCGATCATGGTCGATGGAGTTGCCCTGAAAATTGTGAAGACCTTTAAATACCTGGGCCATCTGGTCACGGAGGACTTAAAGAATGACCGAGATATAGAAAGGGAACGTAGGGCGTTGGCGGTAAGGAGCAATATGCTGGCCCGTAGGTTCGCTCGATGTACTAAGGAAGTTAAAATAACACTCTTTAGGGCATATTGCCAATCCTTTTACTCGAGCGGCCTGTGGGTTCGGCATACGCAACGAGCCTACAACATCCTACGAATTCAGTATAATAATGCCTTCAGGATGCTGTTGGGGTTGCCGCGCCACTGTAGTGCGTCACAAATGTTCGCAAACGCGCGTGTTGACGGTTTCCACGCTATAGTGCATAAGAAAGCGGCATCATTATTTCAAAGACTGCGCGGTAGCACCAACAGCATTTTGCAAATGATTGCATCCCGCCACGACTGTCCCATACAGGCTCACTGGGTGGGAATAGTAACGGGAAGATTGTGACTTTTTAGAATTTTTTAGATTTTGTACTACTAACTTAAATTATAAGCAAATTGTTACTAACACTTATATGGATTCTGTCCGAAATAAATGGTTTATTATTATTCCTATTTATTTATTTCCTATACACATTATTTTACATTTTTAAATATTTCTTAATAAAACATACAAAAAAAAAACATTTAAAAATATAAAAAATAGTAGCCCACCGGTATCGGGAACAGGGTCCAAGCTACCGGCGGTCAGGGCTCCAGAGAGAGGAACCTCCTAACAATACGAGCCGTGTCCAGGAGTACCGCTTTCTGAATCAAGCCCTTGATCCAGCCGCCTAATGAGAGCCTCCTCAGGTCGAGGCTCTTGGCAATTAAGCCATGGGCTGAAACGCCTATCGGCACAATGATCGCCGTGTCCACTTCCCACATGTCGACAACCTCGCGAGCCAAGTCAAGATACTTGATTTGTTTATCTTTCTCGGCTTTCACGAGGTTCCCGTCATGCGGGACCGTTATGTCAACAATCATTGCGCGCCGCTCTGATCGATCCACCACCACTATATCAGGCTTGTTGGCCACAATAGTCCTGTCAGTGAAGATGGATTGATCCCAGTACAGTGTGATATTGCCATTTTCGAGAACTGGGTCGGGCACATACCTATAGTACGGCACTTCCGATTCCACAAGGTTGTATTTTAGAGCAAGTTGCTGATGGATAATCCTGGCTACAAGGTTGTGTCTATGCAAGTACTCACCGTTAGCTAGACGAGAACACCCTTAGATAATGTGACGAATTGATTCGCCCGGACGGTGGCATGCCCGACATATGTCAACCGTGCCGTCCTTCACAATAAATCTCCGGTAGTTATTCGTCATCATAACTTCATCCATAATTGCACAGACAAAACCTTCGGTTTCTCCGAAGAGGTCGCCGGAACGTAGCCAGGCTACGGACGCTGATAGGTCTACATCGGGCCCATGAAGGGCCCGGAAAAAGCGTCCGTGGAGCTCCTTACTCTGCCATGCCTCCTTGCGGTCGTTAGTGTCAAGTACTACAGGTTTGCGCCAGTTCTCTTTAGTCAAGGAGAGCGGGGTGAGGCCCTTGTCCACCGCGACCACATCCCGATGCATCCCCACGTCGGTTTCTAGGAAAAATTCCCTGAAACTGCATATCTCGCGATTGTGGAGAGTCTTAGCGTTTAAAAAGCCTCGACCTCCGCACCTCCGCGGGATATACAGTCTCATAACCGAAGATCGTGGGTGATGCATTCGATATGCCGTCAACAATGTACGGACCTTCCTATCCAGGGCGTCTAGTTCTGTTTGTGTCCATTTAAGTATGCCGAAAGAGTACATCAAAACCGGCATGACCCAACCGTTGAAGGCACGCACCTTGTTCCCGCCTGATAAAAGACTATTAAATACTTTTCTCAGGCGGCCAAAGAAGCGCTCCCTCAACGATTGCTTCATGTCAGCTACATTGATGCCCAGCGCTTCCGACATACCCAAATACTTGTAGGTTTCGGTTGCTGAAAGGGATCTAAGATTTATGGAATCCGAGAGTTGGGTTCCCACAGATTCCACAATCTCCCCTCGCTTTACATGCATGACCGCACATTTGTCCACACCAAATTCCATCCTGATGGCGCTACTGAAAGTTTCAGTTACCTTCAGTAGCTCCATCAGTTGCAAATCGTTGGGGGCAAAGAGTTTCAGGTCGTCCATGTAAAGGAGGTGAGATATAACCTGACCACCTCTCCTCAACCGATAACCTAGCCCTTAATCCTCCAACAGCGTGCTAAGAGGATTCAAGGCTAAGCAGAACCAAAGTGGACTCAAACTATCGCCCTGAAATATACTCCGCTCAATCCTTATCGGCTCCCTATTCCTCTGGATTTGCCGACATCCTGGATAGCGAAGGACTGTCCTCCATTGCCCCATACACGACATCAGGAAGGTGCGCAGAGTTGCATCAACTTTATACAACTCTAGCACCCTCATGAGCCATGTATGTGGCACCGAGTCATAGGCCTTCTTATAGTCTATCCAACATGTTGACAGATCCTTTCGGGAACGGCGAACTTGTTGGCTAATGGCCATATCAATGAGGAGTAGCTCCTTAGTACCACGGGACCCGTTCCTACATCCATTTATTATTATTATTAGTACTTGTGGAGTACATTTTTAATCGAGATGTAGGTATGTTTAATCAATTTTTTTGTCTTAAAGTAAATTTATTTTCTTTGTCTTCTCTTTTTGTGTAGAATTCCGGTTATCTACGTACAAATTTACAGAGTTCAAAGATGTAGAGGCACGGTGGGGTTAAAATTTTTTGTTCCTGGAAGTCGGGCTTAAAGCTATCCGTTTGTTCAATATTGCCTAGAATCCTAATGAGTTTTTTTTGTATGGTGAATAGAGTGGATGCGTCTGCACTATTACCCCATAATATGACACCGTATTTAAGCCATGCGTAGTATGTTACCAACGCAGTATTCATGTCTGTAGTTTTTTTGATTTCCCGAAAGGCGTATGAAAATTTTGATAATTGTGCTCTTACTTTCTTGATAAGCTGTTTTCAATTAATGTGTGTGTCTATGTCTAGTCCTATAATAGGGTGAATTCGTTTACTATTTCTAACTTGTAATTTTTAAAACTTAAATTTATATGTACAGCTTTTTTTTTGTCGTGTGTGTAATGTCATTATTTTTGTCTTGTTAAAGTTTATTTTTAAGTTAAGTTCCATCATCCCATGAGTTGCAGCGTCAAGTATTGAATTTAATTTGTCGTTAAGGTTGATGTTATTTTCGCTTATGGCAAGAATGGATATATCACCCGCAAACAAAACACAACGTTCACTGATATGGTTCGGGAGTTCGTTGATGTAAACTAAGAATAAGAAGCAGCCTATTACACTACCCTGGGGGATTGAAGCGTTGTGATTGGTATGTTTTCGGATCGGAACAGTTCTATTATGCTACCACGTAATATACAGAGCCGTCATGAAACCGCTAGTTAGTTCATTCCGTTGAAATTTACATTTTTTTCTTTGCCTTCGCACGGTTTGTGCATTTAGCCAATGTCACGTTTAGCCTAAACATAATTTTTATATATAGCCGTTCTCATGCTTGTCATGACTAAAACGTTAAACAATTGAAGAATACTGACATAATGAACCCCCTCAAGCACATATCGTGATTATACATTCAGTCCAAAGAAATATCGGTAATGGATGATTTGTTTATGGTTTCAAATTCATTTTTTTTGTTGTTGTTAGATTGGCACAACTGTTTTCCATTTTGGCGCGGAGTTTGAGTTGCATCTGTTATTTAGATTAAATACAGTGCTGTTTTTAGTTAGATCATTTCTAGTGTGTATAGCGAATTTCATAATGGACAAAAACATCGAACAAAGAGTTTGTCTTAAATTTTGCATCGCATTAATATACAAGATTAATCAATCGTACGACCACATTCTGTCGCGAGGGTAGTTCATTCAAGGAAAAACTTAACACCGCGATTCAGAAAATGGCGTCAAATGCACAACGTCACGTCGAGCACGGAGTTAAACTATAATGCATGGAAAGCGATCGAACAATCACTATATTATGTAGATTTTAAAACAATATACCGCACCGTACCTTTTGCTATCATAACTTTTTGAAAGATTCGGGCAGTCGATTTAAAAGTGATCTTGTGAGCACATTTATTCATTAGTATCATTTAGTACAATAGATGTCGTTGCATGTATTTTACGTAATGATGATAAGTTCTTCTTGAATACTTTAGTTTTCAATGAAACAAAAACTAATTTTCACGTGATACTTAAACAAACAAATAGACCCGAAGTCTCACAGACTGCAGACACACAGACAAAAAATCTGAAAATGGTTGAAATGGGTTCTGTTTGTTATCCTTGAATACCCCTACTATTTTTCTTTCTAAATATTATCAATGTACAGAAAAGCCACGTCAGATTTATTATGCGGAGGTACGTGAAATATTTAGTGTGGGAAAGACAAATGTATCGACCATATGTGGTACAATTATTAAATCAATATCACAATTATGTAGTGTAATACTAATAACTCAAGTCTAGCGTTAAGTTAGGTTCTGACAGCAGTTGGTACTAGGGCAACTGGCGCAGTAGCCAATCATATGAGTGCAACGTGACCTCGGCCGCGTTTAGAGTATGAGGTGGTTGATAAAGCGACATCTGGTATTGGTGCGTTACATTGCAGTTAACTTCAAGTTGCAGGCAATGCAGACGTTGTGTACTGAGGACGTCATGCGTGTGAATTGGGTCATCTGGCATAGAGGGCGTTATAAATAGCTTAGCCGTAGAACGGTAGTACTTCTTTATTAAATATTTAGATACAAGCTATGGATTTTCTTCGTTTTGTTACTTTATCTGAGGGAAGTTTTACGCAAATTGTAGCTTTTTTCCTCATATTATGTTCGATTTACATGATTGTTAACGTTGTAGTACCGAGTAGCTATGTGATACTCCGTAATTGCTAAGCCTGTGTCGGACCGTTCTAACAAAAAGGGTCACAACGTATGTATAATTTCATGGAAGTTACTTATTAAGAGTTTTTTTTACCAAACTTGCATTTAAGTATGTACACACAGCGTCAGTGTGTGCTAACCCCTCAAGTTTTAAAAGGCTTATGTTTAACTAACCACCAAGTCTAGTAAAACGTAACGGCAAAAAATCACTTTTGATTGCTAAAAATACATAGTAAATGATCACCAAAATTAAATCCCCATTTATGCGTGAAATTAGCAACAAAAATTTTACAACTTGTGATCCTACTTAAAGCAATCAACTTCAAATTATGATAATTAATTAATTATGATTGTTTAATCCAAAAATAGTTAATGACCACCAAAAATTTAACATTTAAATATGTAACATCTTCTTATCCTATTAAAGTAAATTATTCCAGATAAATCATTACTTATGACACTGTCACTGACTGTCAAATTATGAGGTTTCCACCGGGCACAAAGCTTCCAAACCGCTAAATGTTCATGTAGGATTTTGTGCACTTGACTCATACCGATGCCTAAGCTTGTTCGAATCTGCCGATAAGTCACTCTTTTGTCAGTCTCTATCATACGCCGCACAACACTGATGTTATCTTCAGTCATCGCCGTAGAAGGCCGTCCCTCACGCAGATCATCGGTGAGATTAGTGCGACCACGTTTAAACTCATTAGACCTAGCTGTAAACAGTGGCACGAGATGGGGCTTCATCGTGAAAGGCCAATCGAAGTCTATCATAACTTTCTTGTTGACTTAAATGACATCGAAACTCATAAAAAATCATTGTACGAAAAATTTCTCGCGTTAAATTCATGCTGACGTGACACAGACAATATTCAATTTGCCGCCAAATCGTAAAAAAATGACAAATTAATAAAATACATAGGTACACAATAATATTGGCAAAGAGTTCCATTTTCAAAATTAGAACTTATTTTTTATTATATCGTTTAGAAGTGCCCAGTTCTAAAAACTTTCAGTGTCAACCTCGTACCTAAAAAATATTAAAATTATTAAAGTCTGAGCTTTTTATGACTCTTTTCATTAACCACTACTAGGTAACTAAATAGCTATTTTCTATTTATTTCGCGTTTATTTAATAAGGTTAAGAAATAAACAACTCGTATAGCTAAAATAATTTATTTTCGTTTAGTCTCCATTGACAGATTCTACTTTTGACATCATGGTCTACTATTGACAGATTCTACCATATGAAAGCCTCTACATATTATTAGGCGCACCCTGCGCAACCCGGTCGACGGAGCCCCGCTTCGCGGTCAATAGTGCATTTTGTGGTTTTCTGAATGTTTTCTGGATGAACTGCTTCGATTTGGATATGATGTGAAATTCCGAATGGTTTGAGATTTAATTTTGATTATTTAAATTGATAAAATTGTTACCTATGTCAGAATTAATTATTATACTTCCCCTAAAGCAAAGCAATCAGCCATGGGGTCAATCATTGCATTTTTCGTTTACGGTTATCGTAAAGAATCCTCTTTTCGTCACATGTCACAATTCGATTCAATATTCCTTCCTTTCTGTACCGATTCAACAAGGCAGCGCAAGTTTCAACACGCGTTTATTTCTGCAGATCAATCAAATCATGAAATCATGCATGAGGCATCTATTTTTCATATTTTTTATCTTATTGATTTGATGCAAATGAGTCAATATTAAAGGTAAGGTAACGTATTCAAAAATTAGGTACTCGGATTTTCGAAGTATTCATTTTTTCCGTTTATTCTGAATGAAAAAACAATTGAAATTCGAATGATAATGTAAAAAAAGTATCACTCGAATATCTCACACCATGAAGGTTTAATGTCAATTCAAAGTATTCTATTACTATAAAACGGCAATTTCATATTTTAACCCCTATTATCTTTTTTGCGTCTGTAGGTTGATTTTGATTTAATAAACGCTAAATGTTACTCACAACAATGCTTCATATCTTTCAACAATTCGATTTTGAATACAATGAGTGAATTTTACGTGATGCGAACACGAATAAACAAACCAACAAACTGTCAAGAAATAAAAAATCTACGTTTATTATATGTATCAGTATAGATAGAAGATATATGTAGATGTATAGAAGATTTGTATGCTTCGGTATTCTGGGCTATTTTTGAAAAATTTTAGTGTAGGATCTGGTAGAATTAATTTAGTTTTGCGGCGCTCGTTCTTATCAAAATTAAACAGGTTTATATTATGAAAGGGGATGTCCATTACTTACGTGAGGCAATTTTGGTGATTTTACGACCCCCCTCTCCCTTGGTGACATGTCTTGATACAATTTTACACTTAATAACAAAGGTGGCTATTTCTAATATATAAATGGATATTATATGAACTTCTCCATCAGTAGGTATGGGGTACCTGAGTGTCTCAATTAAAAAAGAACGCCGTAAATACAGTAACATGCTGGCTGTTGCTGCAATTCTCAAGTTTGGTCCGATTATTTTACGGCGAGTGCGGTGTGCAGTAGATGGGTTTTTGCCGGGCACATCTGGCAGAATTTTGATGTGATCATCCCTCTGTAAACCCCTTCGAAAAGCAACGGCTTATTTTTTAAATTGTTGTAGAAATAAAGGATGTTTAAGGGACTTCAAAGGATCAAAAAACAGTAATTCAACCAAAAAGCAGTAGGCCTTGCTGTCCAGGCAACCGTGAGTTCAAGATATCCTTTCGCATCCACCGTAGACCGAGTACAGTCGTAAGTTGCGCCACACTCCACAAGGTAATGTACAGTTAATTAAACAAGTCGCTGTTTTCAACAACATCCGCAAGAAATATTCACACAGGTAACGTTCAAGACGCACTGTTATCTATTTACAAAAAAGGCACTATAATCATTTCAGCTTCACAGCTCGATGGGAGCTATCCAAGCGACTCGGAAGTTTTAAAAACGTCAGAGTTGAATGTTTCACCACGTCACTCACATTATCACCGGCGTATCGCTACACTGTAGTTACATACACACACACAGAGGCAGGTTCACAAACACGCGCGGCTCTACCTGCGCAAGAGTCGCATTCCGTCACCCACCTCCGCGATTGCCCGCCGAGCCTGCAAAGGCTTCGAACAGCGTTTGAATTTTTTAAATTTAGAAAGTTTAGCTCTGTGTTTGTGATTGGTTTGGTACGAGGCATAATGTCAGCAGTATTGTGAGGTGAGCTATAAGTTATACTTAGTTTAAGTGCTATTTAATAACAGTGCGAATGAAACAGTTCAAAATATATTTTCTCACAGGTTGGTACTTAGCTACGTACTACATAATATGGTGACTGTAGGCTATGTATTCATTAAGTATGTACCTGATGGTCTCTAAAGACGGCTTTTCAATTTTGAAATTCAGTTTCGAACAGGTGTCATCGACTGGTTTTGCAAACGTATTTTGTAATGAAACCACGTGATAACGACTATTTAGAGAATGATCTTGGTGCTCTACGATCCATCATTCTTGTCTTACGCGATGACTAATACGTAAAATTCTGCAAAAAAAATCCCCAATAGTAAGTTCTTGGTGCAGTTTTTGCAGAGGCTTTGTTAAAAACCGTGACATCACGAGCATTGTCAAGGCTTACTTTTATGGTCTGCAACTTCATTTGTTATTGATTTGTTGTAGTTAATGAACACCCTGCGGTAATTTTTATTGTTTCTTTTTATTCTTTGTACTTACTAAGAAATCTTCTGCTTGGCGTTAATCATCTCGGTTTTACTAATCTGGTCTGGAATCTACTCATCTCTTCCACTTGACCATTCAACAATGTCAGTCTATAGATACTCGTGTGCTTAACGCAAATCCCAACCAAGGTGTATTAGAGCCACCGCTTTTACCAACTTTCTGAGAACTGGTTCATGCCTTACATCAAATGAGTATCGTTTAGTTAAGAAGTAGAATGCACGAAGTTATTTCTACGAATACATCTATTCAAAATAATAGTCTCTATGAAATAAGAGTATTTTCTTCGACGCTTCTTTTTCCAACATAACTGGCGATATGTTGGTGTGCTATAGGTACACGTCTGCTTGACCCTTCGAGGCTTACAGGCGTGATGTTATAATGTTTTTTTTTCTCAAACAAAAACCTGAATAGTATCCACAAACCCTTGTTGACGTTCTTAAATCCCATAATATCACTAAGGTACGGTAAGGTAAGGTATTAAGGTACTCAAATACAAGTTACTAAATGTAGCATGGAGGCCGGGCCAATGGACTTGGGACAATGATCTTAAACTAATCACATAGACTAGGGACGGGTGTCTAGCACCTATTAGAACGTTATGTTAGTTACACCAGTCTCATACCGCAGTTTGCTTTGTATGAAGATTAGAATACCAGATATTCAGGAAACAGCTCTGTTAATAGAAACCGCTTCGCTGAGGAGTGGGACGTATTGTAAATGAGATGTGCCTCTTCACAAGCTATTGAAAGTGTTTAAACTGTCTTTTAAAGTGTATATCGTTTTAATTTAGTAATTTCATGAAAGCGAATGTAGTGTAAGTATATCGAATATTAGCCCTTTTTAAGATACTGAATCAAAAATTCAACATTTTATAAAATAATAGCTTATGCCCTCGGCTTCGCCCGTCTGCGATCGTTGATAACGTTATATGCCTCTAGGTAGAACATTATCTTTGAGTGTTAATTCAGACTCGATATGTACCCGTACTTGCAACTGCTTTAGCGTGAGGTTCTAGGTTCGAGTCCCAAGTCGGGTAAAGTATTATTTTGTTTTTCTATCAGGAATTTCGAAGAAGCATAACACCCACGAATGACGGAGTCAGGATTTGCGCCATTTACTTAAACATAACTGGCGAAATGTGGGTGTACAATTAGGTACACCTCTGCCTAACCCTTCAAGGATTACATACTTGATGTTAGGCATCCATAATACGCGAGTGCTAACTGAGACCATATGCGGCTACTCAGCTCAGATAGGACATTGTAGATATGTATGTCGGTACCCATTCAACAACTAACGATAATGGATTTACTAATGGTCCATGGATTAATATCGAGCAAAAAGGGGCTTTAATGTTTTTCTTGAAATTTATGTTAATGACGTGATTTCTCATAAGTGAGGGTTTTTGTTTCACACATTCAAGTTTCCCTTCTTCCAGTTTTGCCTTCCAAAGCAATCCTACTTCACACTATTTCAATTAAAAATACAGTCTGTATTTTTGTTTGAAAATATCAGAGGGATATAGACAATGGCTTCCTTCTAAAACTTCTAGGAGGTACCTACTATATAAAATCAATGATTGAAATACCACCTTGAATTTATGCAAGCCTAGTACTTTTGGTTGGGTATTCAGAAAAAAGACTGTTCTGTTACAATATTTTTGACTTTTTATTTCAAGTAGTGTTTTTATTATTGGAACTATTTGTTTACTTAGTTACAAGTCATGTTAATGTTTTTTTCCCATAACAGGAAGGTTTATTTTGGTGTACCTACCTACCATGTTTGGGTATTAACGGTAAGTTAAAAATAAATAAGAGTGTACAGAATATAAACTGTGCTATTTCTTAGTATTTCTCGTGGGTCCTAACTGTACTTGCCGAACAAAAAGTTTACCAAACGGGAATGACGTATACTCAAAAGTTTACGAAACGAGACTCAATGTATGAAGCTCAAAATAGTTACGAAACGGCGCTTTTGTGATGGTACATATTTTATTTATTTTGTCCAAACGGGAAAGTTACGAAACGGGATGTAGCCCTTTTCTTATAAAGCTATAACCGGCGGCCATTGTCCAGGCTATTTCAATTTTTAAGAACCAAAGCAAAACTTTTTATTGCATGGCTTTTAAGGCTTCTCTTGCGTCTACTTGCCCGTGATCACTCTTTTCTCCATTGTTAGCGTCTGGGCTATTTTCAGAACCCGTCGTGGACTCTTAGTTAAAGTTTACGTCGCGACGGTTCAATTGTGATGCGTCGCTTTTATGTTTTCTATTCTGAATTAAAATTGGGAAAGTATTGCCTTGTTGTATAAATTACGGTGAAAGACTTTCCTGAAAATTACTGTAATAGTGTTTTTTTTTGTGGAAGAGCTATTTTTAACCGACTTCAAAAAAAGAAGGAGGTTCTCAATTCGGTTGTATGTTTTTTTTTTTGTGTTTGTTACCTCATATCTCCGTCATTTATGAACCGATTTGAAAAATTCTTCTTTTATCTGAATGGATTTACTTCCCGATTGGTCCCATAGAAATTTTCATCAAAATCGGTTCAGCAGTTTGGTTTTGAAATCAAAATAACTGAAAAAATGGCATCCAAGTAAAATAAATTGTGAAATTGATACTTGACAAGGATTTGTGTGTGATACGATAACTAATAAAAAGGGTAAAATAAAAACTTTTTGCAAAAAAAAACCGACTTCCAAAAAAAACACTAAAAAAGTGGAAAATTACTTTCGGAAGTCGGTGACTATTGTTTGTTTCATTGACTTTTTTGCCACCGACTTCCGAAAGTAAAGTTATTTTCCACTTTTTTAGTGTTTTTTTGGAAGTCGGTTTTTTTTTGCAAAAGATTTTTATTCTCGATTATATGTTTTAATTGTTGGCGTGGCATATCTTTCCTTCTATGTAGGTTTTCGTTATAGTTGCCCTAAACATTGGCAAAATTTTCGATCATAACTTTCATTCGTTAGCGATAGTAACTAAAGGCTATTTGTTACCTTGATGTTCTGTTGCAACGAAGCGTTACCTTGGTGATTTTAAATATTTAAGTATCACAAGACCTGAACTGAATCAATTATTTAGCAGCTCAATAGCCGATAAAGGGTGAAATGTTTACTGGGGAAAACTTTCTAAAGCTCACCTTACATGGTGCAAATGTATTGCTCCTTTTCCTACATGTTTTTTAGATTTTATAGTTTATTAGTTTCATAGTTTATTGACCATAAGTTTAGGTTACAGTACACCGGTAATACATATTTACATAGTAGGTATAGGGCACACTCACTTACGTTCAACTACACCAACTTAGTAACTAGTTAAAATTTATCTATAACAAGTAGCAACGGGAGTAGATGAAGAATTAAATTATATATTGCTATCACAAGTAAAGCAAAGGTTCCCTTATTTGATAAAATTTATAAATGACAATGACGGTATACAGAGAAAAGTTCTTTACCTCCCGTGCTAGTCAAAGACTGAGTTACGGCAAGGTAAGATTCTCGCTCATGGAATAATATTCTTAACGTAAACACATTAAGATTATGTATCCAGGTAACTTCGGTCATGTCAATAGTTGCTAGATAAATTTGTAAAAGAATGTTCCCCTTTTTTTCGTTGGTGGGACAATCAATGCCTGCAATGATTGTCCACATTCACACCATTAATGCCACTGCGAATTTGGCTCATTGAAGTTGTCAAAAAGTTCTGAATTGGCGTTATCATTCGGTTCCTGTTCAGTATCTTACAAATTTTCCGAATGGTATCCCATAAGTTCAGTAAAATTAAATTGCAAATTTTTATGTACATTAAAATTTTTTTACCGATCATGAAAATGAAACAATTAATTACACAATTTTCATACATAATAAAATGTATAGTTTATTTATTTATTAAAACTTTATGCACAAGTAAAAACTGTACAAAGGCGGACTTAATGCCTTGGGCATTTTCTACCAGTCTAGCGTAGGGTGATGCAGATACAATACACAGTAGACGTGCAATAACAGATAAGAAAATACTAAAAAATATTAAACAAATATATATATATATATATAATAAATACTTATATACATACATAGAACAAAATATATAAAGTGAAGAGAGATTACAAGTAAAACTACTGCAACTTATTTCTGAGACGAATTTAGGTGTTTAGATACAAATAACCAATACGTAATAACCGACAGGGTGAGTAGAAGAATGGTACATCAATGCTATTTTAATATTTATAAAACATTTTCAGCCCGCTCACTTTAATAGGTTCCAGTGAGTTACAAATGAGCCCCCTTGGCGTTTAACAATTCCAACCCTTGAATTATTGTAACTGGGTATTTCCTGACAGAAAACCCTGTTTTTAATTGAGAACCTAATTGTTGGTGGATGCGACCACGGAAACTAATATCTTGGTATACTTTGCAGTTACTATTACTTTGTTTATTTTTGACAATGATGACATCACAATGAAATTCTAAGAACTAGTGTAATTATTATACGAGTACATGGTAATTACCAAAAACGCGATTGCATTTCACTTATACATATAAGTCTGTTAATAGATAATAATCATAGTCCCATTAGGTAAAGTCCTAGCTCCCTAATCTATTATTCGTAACAAAAAGTACTAGGAAAGAATAACATAAAACAAAGTAAAGTATTTGACGTATCTGAAGGCCTTTAAGCTCTTAAAGCGTCGGAAAGTCCGGTTAACACCTCATAGCTTGACTTACGAGGTTGGTGGCTGGTGCGTGGGAATTGATCACGGGACCTAAAGCTTGCAGAGTAGTCGCACGTTCCCAAGAGTGATATTAATAATCTTCATTACTTGGACGGTCGATTTTTTCCTAGGAAAAAATAACATGACACTACTGCCTAACCTTATAGCTCCATGCAAAAGCGTGATGTTTTTAACTAATAACAAATAGAAAACACCAATCATTGAAAGCCTGTAGGTCGCCCGTCATGCATCAAACGCTTTTCAGCAGAGTACTGTAAAATTACACCAAATAATATTCTGAATTCTAATCATGATATCACAAGGTTGTATATGGCAGTGCAAGATATTGATCGATCTTATTATAAAATGTCGAACCTCCTTCGTATTTGTTACCAGCTTGGTAGCCCGGCAACGTCATTCTAGTACCATTGCTAGTGCCTTAAACAAGAAGTGCATGGCCTACCGTAGAGGACGGACGTCGATTCCAATTAGTTCAAACGTTTAATTTACATTTTTCTGTTATTAATTGAATTATTCAATTATGAACAGAAATCTATTAATTGAATAAAAAAAATGTAGATTTAATTAATCGATTTAATTCGTTTTCTTGAAGTTTTTCTTATTACTTGAACTTGGGCATAATAGTGTTACATTTATGGAAGACGCATAAATATTGGAAGAGAATGATGGGTTGCGAGATGAAGTTCTACGTAGTGGGTATGTACGCGGATTTAATGATGATTTAATGAGTTATATAGTAAATAATTTCCGATAAGAATGTAGTGACACAGGTAATGATATCACTTATGTGACTCAATCAACTTTATGCCTTCTTGTAAGGTATGTGTGAATTTCCTGCTTATCAATTTAGTTCCGGCTAAGGATATTTGTGATTACAATACTTTTGCACTAGATTTTTCATATGAGTTTGTAGCATTTTGTGATTCGATGACTTACATTGTTTTTTGTTAAATGCTTACTCTGGAACGAGGAACTTGGAAAACTACTAAATGGGTAAGTTTTATGATAGGTTTTTTTTGACCAGATTTTTCAGATTCGCGGATTTATCATCATTATTTATGTTTTTCAGAATGATTTATGTACTATGTTAAGATTGGGGGTAGTTTCGTTTATGTAAGCCATGCTAGCGGATAGAGATTTCAGAAAGGCTACATAATTTTCTTATTCTTTTAGGTCACCTTTCTTTAAATCTATACATTTTATCATTTGTTCCATTACAAGGACGATCCTTAAAAAGTTTTTATGCATTTTATCAGGGTAATTTTTGTACGGTGATAGATTCGAATTATTAACGTTTCTACAAAAGACAATTTCATGTGAGTGGTGTAAAAGTTTCTAGAAGTACCTAATTAAATGTTTAACTTGCACTTAAAATGGACGAAAGAAATTTGTTTCCATTCATTAAGAATTACAGGCTAAATGATTTTTATGTAATCTGTCTTTAATACGTTGGTGGATGTAGTTATTTTATACCTGATTCATGGTCATATTAATGAAAAGCTTTTTACATTAATAATGACGCTATTACGATTAACCATTACGTTATTAATTGACTAATTATGGTAAGTAATCACCATTAAATCGGAACAACTTTTCGGTAACTTTGAAAGTTTTTACTTACTTTTAAGAAGCCAACTTTGGCTTGCTAAAACTTATTGTACTTTTGTGTGAGTCGGTATCGGCGATTCGTATTTGAGCGTAGAGCATAATGTCAAATGTGTGTTGTTTACTTCCTATAATGGCTGTCTGCCTCGTATTATGTGTCTGGGTTTAAGTAGAGCACCCGCCACTGTAGTTGACAATCAATCCGGCTGTCACTAGCCCCATGTTACAACCGACAAATCTGGCTAAATTAATTGTTTATGAATGTCAGTTGTTACATTCGATACAAAGTAAACCTACCTTTTCGGTTACGTACCTAGATATGTAGTTCGTTGTGAAAACAGGAGTTTCTCAATTGGACACATATAGTTTTTTTTTTTCTAATATGTGCCCACGTGTTTGGCGTCGCCTCAAAATTTTATACTTAACTTACAGCCCGTTCACACGAGGACGATTCGGTTTTTTTTGACGTATCGTATTTTTCCACGATCCGTCAATTTTTTCTTAAATCTTTTAAATCTTTTTAAATGACCGTGTTCACACGCAATTCTCGTGCAAAATGACGGACACGACTTAAATCACGTATCGTCTTTTAAAAATCACGTACGTCAAAAAACACGAATCGTGAATTTTTGTGACGGATTCGCTGATGCGCACGCTCCCGAAAAATCACGAAACTAATGTGAACATCAGTTAGATTTTTATTTGCCAGATCGTGATAAAACACGATTTCGTATGCAATGTGAACGTCCACCCGTCATGACGTGTCGTGTTTTATGACGGATCGTCAATGACCGCAAAAAAACCTATTTAGACTGAAAGGTTTTTTTTCGGTTTTTATTTTCCCGTATAGAGTTAGAACTAACTTTTGCTTGGTTAACTACTAACTATATTTTCTTGGTAATTCGATAGTTTGATACCAATAACTTTTTGAATAAGTCATTGTGAATCTGAAAATACAGCGCATTAAATATATTTTTCTATAAATTGCCTATTAAGAAAATGCGTCATAATAAAGCTTTTTGATTGTCTTTGTGGACTACATTCTGCCACACGCTGGGACATTAAGCAGAGGGTCTGTCATAACATGTTCGGTATGTGACCTGAGTCACATCCTACTTTTCTTTATTGTGGTATATGTATGTCCTGGAGCATTTTCCGTTTCAGTCTACGGGTTGTGTGAGTTTCCTCCATCAAGACTTGAATCGCCAAGCGGGGTTGGGTGGTTCGTGATTATTTTCTTGTAGGTTTTTGTACGTCGTCGTAGAATTTCTTGTTTGACTGGATGAATTTGTAGGTCGTGATGCAACTGTTCATTTGTCACATACCATCACAATATGACGTAAATTAGAATATAGTAAAAACCTAAAAATGGATTTACTAGTAGCCACATTGGAATTCCACTGTCTACCTCCTGGGTCCATCGTCAAACCCTTAAAACCAAGTGCAATATATTGTACTTGCTCAAAAAAAAATATGAGCACAAACTCGACGGGTTTACCCACTGAAGAGTTTCCACTGTCCACTTCTTGGCTCCAACATCAGATCACCTCCAAGGCCCCAAATTATAGTATTGTCATTAGTACTACATTTACATGTAAAGTTTAATTTTGATACGATAATTAGAAGTATTCGTAGGTTAAAATTGATTTCCTAGATTTGATTACTTCGTTCTGTAGTTAGTTACAATTAGAGGTAATATCATCGTGTTAAAAAGACAAAGTGTCTTATTCATATGCTCGCCAGTTTTTTACCTGAGTGCTTTTAATTGTAAATGATAAATTCAATTATTCAGTCCTCTTGCCAAACACTCTCTTCCACGCAGCTTATTAAATAGCGGCGTAAATGCAGTTTTATTTATAAGCTTTGTGAAAATCGGTTGTCCCGGCAGTTGTGCAGACTGCAAATAGTATTTGAGACAAGTCGGCGTAATATCCGGGCCAGGACAGTATGTCCCAATCATATCCGACTTCATCCTCGATAAAGCGATGACATTCAATTTGTTATGAGCATTTCAATTTAGTTCACATAACTGTAAAATGTTTATTTCGGTTTTTAGTCATGTTTATTGACGATATAATAACAGAAATTTCTAGTCCAAATAAAAGGTAAAAGGCAATGTTAGGTACAGTTATCTAGGTTACATAGACGCCAATACACATAATATATTTAAACGCCACTGTATTGCGAACTATTGATTGCATTTTAAATCAACCTATTATAGCCACCGCCGAGCCGTGGTGGACGCCGCAAAGAAAATTGTCTGTAACTTAGTTTAAAATATTAATGTCTTGGGAAAACCGTGGATCGATGACATGTGCATCTTCTGCATAATATATGACCAATATATCCCTTTGTCTTTGTTTCAACTACACCTACTACGTATCGAACTAAAGAACAACTTTATCATCTAATGTCGATTGCATTTTTTGCTTTTGTGCACAATTGTTTGGATAAGAATCTAATCTTGGTGAGATAGAGTTGATTTTTCAATGGGGACCTTTATGTGATTGTGAGACATACATAGAGCGTCGGGTTGAGACACTCATGGCGGTATTAGTTGCATACCAATGAGAAGGAAACAATGAAGTGGTGTGCCGTGTGGGTGTTTCGAGGCGTCTTCGATTCGTTGCTTTCTTTCGTGCAGCAAGTCGGCTCAGGGTCGGCGCCTCGCGGCTCGTCATCGCGACCTTGTTTGATAAAAACGTGCGGACTGCGGGGTTGCTCGTCAATTACAGATAACGGTTGACGCTGAAAATAGTATTACAACAGCGGAATTATACCATTTTCTTTCATACCCTTGATAAAAGTAAAATCGAAATAATTTGGGAACAAAACCATCTGAAAGCAAATTAGCCAATTCAAGTACTAAACAAGTGGCTTAGTTCGCTACACTTGTGGCTTAGTTAGTTCTTGTTATATTAAAAATTACTGTAGGTTAAAGGTACTTTATTTCTGAAAATAAATTACCTTGATTCTGTTTTGTCTTTATTCTGTTGTTTCCGAGATAAGCTTCGGGATGTTTCCCAGAAGTGCTAAAGGCTAAAGGTGTACCGATGATAAATAAACGATAAAACAATAAATAATAACGTCCTTACAGGTTCCAGAATTACCTTGCTAACATTTTGTTTCAAAAATGGATTGTCAGCTTTTCAGTTGTGTCCTCAACTGCCTTAGTCTATAACATATGGACATCTAAGTTAATACATATAATGAATAGCATTTATAAACTAATTCCGTTGGGAGGTAGGATGCACGGCCGGCGGTACGTGCGCGCGCGCCTCCGTCTCAAGGTGATCCACGCTTAGATCATTGCATACCGATCGTGTCATGTTTAGCCAAATACCATAGCACACGCCTAAAACTAAGCCTATTTATTATCATAGATTTAACACTGTAGAGTCTGTTAGTCTGTATTATCCAGTGGTCGCCTTTTGCCGACCAGTGGATTCTTTCGCTCCAAGTTCATGGTGGCCACTAGTCTTAATTTATCAAATTAATTAACTATCTAGTGAAACTCCGTAGACTTCATGGACTTGCGGATTAATAAAATTATACCACAAAACCAAAGAAAACACAAAATCGACCCCGGGGGGTCCTTTTCTTCTCCAAACATGAAATTCTTTTCATTTATTCAGGTTGAATTTTTCAAGAGGATGTGGATGGCCAAAATCGAAACTATGAGGAAAAGGGAAAAATACTAGAAGGAATCTCGGGCTTTGGTACAAAACTAAAACTACATCATTGAATTTTTGAAAAAGCGAATATTCCTAGCCAGGAATCGAACGGCGACTTGAAAAATTTACCCTGTATACGATGTAGCGATCGCTCTACCGAAGTCTAGAGCGATCGCTTTTCGAATCGACAACACCCTTGGCTTTGGTTGATAGTCGAATAGAAAACTTTTTTGCAAAAAAAACTGGAAAAAAAAACCATCCAAGTAAAAGAAATTGCGAAATTGATACTTGACAAGGATTTGTGTGTGATGCGATAACTAAAAAGGGTAAAATAAAAACTTTTTTGCAAAAAAACCGACTTCCAAAAAAAAACAGAAAAAAAGTGGAAAATAACTTTACTTTCGGAAGTCGAAGAAGTCGTGACTATTGTTTGTTTCATTGACTTTTTTGCCACCGACTTCCGAAAGTAAATCTATTAAAATTTTTGAATTCGGTTCATGAATGACGAAGATATGAGGTAACAAACACAAAAAAAAAAACATACAACCGAATTGAGAAACTCCTCCTTTTTTTGAAGTCGGTTAAAAAGTCAACCAATATCTACTACCGCTCCTACTTTCTATTTAGTTGCATTCCCGGAACGTTTATGAAAGCCATATTATACAGCTCTTTAGCCCATTTTGGACTTATACCTAAATAATACCTTGATAGATATAGTTCGTGACCTACATTTTAACAACAGCCATTTTAAACGTTTTTGGGGGCAACACCAATTTTGAAAACCTCCTGGATCTTAAGTCTTGTGAGGAAACTTGTGAGGATTTCCTAGACCACGCTTGAGATCATGTAAAGAGAAATTATATTATGTTTTCAAAAACTTTCTCTTTTGACGAAGTCTTTGCAAAACAATTCTGTGCAAATGACGTTGGAGTCGAAAACTTTCAGAGAAACCGCTTACGAATAAACTTTGTTAAATTCTTCGCTAAAATTTAGCCTAGCGTTCGTCTAGTCTTTGTACCATGAGGTACTGCTTCCATACATATCCAGCAAAAATTTCCAATGTGAACGCCTGAAGAGCGCTGAAATCAATCTTAGTTAGGCACGCCTCGCTCTCGGAACCAATTTTACAACTGTAAGGCTTAGTCTTCAACTGCGACGCGAGCGATTGATGCGTGAATAATAAACAGCTCGGCGTGTCAGTTCACACCCAGCTTTATTTATCGTTTTTAGTTCCCTTTATTTTCCAACACGATGCGAAGTCAACAAAGTTCTGTCGGCTACAAGAGTCTTGGATCTTACTATTTGATTTGACTTTGACATAACTGGTGAAATGTTCTATTTGAAATGTACCTTTGCCTCACACATCGGGTAGAAAAAGCAGGCCTGATGCTATGTTATTTGTTATGTTAAATAATCATTTATAGTGAAAATGCCAGGGAATTACCTTGTTGGTTCCAAAATTCTGACAATTATTCCTTTACTGACTGAACATATTATTGGTCATGCGTTCGCTTTCTTCATTCTTGAATGACATAGTAACTGAAAAATTTAGGAACATCACAAGCTACATAGACTACATAGGTTATAATATGTAGGTACTTAATATCTATTTTCTGTGGTTGTCCATGTAAACAATCCTTCAGACCAAAACCTTTCAAATCCTCAAACTAAAATTATAAGTAAAACGGATTATTTTCTGCGCTCGATTCACACGAATGGCACTTTCGATTTACATTCAGCGAAGCTATATAATTATACATAGTACTTACCTATATGAAAAATTCTCTAGGTAGGTACATGCGGTAACGTGGGTCCTCCACCAACAGCGGTTCGTTCAATTCTACAGTACCTTCACTTTCCAATATGGATTAAAGCGTCGTATATTTGATGTTGGTTGCCTAGCAACGAAGGTAAAAACTTAAACAGTACAGTTGTGATTCAGACCAAATGCGTTTGTTAACAATCATGACTGAATCGTGTATAATGTTTGAGCCACAGTTTCCTCCCTGAAGGTTTTGTTTTGAAGACATTGTGTGGTATGTGGTGGTGTTGTGGTGGAACAAGGCGGTGTTTTGGGGCAGGTAACTGTTCTGTGTATTTAAACTCTTAACACGTTGCGACGTGACTAATACTATCTTCTCAGGTAGCATTTGCCCTTACCTGTTTTGCATTGTGTCTTTTAAGAAAGACAATTACAGTAAAGTTAAGCGCATTATTTAAAATAAAATAATAAATATTTGTTGGTTTCGTAGTAAAAAACAGCGTATTCCCATGAAGTTAATTGCATTTGGGTATTTGTCCTGACGTCTAGCCACCCAAATCAATTTATTACATCTTAAAACGTCGACGAAAGCCTCCAGAAACCATCATTAATTATTAGGTGAGTCATACATTTAGGACCGCCATTGTAACCATAAAATTAAAAATATTGTAAAACCGTTGTTTCAATTTTGGTGTACAATAAATTCCTTCTATTAAAGGTACGTTTATAATTAGTTTTACTGCGTAGAACAACATGTGGTGAGTCTTCGAGCAAATATTCGTGAATAACGAACTAAACAATCATTTTATAATCAATTATGTATTTAAATAAGGTTTTTATTTGATTGGCATGTTAAAACGTGTTCATTACGTAAGATCAGGTACCTACATGATCTACCGTAAATAAATTCGTTTGTTCCGTATTTAGACAAGAATTTCCTCCGTACAACATGTCATGATAATTTAACAATATGATAATGCGGAAACCAAATATTTATCACGTTGTAGAAAAACACATTGAAGAAAACTACTAGAAATAGGTACATTTTTGATTTGGGCGTGTACTTTTCAATGTCTTGTTCGTTTTGGTTCCCGAACTTCGTACGAGAGATAATTCGTCATTTTCAGCTTTAGTGATATCGCGTAAAAATATTTCAAAAATTAACATTACTAGCAATAATTATTCCAAAATGATACAATTTAAAGCTTCGTCCATTATAAAAACAAATTCAGCATTTTAAATACAAAGTGCTTTTAATTATTGTGAAACGTGCATGAATAATGACTTTCATTCGTCTGTAACTATACATAATATACTTATAGTCTGTAACTATATGTTCTGAATTGTCATTTGTTTATGAGTATGTCACGTGTCACGTATGTTGATCGCATGTTGGAGATGGCTGACGTTGCAAATTCTGGTGTAGGCACGAGCGCTTGCGCCATGAGACGTGATCAATTCTTCAATATCAGCGTCTTCCAGAGCCTAGCACGTTTCATGTGTTCCTATTGTACCTATTGTGTTAAACCTAGCCTACGAGTAACAGTGGTGTTGAGATATCGATTAGTTAGCGCTGGTGCAGTTGATATCAAGTACATTCATACGTAAACTCGCGCATTTTTCCCATGGGGTAAGCAGAAACCACGGAACGACACCTGTCACGATCCTTACATACTCCCTTCGCATCGTCCACGTTCACATATTGTTGTTAAGATAGTAAAAATTCTGGATTTTCATGATTTTTCAAGACACGAAACCTTGATCAGGTTTTTTTTTGTAGATATATAGTAATAGCATAAAAATAAAGGTTAGGTACGTGGAACATTCAATCCAATACACACTTCTCTTTAAAACTACGTGTGAGCATATTAGTGCAGTAAAACTCAACTAATACGCCGCGCCGTGCCGGTTAACTAGCGAGGCAGGAGGCGCATGACTCATCCTGCTTGCTATGCAGCGAAAGTACTCGCTGTCTTTTTAAATATTTTTTTTTTTAATTTCTATCGGTACTTTAACGGTTTGTACGCCAATGTATCAATTGCAACGGTTATTTGTTGGCTACTAGCGACCCGCCCCGGCTTCGTACGGGTGCAATGTAGATACTAATGTTTTCTCTACTATAATATGCATGTATTATACATATAAACCTTCCTCTTGAATCACTCTATCTATTAAAAAAAACGCATCAAAATCCGTTGCGAAGTTTTAAAGATCTAAGCATACATAGGGACAGACGGACAGCGGGAAGCGACTTTGTTTTATACTATGTAGTGATTTTAAAGTATTTGTTATTCGAGATCAGAAGCTTGAAATTTTTATGCCATGTTGCTAGCTGATGTAATAATTTTACTTAAATGTAGGTATTGGATAACTGCCATTTGTTATCTAACTTTTATTTTTAAAATATTGGATGATGCGTAAGGCGACCGTGCTTGCGTAATTAGCTGCGGATTAGGGGATAATTGGTGTAGTTAGTAATTACACATTGGTAATGGTTATGAAAACCAATATGCAATTACTGATTACCAATTGTCCCCTGATCCGTAGCTAATTAGGTACGTAAGCATTAGACATTTTAAAATAATTTGATCATATTGCCTTAAAAGATTTTTGGACAGTTTTCCGGTTAAAAAAGAATACTAATAATAGTAAATTAAAACACATAGGCCGATTTTTAGGTAAATTTACGAGTAATTTGAATACGTACAAACTAGCATATAGGCATACGGTCAAAGGATAAATAGTTTTAATGGAATTCGAGGACTATAAATACCAGGTTTCACAAATATAGTAATAAAAAACTTGGACTAATAAAACGTTTTCCGAACGATTGTTTCAAGCAAGATAGGACCATGACTCATCGACGACCGGTCGTCGAAGGCGAGACCAAAATTTAATATTTGTTTAGTTACAAACAATACAAACGGACTTTACTCAAACTCAACTTATTCTGAAGATGGGCCAACATTTTGATTCCGTGTCGATCTGCACAATTGATTTTGATTTTATTCCAGAACGCTCATAATCGGTATAGTAAAGAAATCATACACGAAGAAACTTAATACAGAAATCTCGACACGTCGACAAACCTAAACATTGAATGGTTTTTAAAGCAGTCTTAGAAGTAATTCTTTTAATGTGTGTTTTTCTTTCAAATAACAAGAAACTAACATAACGTGTTTTTTTTTTATGCAAGAACTTGTTATCGTAGCGAGATGTTTACCAAACGGGGTATGTGGAGAAAATGTAGTGTACCGATAGATTATTTTCTTTGTAGATCTTTGAATGATTCAACAAATATTCATCATCATCTCATCATTTCGCCCTTGTCCCATTCTACTTGGGGTCGGCGCAACACGTTTTCTTCTTCCATTCTCCCCTGTCAGATATCACGGCATCATTTACTTCTTTCTCTTTCATATCATTCCTCACACAATTTATCCATCTTTCCTTTTCTTTGATTCAACAAATATTAATACGAATTCATTTCAACCTAAACAATTATCTACTATTTGAGTATTTAAATGCATTAGTCTCATCTCACTCGACTTATATATGCAAGCCCGGTGTAAATAACTTATGCTAATACTATGCCAATATAATCTGCAAGTAAATGAAGTTTACATAAGAGGAGAACTCATCGTTGTGTCTGCTAAGAGAATCGTGCAAAATGGCGTAAAGAATCAACAGTCGTCATAGACTAAGTGATGAGTAGGAACTAAGTCATCATCAACATTTTAGCCTTTTTCCACGGTCTTCTGAGAACCTATACCAGTAGGTATAGGTACTCAGCCTTATACTCAGTGGAGTATAGGGCTACGCCTCTTTGGACCATTCCTCCCTGGTCTGTGCGAGTTTCATCCAGGTATTCCTTGCGATCTTCGGCTGACTGTCAACTCATCTGGCTGTTGGTCTACCAATGCTCAGAACTAATCACCTATTTGCATTAAATAATGGAACAACCAATCCATCATTTTTCTGTTGTGTTTATCGCTAGTTGTTGACCAATCAGTTTAGGTACCCCTTAAGTCGTCCCCTAGTACTATCTGTGCATGTGACATGTCCTACGTAAAGTTGATTGCAGCCCGCTACCCTTTGATGTTGTACAAGAGGGGATCTTAGTAATGACGTCGAGAGGAAATGTTTTATAACCCTCTCTCCATTAACCAAGGCCTTTGTGTTCCGCTTTTGTGCTTAAAGGACTCAATGCGGTTACCTTATGTTGCTTTAGCCAGTGTGTGCCGTTTTCATTGTAGGTACTTACTTGTTGATGAACAGATGTGGCAGCATAGCTGTATGTACAATCAAGTCCCGAAAATTTTAAGCACTATATTTATGTACTTTCACCTTATTCTTGTCAACATTTAAACTCTCAATTAAAGATCTGTTGATAGTCGATTTGGTTATATGAATATGGATCGTAATTATTTCAAAATGGACCGATAAGCCATCCACGCACATGCGTTTTTACTACATAGTCCAACGTAGCCACCTACATATGAATGTTTTGACAGAATTATCTCGCGTTTGAACAATGTAATCAGACACATTTACCCCCGTATCCATAAACAAGTCAAAGTGTTTACTTGAGTAAATGTCATTTTTTAAGATACGATTTTATTATGGAATTTAGTAATTGGTTGAAGTTAGAACTGTAAAAAGCTAGAATTATTAGCTTTGCTTTCTGTGACGGTTCCTATTTCTTTTAAATTCTTGTCTATTGCATAAAAAAAATTGCAGTAATTACTTTAACTTGACTACAGAACAGGTGCTAGTATCTTCTGGTAATACATCATACCTGTTATCAAATTCTAATAATTTCTCCATGATAATCAATACTCAAACCACAATCCTCTTCACAGATCAACCATGTCTAGACTAGCATGCCTGCTGGCAGTTGCCGGCGCCGCGACCGCTCAGTTGACGCTGGACGGCATCCGTTGCGGCCAGCTCACGTGCGAGCTCGAGGAGTACTGCTCCCCCGACACTAACCGGTGCGCCCCCTGCAGCGTCGTATGCAACGAGACCAGCCACAACTACGACCCTGGACTCTGCATCAAGGAATGTCAAGGTAAGGTCCGTTTTTATTTGCTGGAGTATCCAGCACTTAAAATCGCTACTGTTGACGACGGGAGGCCATACGGAGTTCTAGGAAAAAGAAAGTATGTATTTGTATAATACGAATCGTTCATGCTGCACTACAAATGTTTGCCAGTGAGTTACGACGTAGCGGTAGGTATAAATGTTGATGAATGGAGAGGGAGAGGAAGGGCAAAGAAAGTTTGGATAGAGTGAGTGAAGAATGATACGAAAGAAAAGGGGATTATGACACTCATAGTTGACAGGGGAGAAGAGAAGAACGAAACCGTTGTGCACCGACCTAAAGTAATACGTACCAAGGCAAGAAGGCGATGGGCTTCGTGGCAGCTAGGCTAGGCAGCCTGCGCTGGTTGTGCCGCATGTGCAGGCAGACAAAATTATTGTTACGTGAAGTAGGAATTCGATACGTCTAACAAAGACTAACACTTGAGATGACTACATTAAGTTGACAGACAATTAGTTTGACAATTAGGTGAGTTCTCTACCTAACATATATATGCAAACTGAAACAAAAGGTATGTGTAGGGTAAGTAATGGATATGTTGTACTATCTGTTCATAAACAGAAAATACCTTTTATGTCGTATTGGTCATCCATCAAACAGACTCCACCAGCCGTCGGATGCAGTGACTGAATGCTGCGAATCTCAAAATATCCGGAGAGGCGAACGACAGACGTGTGATTCAGATGTTATTTCGTTTGAACAGGTTCGAAGTGCTAATTATGATTGATAATTACAAAAATCGAAAAACTAGAATTAATAAACTTCCCGTGTGTATCCGATGCGATTTCCGCTTCAACGCGTACCCAAACGCGTTAACTGTCAACTTTAAAAGAAAACGGTCACAAACATTGAGTTTGCTTATTCAACAAACAGAATTTTTGGTACGTTTGTGTTAAAACTAAAGAATAAAACAGTTAGTTAACGAAATTAAAATACCTAAGTAAAAAAAATATATTAAGAGAACAAGTTATGAATCAGCTTTGATAATGGTCTGATAATTACGAACCTTGTGTTGAAAGATTGTTCGCGACATGAAAACGTAACAACATTTTCTTTGACAACACTATTAATAAATATTGTATGGTTATAATTTCCTTGAGCGCTCGTATGGAATAGTGAGTGTCTTACTGGCCACGGTGCCAACTGACTAGAGTAATTTGAGTATGACATTATTGAAATATTAATACGTTACGACATCTACAACCACATCTTATCTGGACTAGGACCAACATTCTCAGAATCGACTGCCGCGTTTCCATCAGATGGAAATCCTTGGAGCTATAAAGATGACTAATATGAACAAATAATAATAGAAGCCTTAAAGAGTGAGCAATCGATTATTCACTCAGTTGTCTTAGTTATAAAGTCTGTTATCATCAAACAATAAACTTTACAACTGGTTTCGTGACCGCCAACCGCCTACGGTTGTGGCTATCTCTGTTTAACTGTGGTTTATCTCGCTTGCACTTGAGTAAAGAATGTGTAGGTTTCAGGTCAAGCATCTCTTAGTACAGTGGTTTCACATTTATACAGCAACACGGTTTATAATGATGCAGATGTTAGAGTAATAAGTGGATGCATGGAGGTACTACGGATGCTGCGACATGCTGAGGTTGATCTTGACATAGTAACATATTAAAAATGTTTACGATAGTATCACGCGCGACGTTGATAATGAACTCGTTACTCGTCAGTGATCTTCAGATCACTGGTAATATTCGTCGCAAAAGTTAGAGATTCAGCTAGATCTACACTCGACACTATTTTTCAGTTTCAGATATTATGTAAAAATGATGTAACAGTGGAAAATGTACCTATATACATCATCTGCCTAGCTTTTTCCCAACTATGTTGGGGTCGGCTTCCAGTCTAACCGGATTCAGCTAAATGTACCTACATACATATGTATATAAATAAAAGCCTATGTTGGTCCTGTTAAAAGTCGCAAATATACAAAACTCCTTGATGGCGATTAATTATTACAAAGCAACAACTAAAAGATAACAAAGCCGAAAACATTGAGATCAAGAATGGCTATACCGACTTTGATTTGTTTTTTGGCCACTTCGTAACATCAGTTTTTCGTTGTTTTAAAAACGCCAACCAGGTTCAAACGCTCAAATTCGACGAAGGCTTTCTGCTTTATACTATTGGTTGCTAGTTTGTAGTACATCGATTAATGAAAGGGCATAATTATTTGCCATGACGAGTTCCACGAAACGTTTAACGAAAGTGACTTTTTATTTTGATGTCAGCTATATGATATAGGATGGTTATTATGAGAAGTGATAACAATATTTATTAAAAATCGGATACACTTTGTATGTAGCAAAATAACAGTTATTTTTATCACTAGACGCAGCTCTCGAAACTCTTCGCGCTCCGCTTATTATATCATTTGTACAATTGTAAAGTATCAGGTGCATACCTGTACCAAGTTATCGAATTCACTGCGAATGGGTCGTTATTTCTCGCACATCACGAGTTATAACGGACTGAATAGAATGCAGTTGTAGGATCATTGGTAAGGGGTGTAACAATACCCATAAAAGTCATGCTCCGTTGATTCCGACAGGTATGGTACGCACACATGGGGAGCTCACGCACACAAACACAACGGCTTGTGTTTGTGTGTGCAGCCATATCGTCGGCAAACTCAAATACAGGTGGCTCCTTGTTTATAAATTCTGCAAGTGTAATCTGTTTTTGTTGCATGTGTCGCGATGCTATTAAATGGGTGTTTTCAATTAGTTAGTCTGTAAACAAAGTTAAGTATGCCCGAGCTGTGAATTAACTTGTATTGTGGTAAACAAAAGAGAGATTTGCTCCGCACGGTTTTTGGTTAGGGCTAGGAGTTTACATTTGTGGTTTAGTACTTCGAAAGAGATAAAATAAATTGTTTTATTTCACGTCTGTGTTTATGTAATATTTAGTTCGGGGTAGTGTGTGCTTATCGGTCCAGAGCATCGTGAAACAATGTATTTTTCAAGCGTTTAATAGTTGATAGTTTTGTGAAGTGCGGTGTGTGCGTGTGTGTGAGGTGGTGTGTGTGTGGCCCGGGCAAGCACCTGTCGGCGCAGCTCAACCTGCTAATTGTTTGCTCGGGACATTTTTTCCCCGACCTCGCCTGTGTCAACATAATACCCGGCCCTAATTTTTTTCTTATCTCGTAGCGAACAAATCTGTATCGTACCGTTAATGCCTTTCTATTGTGAAATCATTGAAACTCACTCTTATGGCCGAGATCTCGTTATTATGTGGATAAAAGTATTGTTATGAACCTATGATCACACAGAAGATTATTGGTAACTGCATTAATATAAGCAATTAAAAACATTCCCTGAAAAAGAAAACAGTAAAGACAGCATTTTTATATTTTTAAAACTCCATGAAGTTTTATTCAGCTCACAAATTCTTCGCCTCCAAGGAGAGCGTTAGAAGGTATCTGTGAACGGATAGTAATCATAGCTCTGTAATGTTAGAGAAACTTAACTCGTTGTGGATGCACTGAAGGGGATTCTAGAAGTTTCTTCAAAGAGCAGAGACCAGTGACCATACGTCGTTGCAAATTGAATGAGTTTCAGATGAACTATGAGAATAGTTAACTCCTCTGGTCTGAGGCCAAATGTGAAGTTGTTCGAGGACTGAGGTTGATTGTAATGAATAAAATCTTAAATAAAATTAACCGTTGATTGGTCTTAGACCCGCTGCATTACAGAAAATCCTTTAAATTCTGTTACATGGGACTGAATATCATCCGCGGTGAAATATGTAGCAATGTACGTATTAGACTAGGTATATTATGATACAATACAATACCAGTGCGGTTCGATTCCGGGATTCAAGGCGAATATAATGCAGTCTAATTATAATGCAGTCTAAAAAACGTAGAGCCGTAACTTCACCGTCTTTCCTGATTTCAAACTAAAAAGACATTCTTGAAAAGTTCAAAGAGTTGTTCAGACTCTGACAGACTATGTGTCAACTGATCACTAGTTAGTACTCGTCTTTAAAACAATAAAAATATTTGAACAGTGTCATTCGACACCTAACGCTTTAATTTTTGAGCCAAATATTATTTTAGACGTAGTGTTTTTTTAGTTACATGATTGAGTACTTTACATAAGATTATTTTGACGTGTTGTGCTCGTCTGCTGCTTGTCTATGTCGGAGGAGAATTACACAAATCGTATTTTTGTAAATTTGATCTGACTCGATTACTCGTCAAGCGTTTTCCTACAGTACTCTTCTCGTAAAAGCTCCAAGATTTTAATGATAATAATTATATTTGTTATCGTTTGGTCATTTTTACTAATGTACTTATTTATCATTGGTTCAAAAATAAATAAATACTGATATTCAGCTGCATTCTGTTAGACTGGAAGCCGACCCCAACACATAGTTGGGAAAAGGCTAGATGATGATGACTTATCATTGGTTCATACGCCATTGGTCGGGTTGACGGACAATCCAATCTTTTTTGCAGAATTCCTTATATTCGGTCCTATTACAATAAAAAGCTATCATAGTTCCCAATAAGCCACAGAGGCTTCCGATCGATAAATGCATGCATGGATATTACTCCAGAAAATTGATTATTTATGCCATGTTTGTTTAATTACAGGCTACCTTCTCGACCTGAGGTACATGCTGAGGTCCGAAGATTCACATCCACCAGAGGATCTCAGCGGTAACTTACTACTATTTTTATCTTTTTAGATATCCTTTGTCCTACAGTTTATGCTCATGCGATGCTTGCTTCGTTGTACATGTCCTTTTTGTTTGCTTTTGCGAATATGTTTGACGTTTACTTGTACGCCGTGAATTGATGAAAGTTGCTTTGAGGCTGATTTTTTTTTAAAGCCAATAAAAAGGGTTTGTTCGTGTCATAAAGGAAATAAGGTAGACATTAATGAAAAGTATTTTGCACAGGAAATATAATTTTATAGCAATAAAGAAGAAAGTCACTTTATGACACACTACAAGCTCAGGGGCTAATGAGCTTGACACGACTTAATGACAAAAGCAATAGACAAACGCTTTATTTTTGTCATCAGTTTTAAGTGTGACATAGATAAGTGCATGTTCTATGAACTACTATAATTACTAATTTGTTTTCTAACACGTTGTCACAAGTGTCAGCTTTAATTTAAATTATATATGTATTTCAGAAACCTTCCCAATGTCAGGGCATTTCTATTGTCTCAGCGAAGACGTACGAGAAATAAAACCTTTGTCCAATTATTACATAGAAGTAAGTAGTAGAAACACCACTCGCTCACAAAGCTAGAATCGATACTAAATACCTTGTGATATTAAAACATAAATATTTGTCTGACAAAACATTGAAAGTTTATATTTCTTTTATAAAAGAAATAAATTGGTTTCTGCTTTCTACCTGAGGGTGTCCTTTTGTTGTTCAATCGAGTGCTTCGGCGAGTTAATATTTAATAAGCCGAGACTCCACTGAGAGCACGGAACAAAATAAGTCTATTGCACACTCAAACAAGCTGTTTGGTATTTTTATACTTAACTAGTTTCTGCTAGCGGCTTCGCTCCCGTTATGTACGGTATGTACACACTGGAACGTTTTAAATGTAGCATATAGCACTCGGGGATAATGTAGCTTCAGAATTCTCGGAATCGAGATTTCGGAAGAGAGTTCCGAAGTTTACCCCCTACATACAAATAAATTTTACCACTTTATAATATTAGTAAAGGTAGGCTTGCATCTGTTTAACTCGCCAGATGTAAAGGGATGATGTGGCCTAGGGTGGAGCACGCTTGCCTAGAGGAAACCGATTCACTCGAATAATCTGAACTATTCTCTTGGCACTATACTAACAGCCAATTTTCATTTTTGTAGTGAACGTCAAAATTTTTTCAAGCATAAGTTGTGAAACTAAAACAATTGACTACTCTGCATAGCTCACTCACACACTCATAGCTGTTTCAAAGGTGAAATGCAAGTTATCTGCATGTACACCATATTTTTTGCTTGACTCTACATAAGCACCTCACAGTATGCTTCCGGTTAACAACAAAACAATTTAATATTCTTTAGGATAGTGTTGTGAAGCTCATCGATATTAAGTTTTTGCAAGTTCTGGTGCTCTGCAGTGCGAATAAGTATTCAAGTTTCAGACCACAAGCGGTCTGTAGACATGTTTATTGTGAATGTTGATGCTCCTGAACTTGTTTCAAGTATCTACCTATTATTGAGTTCAAAAGTCACCACCATGAAAGTCATCAAAGCCATTCATTTTGACCTTTTAAATTGCAATGTCAACTGCTCCGAGAATATTAAACTAGCTGTGCTCTGAGCTCTGCCAGTGTAGATTACCAAAACCTAAAAAAAATCACATAAGCTTGTTATGATGCTTTCTACTTTTATTTTTTATAGCAAGTAAAATTGGAACCCAAATAATGGGTTTAAAAAGTCCGCCCACGAAGCCGAAAAGCACTTGTTCTTCCTATCATTGCGATATTTTCTTTTGCTCTAGACCATACCTTCTAGTTTTATTGGCGGTCATTTTTCACCCCAAAAACAAAGACGTTTACCAGCATGTTTTCTTTGCGTAGAGTTACTTAGTTTGATGTACAGAATGCTTGGTTGACGGCTTCGTGAAGAGTCTGTTTACACCTTATACATATATCACTGCCTTGTGAATTATCGTTTGCTTGCGTTTTCGATGAATATGTCGAGATCTATAAACGTTACTTAACACGATATTTGGCTTATTACTCTTGTTGTTTCAAACTACAAGTTCGAATGCAGGTACAATCATGTACGTGTCTTAGTCAAAGCACGAGCTATGTGACGTTAATAGATTTCAGCCCTAGAATAGTTGAGCTAATGCAACCAAAGAGCTATGCATTGGAAGCAGTGTAGCGAACTAACTACGTAGATACCTATATGCTGCAGCAGACACCTCCTGCCATGCTGGTACAGCTGGTAACAGAAGCTTTAAACTTTTCCTATGAATTATACGTTTTGTACAGGCAGACAGCTACGCCTGAAGCAACTAAGGTGGGTGTACCATGCAAGGCCACTCTAATAAATAAACAGTTATTATTCGTTCATATACTGGATAAATGAAACGAACGAATATTTAAGTAATACTTTGTTTTATTCCGTAAAATATAAACCACTTTTTTAAATTTCAGATTTGATCAATATTGATTAAACTTAAGTTTCACTGAACTCTTAAAAATGGCCTTGCTAGGAACAAGGCTCCTTAGAAGGCCATTATAATAAATCAGTCATTTAACACTAAAAGTTAATAAATAGCCATTAAATCTACAATAAAAAGAAGTGGTTTATATATTACGTAATAAAACAAAGTATTACTTAAATATTTGTAAGTTTCATTTATCCAGTAAATAAACGAATAATAACTATTTATTTGTTAGAGTGGCCTTCTATGGTACACCCACCTTATTTTAACGTCGCCGATTTCCGATATCACTGAAGCAAGGGACCGTACTGCCAAAATAGTGGCGCGAGCGATTCACCGCCGCGTCTGTGATTTCTAGTTCGATGGATGTTTATGTAGATAGAAGGAATTTGTCATCACATGGCAATAACTACGAAATTTTAATAATTGGCCTTCGAAGGAGCATGGCCTTCCATGGTCCACCCACCTTAGTAGCGTTCCTAAGTCCCCTTGGCGCCCTCGGGTACCTAAATAATTCTCCATCGACAACGTAAAGCGTAGTTGTGTAAATGTTGCTTTGCTTTAGTTGCGATATGCTGTTTTGGACCGTATGCCCATTTGTTTTGAGAGCTTTAATGTTTAGATGCTTATATGAATGAGTAATTAAACATATCAAGATATCAAGATATTAAGGTATCATCATATTTCTTGAGAATCGGAAAATAGCAACAAAGATATCCGACGGTCCTCAGCGGCATCAGTTAGCTAATTAAATCATCACATCCCTCTACGAAAAACAAAAGCGAACGGTCACTGCGATGATTTGCTAATAAGAGTGAAAATCACCAAGGAAACTGCACCGAGTTCAAGAACTGTTAGAGTCATCATTGTTTGAAAGGCTCTGATATTTCTTGAAAGCGGTTTAGTTCTGCTTCGTGTGCTAAGGCCTTTATTTTTTCAATGCGAAGATGCGACGAGCATTCAACCTCAAAAATGCATGACTAAGTTTAAAATTATTAATATTGTAGTCCAAATGGTGAATGGTGGTTGACAAAGGTTATGCTTTCGAAGGTGTGCAGCAACAAGCGCAGACAGCCCTGATCATCAGCGTGGTGGCACTGGCCGTCTTGTTGCTCGTCCTCATCATCGTCTGCCGGGGCACATTCTCATGGCGGTCTTTGAAACAAAAATTTCAGCCGGCTAAGGTAAACTATTTTTGCAATAAAACCATGTTTAACATAACATCAAAACATCACGCCTGTAATCCCCGAAGGATTAGGCAGAGGTGTACCTAATAGTACACCCACATTTCGCCAAGTATGTATGTTCTGAGTCCCATGTAATTGGTAGCGAGCCTATTTTCATAAACCGGGTACGAATCCAAAATTATATTTATTAAATGAGATATATAAATTTTTATAAGCTATAAAAAGACTTAAAATAATAATAAAAATAATGTACAAGTATCAAAAAGAAAACAATAAAAGTGCTTTTTGCAATTGAATTATCTTTGACACTGAACATAGTAAAGTAATATTATGTTTAATTTAGCGCAGTATACATATTTGCAACACAATACTCGTGACGTACCATGAAATGAATGTATTCAAAAAAAATCTTAAATTCACTCATTCATGAACAGTCAACGTACAGCTCGGACTCATGTTGTACAAGATGAGTACTAAGAAAGAGAGGTGTTTTTATTGCAATATGCATTTAAATATAAGTGAAACATACAAACACCCATGCACAATATACCTGTGTATGACAAACAAACACACTTACGTATTTATGTTCGACATACACAAGTGAAGTGCAGTATTTCAATTCCTTTCTATAAAATTCTACCTTCATAAGATGTTGAAGAGATAAACTTTTTTTGAATAAAATTATTCCTTCGACCACTGATCTAACGCCCTTCCCCAACTTCCAGAACCGTGTGAAGCAGTACCCGAGCGACCTGACCCACCACAATCCCCACGCGGAGATCCCCAAACCTAAGCACGAACTAAAACTCGAGATACGGAACCCCGAACAAGCGAAACGACCGCAGCAGCCTCTGAACGCGAGAGACCTGGATACCATGACTACACAGACGGAGAAGAGTCAGGGAGCCACAACGCCGAAAACCATCAGCACAGCACTTAGCAACCGACACCCCGCAGAAGATACCACGTTAGACTTCTCCTACGATAACATGGGGATGAATGTGACCCCGCCCGAGCAACCGGCCGCCAGCCACAAGTTCTGAGGTACGGCTGTCAGTTTCGGCGGCGAAACTGTCAAGTTCATAGAGGTCAACAGCAACGTCAGTACTGCCGCGTCAGAATGTTAAAGTCCGCAGTTTATTGCGGCAGGAGCAAGCCTTCACCCTACTTTACAACGTCACAACGTTTCCGGCTTATAAAATAAGTAAACAGGTAACGTGGAAGGATTTTACGGAGGTTCGCAGTTTTGTTTATCTTGACCAGATTGCATTCCTTTTTGACAAGACAACACTATGGTGTTGTCTTGTGGAAAATGTAAAGGTATCGGGAAAAGTCGTTTTTCCACACACCACACACATCACAGACATCACTAGTCATAATTATTATGACTAATGATGTCTTATTAGTGTTGTGTGGAAAAACGACTTAATTCCCAAATGAGACACCAATGATTGGTTAACGTATTTTTCACGTAGTTGTTCACATTCCAGAGAATTTTCATTAATTTACACATTCCGGATGGATCTATTTTCAGGTAACTGTAGTGGGAATATCTGACACATAAATTAGCAATAGTATTAAGAGAAATAAAGCACAAAAACACACCTTTTAAATCAATAGCTTCACTAAAGGTCGAGTAAACGTAGAGTAAGTTTTGATCAATTTATTCTTCATATTTTTGGTAGATATAGGAAAACAGAATCGATGAATCGAATTTAACTGTTGTGATCATCGAGTTATAAAATAATATATAAGGATTCGAAAGAAAGGCTTATAATACTTAAAATACAACATTTAAATATTTAAAGTGATTATACTTGTAAGGATATAGGTATATGGAACAACTAATTATAAGCAACTGTAAGATCAACATCAAAATGTAGTTATAAAATAAAAATTACTTACCTTTAAGACAAGTAGACCCTTTTGGTTTAGCTATAATGTATATATTATGTATGTAAATTGTATCGAGAGATAACGTTCTAGTTTACATCAGGATTCAAATTATTAAGATATATAAAATAGCTAGGTATAGTCCTAGAAATACCCGGCCCTTTTTAATTCGATGTACATTTTCAAAAACTCGGCTTCAGTGCACAGAAATTTTGCCTAACACACGACTGAAACATATTCACTACTCTATTTTGTTCTATTTTGAGGAATTACGGCAGCCGCTTTGGGCATAGCTTTTTCATGTACAAATGTTCGGTCAAAATACGATGTACAGCACTTTTTCGAAATGCCCCGAAAACCTTTGATGCGATGAAAACCTGCGATGTTCATCTAAGCAGTTCATACGGCCTTGTTTAAACTCGGCCACCCGATATTTTATTGATGTAAATGGCGGAGCAGACTCCTTCGGAGTAAAATCTATCTCGGCTTTGATATTGGTCGGACAGAAGTTTTTCAATTGAAAGTTTAGCCAATGTGACCAATTTTCAGTGTTTACTATTTGATGGAGAAGCGAATAAAAAATAATATGGCGGCTTGAAAGTCTAGATTTTATTTAAAAAATTGGTACTCTCTAAAATACGTTATTTTCAAACAAAAACCGCCATCTATACGTCAGGCCGGGTACTTTTGGGACTGCCCTAGTAATACGTAAAATATTTACTGAAATTCATCACAATGTAGTAGTTCCAGACGGTTAAATAGGCAAATTAGTATCCATGTGGTGTTTATCGCACGTGGCAATTATTCTAATGGGCTTAAAAAGACCCTTATCGAAGCAAAAAGGTACTTTTTCACCCCGTCATTGAGATATTTTTTTCTCATGTATACCTGGGAACTGTCTTAAAATAATATTAAACAAACAGAAAAGGAATAAAAAATTATATCTACATATTTTTTAGCATAATTATATTGAAACGAATATCATTTAAAAATACATCTTCGTTTCTTTAACAAACTTTAAAATCAGTTTCTAATGTGTAATACTGAGATTTTTTATAGCGCTCGGTTTGTTTTTGGCAACCGCACCGTTTTTAAATTACGTCTTTCTGTCAGGAAAAACAAACAAAGAAAATTGATAGACATCACATGGGTAACTGTACAATAGAATAGAATTAAGATACTAATTAATTACGACTTTCACAGACGTGTATTCGTTCAGCAATAATTTCGCACATGTATATACTTATTTTATGTATGTATGGAAGTATACAAACGGGTTACCGCTAGACTCAATTGATGAACGTTCACAAAACAATGTTTGGGAACAGGAATGCCAATAAACAAAATTTTCATGGCAAATAATGGGTCTCGTTGCAACGCGAAACATTTTAATGAGCCTAATTAAAACACGTAGTAGATGAATAGATTCCATGGGGCGGGGACACATTTACCGGGGCTTCAATCATGTTATGTACCTACTGAGTGTCAGGAGCGAATTTTCAGAACGGTCATTAACAACTATGTACAAATTAGTAACAGGAAAACGACTGTTAAAATACACCATTTTAGTTAACGTACAGAATCGTATCAATAGTACTTGTAATAAGTCCCATCGTATCATTTGTTTTGTGAAGAATAATCCATTGCGTAGAGTCTGACGATTCTCCGAATTTTATTATAATTCATGTATTATATTATGTTTACTTGCAAGTACATATGTAGTTAGGAACGTACCTAATGCTTATAATATTTAAATATAATTATGTTGTATATTTTCGAGTTCGACTCGGGTTAAATAAATGTTCAGCATGGCTGAGGTAGTTTTTTATTTACGGGATATATTATTAAATGTGTATGTTTTTTTATTGTTGGTGATGGATTGCGATTTGTTAAAGAGTAAATTAACTTGATGGTAGCATGTTAAGTTTTATTGTTGGGATGTCTTGTTTTATGATTAACCGAGGTAGGACGCTGTGGTGGCCAGCTGCGCGTTTCAACCATAAAGAGCAGCTTGGCAACTTAAAGCCGGTGCACCAAGTGTAAGCTCTCGACAGAACTCGCTGGCTCACGACTAACTACACTAACTTACGACAATGTTATCCCTCAACCATCCCGGCTGTACTTCTAAAACATCTCTCTGCGTATTCTCTTGAACGATACGCCATTTAGACCTATAAATTGAATGGCCAGTTACATAATGTATACTGTCGAATTGATCCTTTAATAGCAACCTCTAATTAATAACATCTCGATGATACAGCTAAACGTTATTGTGAAGTGAATTTATGTACTGCTTTCATGGTTCGCTTTAAATGTATGTAATTAACGCATATAAGCTCACCAAAAGATGCTTAATTGTGAAAGAGATTACAAATTTCTTATTAATTACGTAGGTACCCACTTTTAAGAGACCTATCTCTAATTGTTAACATTTAAGGTAGGAACACGCCGGTCGATAGTAATAGTGTCGCTATTAAGCAGAACAAAAGACAGATGAATTAACCAGCTCTCGAATCATCCTTCATGGATACATGTTTTATTCTTGAGGCAATCATTTTGTTTTAAGTTTAGGTTTATTTTCTTTATAAAAGCATTCCCTTCTGTGCCTTATTATTTAGTTTTAGCATGCCTAGGAAAGGTCCGGTAGATTTGAGTTTTTATATCCTTATTAACGTATACCTTTATCAAAATAAACACACAGAAGTTTAATAAACACTCAAATTTTTTGCAGTGAAAACAGTGGCCCCATACACGCGTATAACTAGAAATATATCATATATAGGAAGATCTGAGCAGTACTTAACGAACTATCTTTAAGAACAAAAGTTTCAAGAGAGAGTCGGTTTGTCCTTTTGTAAGTGCTACCCCACTCAATGTGAGAAGTTCAGTGCATGTTTCACTCGAAGGAACATAAACAAGTTCCTTAGGTATTAAGTACAACTACAAAGGTTTTTGAATGAATGGATATGTCGTCGTTTACGAAGGTAGAAATATTTCATCAATGATTTCTACTAGGGAAGGTTTTAAACATCTACCATACTTAGGACTAATTTAGTATAGGATGTAGTTAAGATTATGACATTATGGTATGCAAATTGTTTATCAAACGTTTGAGCTTCCGTCTTCGACCTTCTGAAGGATTCAATACACAATGTTTGATATTTGAGTTGCATTCCGCCGTAATCTTAGTACGAGTACATAAGCAAACACTCCTCGTGTCGAGACAGCGACGTTCGCATGTTTTCTAAGTTACAACATTGAGGCATTGACTGGAGCATTTCTGATATTAATAAGGATTAGGAACTAATGCCAGTTTCACTAACAATGCATTTAAATGCGTAGTGATTTAATCTGATGCGCAACCGTATGTTTGCGGAAACAGTGTGTTTGATAAATCGGGAAAATGAAAAAAAAAAGCTATAACTATAAACAAGATGACAACATCATTAGAAAATCTTAACAGGTTTGAAAGGTAGTAGTTAGTTTTCTAAAATAGATCTGATAGTCTTTGATATTTCATTGAGGAGCTCGTGGCTAAATAATAACAGCCGCTCGGGTCGATTGTCAGGTTAAGCCGCGCTTGCCTGGGTTGGTCCGTGTATGGGTGACCACTCATTACATACTGAGTTTCGTCCGTGCCTCGGAAAGCACGTTACGCCATTGGTCCCGGCTATCATGTGTAGATCTTTGACAGTCGTTATAGGTAGTCAGTGGCCCGAAAGTCTGACAAGCAGTCTTACCAAGGGGTATCGCATTACCCATATCAAATACTAGTATTCAGCTGCATCCGGTTAGACTGGAAGCCGATCCTAACATAGTTGGGAAAAATGCCAGCCAGATGACGATGAGTCTTTGATATTTCATTAGTAAATCTTATTGCTAGTTGTATTGCTACTTCTAATACATGAAGGTACCTGGCTATCTACGGTAAAGTCACTGTTAAGCCCGCCCGCCGCTAGACGATAGGTTATGAACTTATGACATTTGCAGTATTGCCTATCCAGGCATGCAATGGAACTCTGTTTATCATGTACATTAAAAAATGTCCTGCCTAAACTAGCGTGTATGGCTATACCTTTATACTGAAGCCTTATTTACACGTTGCAAATTATTTGCCTGTGGCCTACAGTCAAAGTGAAGCAGACGATGACTTGCGACGCCTAAACACTGTTTAGTTTAGACGAAGTAACTTTTAGGCTCACTTGCACGAAAAATTCTTGAATCCGATTAATGTTTAACATATTTAAATCATAATTCCGTCTCTGATATCTTCAAACGATCGACAGAAACAGAACGATGATTAGTTCGTTAAGTCCTAAACGCGATTAGAGATTTGTGGTGGAAGTGGGCTTCATTGTAGCTTCAACTTATTATATACTACAGACAGATTAAATACCATCGTTTAAATCAGGTTTTTAGACCGGTCTCCTGGTGACGTATCAACGGAACTTTCAGTAATTTAAAATACATTATGGATTAAAATAACTAGATAAGGTAGTGTTAATTTTAAGGCACTGTTTTACGCACTAAATAGTGTACTAGAATTTAAGGTAGTGTGCACAGCACAATAAATTATAGATATTATGTGATGTTAGTCAGATTTGGTTGAGTTGAAGGAATATTAAAATACCCATAGCAGTTTTGTTCTACAGGTTATTGCACAGAAGATTTTTTAGGTGCGTTAGATACGTAGTTAATCTGTTTCGGCATAAGTGTTACAGACAACCGATATCCAGGTAGAGATCGGTTGTCGGTTACTGCATAGTTAATCTTACTCAAAATAGTTTTTTTCAGGAAATCATGCATTTTTTATCCCTGTAGTTTCTAGTATTTAGGGCTTTTCTTCTCTGACTAACATTGCATACAACATAGTTTGAGTAGGCATTTGGTTCCGTTGATATTTCATCGTTGATTTGATTTTCACTAAAATACAAAACAGAATGATTTTTAGGGTTCCGTATTAAAACGATTACACAGATTTAGTAGGCAGCATAAAGCGTCGTCTTCCAAAATCTTAAGTTTACTATCATTAACATAATATCGAAACTAATCTAAATATCGAAATAAGAAGTTCTATTAAAATAACAAATAAGGCTTTAAGTTGTGTGTTGTGTCGATTGCTTTTAAATAATAATAATCTGTAGAAGTAGAGTATACCATAGTCATCTTATATTATAATTTATTTTGCTATTTCAATGACTAATTTAAACCATTTATCCGACTTCAACAAAGAGATTTCGGTCATCACAAGGATAAGTATTTTGTTGACTCTTTCAAACATAGGTACTTATTTGAGTTTCAGTTTTCAATATGATTGATTTATTTTTATTTGTACCAAATTCTGTCTATCCGAGTTTCCTTATTTCTGCTTTTTGATTAGCAGTAAATGTTATTTCAGTTTGATAATCCTTATCGTTCGACGATGTGTTAGTGAAGCTTATAAATATTTGTAAGTTAGTTAAAAGTCACCAAGTAGATGATATGATAGTATAGTATATGATCCACACTTAGAAAGAAAAAACTTGAAAAAAAAAAAAAAAAAATAGGTTAAGTTAAACTTCATTGATACATCGTCATCGGTATCTTTTTCACGAGAACACGATTATTTAATTTTTATCTCAATTTAATTAGAGAAGTGAAGGGAAGTAGAGTTTCTTTTGAATTCGCACAAAATTGCACAGTCTGAGCAACTTAACGTGCTCCCGATCCATCGTCTTCCCTGTCTGTAGTTGGGTTTGTTAGGTTAATTGTTTACTAAAGCTTTGCATATATTGGCTAAATAGGAACTGCCTTCACGGCCCTCAAATCCACTGTCTTCCTACTGAGACAACTAAATTGATGAGATTTTATGTTTCAAAAGTAGACTAAAGATTATACAAACAAATACTGTTTGTACCATCATATGTAGGTTTTGTCACTGTTTTCTTCCAATTCAACTTAATTTGATTTACTTCTTGAAAAATAGCTATACGAGTATGCTACAAATGCTATCTCGGAATCACCGTTTTCCTGATTTCAGTTTTACAGTTATTTTTTCATCACTTCATTATCAGCATTCATCTGTTGTCATTTCAGTATAAACATTTACTTTAACAGGTAAAGCAGGCTTTGTTCTAAGATCTGGGATCCAGTTCTTGGATCCCTTGCATGAAATTGGGTTCACATTTGTGGATATATGTATGTAGTTTCGTGTATCCAGCTAAGCTTTTTGTGTAGTTGTTTCTTTTTTCGTAAATTAATTTTGATATTAATTTACCTAGCGTCGTCTTTATGATATTCCGCCGAATTAAAGAGTTGGATGGTCCATCATGATTTCTTTTAAAGATCAGGGTATGTAGCCCCTTGTGGTTCAGATAACAATACCTATGTCTGACTTTACTAACAGGGAGAAATCAGGAATTATACTAACCCGTTCAACATTGGTTATTGTTTCCAATTCAAGCAGTATTTTAAGTCATTTGCGTGAGAATAGCAATTATTTTTTTTTAAATTTCCTTACAATTTATCTCTATTTGCTTCTCAAAATAAACAACATGAGGCCTACAAAGTTGGCTTCGAAATCACCGTCTTCCTAACTCAGTTAATGAGTTTTTATTCTATAATTTCACCACATACCTCACCATTATCACATCAGAGCCAGATCATAAAAACCATGTTTTTGTTGCGGATCACTTACATTTTAGAAAATGATGAAATACTGTTTACTCCAACAGCAGGATCCAGCTGCTTTATTCTGTATTAAGGTGGTAACACATTTGTGTTATCTTACCGGACTTTACTTTGACTATGTTGGATACTCGTGGCAGATGGACCAAAATAATGTGAACATTTATTGGCTCATAGAAGTTACTGGTTTTGCGGTTTTTTATCACAGTCTCAGTGTACGGTACATTCAACTGACACATGTAGATCCGCTATAAGTATCCAGCTAAGCTTTACTTGTTGCTCTCTCTTTTATTGTAAAAATAATTTGAAGTACTTTTTCTTGTCGTCTTTTCTTGCTCCGTCGCAAATAAGTGTTGGATAGTACATAATGATTTCTTTTGGAGATCAGCATAGGTTGCCAATAGTGGCTATCATTACAAAGCCTATAATTATATGACTTCACGGTCAAGGAGAAATCAAATACGTTTGTAGACCGGTCGAACCATGGATATTTCAAGCGGGTCGTTAAATAGGTAAGCACTGAAACATTCCGTCAAACTAGATTTTGTTAGATTTTTCGGTTTTCTCAAGTTTTTGTTTATTTGCTATGCGATATAAACAAAATGGGGCACGAGATAGGGCCTCGTAATCACAGTCTTCCGACATTCAGTAGACAGCTTCCCATTGATCATAATATTTAGTTACAGGGTGGCATTTACAAGGTCTAACAAAAATAGTGTAAACGATTTTACGTGGTTGAGAAATGCTTTGTTCGAAATTAAACTTATATTTCGTTGGATTTTATAAAACATTAAGTATGCTTAATTAATTTGTTAATAAAGCTTTCCGCATGCCCGGTGCTGTGAGAGTATTAATTTCAGATATTATTTTAGTTTACACTGACGTTGGGGTAGCACTGGTGAATTCCCGTATTTTCATGAGTTTTTTACCAACTCTCCTTGTAAAGGTTTTATTCGATTTTTGTTAGACCTGGTTATATCGTTCTATAAGGAATCTGTTGGCCTCATCAGTATTTTAAGGTTTCGTAGAGTAGTGGAAATAAATAATTTTTAAGTTCATGAAATGTTAGTTACTTATTGTTAAGATTTGAGTTTTTTAAATACTTAAATTAGGATAATTTAAACTTCGTCATCGAAGCCGTTTTCACCAGTTCACGGTTAATATTTGTGTTTCGTTGTGAAGTGAGAAATCGTAGTGATGGAGATTTTGTTTTGATTGCACAAATCTGCACAGTCGGAGGATCCGGAGTGTCGGCCTCTTAATCCATCGTCTTCCCAGCCTATAGTTTATTATACATCTGTAGTTTATCTCATACATTACCGATAATTTTCGATCGTCCATGTTTCTGTACATACTTTGCTTTTGTGCTGTTATATGATTTAAAAGCAATCGGGTAATGTTAACTCCTTCTATATCTAACTAATTAAACAAATAAACCTATTTTAGATTTATCGTTATTGTTCTTCAATCAATTAATTCCAAATTATGTTTGATATCTATATCGGTAGATGATGTGTCAGTAGAGCTTATAAATAGCTTATATAGATTACTATGAATATGTTAATATTTAAAGCGATACCGTTTCATCGGTAGTATTTTCACGACTGCACGGTTAAATTAAATTATTTAATTGAAACATGAGAAATAATGAATGTTTTTGTTTTCAACGAAGTTAGTGATGGGAAGTGGAATTTATTTTACGATTGCACAACATTGCACCGTGGGAGCGACCTGAGGGTCTCCTGATCCATCGTCTTCCTGATGACTAATTAATTCGCCTTCACTCAATGTTGAGGCGTATGCTTTTAAATTAAGAGGTTTCATTTTCTATTGGATTTAGGTAGACAGTTAAGATTAGGTATCCCGCTTCAAAAATCTGTCAGTGTTCCCATATTAACTTAAAATCTTTTAAATAAGTAATAAAGTTTGTTTTAAAGCCAGATATCTTCATAGCTCAGAAGTAGCATTAGTAAGGTGGTAACTAGAAATATCAAAGTAGGTACTTATGAGGGATTTATATCACAATAATATATAATAATATAATGGTAACATTATAGTAATTGTCGGTGTGTGTTTCTGGGAACTTAATTGAGTTAAGTATTTAGGCATAGTTCATTTAATTCAGCATCACAAAATGGACAAGTATTTCCTATTTTCGACAATCCTATTTTCTGAATTCACTGAGAAATCCCCTTGTGCGAACATTGCACCTGAAACTTGTAAATGTTTTCCAAACCAGTACGTATGTAACACCAGTTGACCATATTTAGGAACGAAGAACCAATGATGCGGAATTCCGAACATAGAAAGAATTTAAGGCGCATTTACAAAGTTGCCTCAGTAAAAAAAATCTTACTGTCTATACTAATTTTAAGCGGCTTGCGCCGCGTTTACCAATTTAGTAAAGTCAGACTGTTCATAGGTTTTAAGTGAGTACCTACTACTACTAATTGTGGGGTGGGCCACCCCCATAACTGCCAGAACATCGCAATTTAATATACTTGTGCTTTCTCCATCAATGCCTAGACACGTTGAGTGCTCCCTCGCACAGTTCCCCAATAATCCTTTGCAACATAAGCTACTTACGCGTTTCTCAGTGCTGCTAACTTTCGGAGTACGTACCTAAATACTAGTTTGTTTCTAATTTAAGTTATTTTGTTAACAAAGGGGTATGCTCTCAAATATATTAAATAAATACCATTTTGAATCTCAAATCAATATGATTTCAGAAGTTTTCGACAAAAAAAATAATATTCCAAAAGATCTGCGAGCTTTTCGAATAGTCGTACTTGATGGTAGATATAAGTTAGACTTGCATCACATTTTAGTATTACCTAGTAAATATAGAAAATAAAATAAGGGTAGATATTTTTAAATATCTTATATAGTTATGTAAGTACTTAAATCACTTTGAGACCGTCCATACTTGACATTCCAATATGTTTTAGATTTAATTTAACAATTTTTAATAGGTTATTATTAGAAGTTATATATAATAATAAGTTTAGCTATAGGGTGTTTACAAAATCACATTTTCATGTTAAAGCTTATGTACACTTGCAATTTTGGAAAATCACAGACATATAAATTATAGTTATAACTAAATTAAGTTACGAGTTAATGTATCTGGTAGGTGATAATGGCGTAAAATTTACACCTAAAGTGTATAAGTATTATTAGAAAAAAGCTGGAATTCTACTTAAGACTTCTATTAACTCTTGCGGCATTGATGCACTTAATTAAAATAAGTATTATTAAAGATTACTTTTAAGTTTTTGTCAGCATATTCCCGCGACAGCTGTAGACTAACTTAGACGCAAACCAACTTAAAATATACCTTAACGTGACACGTGACCTTACTGTCGTTGCAGAAATCGCTCACAATAAAAGTGCCAAACATGAAGCTGAGGCCACCCAATGGTTAAAACAAAGGTGTTCTATCATTCGAAACGTATCCACTACCACACGGTGCAACATAAATCAGTAATAAATTTGCTGGAAACTGCATGCAGATTATAATCCTCACTCAGTCGTATTAAAGCTCTTCACATAATAATAATAACTTTTATTTCAGACAGGGTCCATAGGGTTAGTAACAATTTACTTAAATACCTAGTGTTAGTAGGTACAGACATATGTATAAAACTAAAACATACAGCTACACTTCAGCATGAAGCTACATTCACCTCTGCATCATCGGAGAATCCCATCGATCTGCAAACACACTGAGAATAGTGTTGGTACCGCCACGAACACGCGTCATCAGAGAGGCAAATCTTTTTCTAATAATGGCGGCGAAACCATCAATGTTTGTGTCCGCAAACATCCCTGATGCACTGCAACGCCACGGCAGCCTCAACAATACTCTCAATACATTATTATATTGGACGCGTAGGTCGTTGTATGCCCGCTGAGTGAAACTGACCCACAGGCTGCACGTGTAGAAGGACTGACAGTAAGCTTTAAAAGGCACTTTTACTGGCTTCGTGTATCGCCCAAACCGGCGGGCCAGCATGTTACAGCGAACAGCCAGTGACCTACGTTCCCTCTCAATGTCACAATTGTCTTTAAGATCATCGGTGACCCAGTGACCTAGGTATTTAAACTTGTCTATCCTTCACAGGTGTTCTCCACACAGTGCGTCATTTGAAATATTAGAATATGTCACACTGCTTGCTTTGAATACCATTAGTTTGCTCTTTGTGACATTATATTTGAGCCCATGACTCCCCGCGTAAGATTCGCATATAGCAATCAGTCGCCTCAAAGCACCGATCGATGGGCTCAGAAACACCATATCATCAGCATAACTAATATTATTAATACACAAGAGTCGGGGTGAGCTAAGCCCCCCCTGCCTCACCCCGCACTCAAGCCGATACAGGTCCGAGTGCGAGCCAACCCACTTCACACTAATACTTTGACTACTATACCAGTACTAAAATATTGACACTATCTCAGGTGGTAAAGTAGTATCACATTGTAGTTTACGCCACAGAACATTGTAACATACGAGATCCAATGCTCTTGACAGATCCTAAAAATTGGCAAAAATAGGCGTCTTCCTGTCTGTGTAGTTTTTAAACAGGCTGCTTGAGGCACAACATTGCCCTCTCAGTTGACATCCCAGGCCTAAAGCCGAAATGGGCGTCATGGAAATGTTTTGCGAATTGATTGACATACTAAAACACGCTTGTGTTTTCACAGCAGTCGTGCCGCCTGCATGTAAAGGTACGCAAGAACCACAGTTAATATGTTTGCCACTTGTGTTTCAAGGGCCGGGAATGAACAATTCCTCATCATAACGTTATTGTCTAACCTCCAATTAAGATAAGTAGGTCTGCTTCGTATTTTTAAGTGTTCTCAACGCCACTTGAAATGTAACGAGAGCCGAAAATCCGAAATATAAACAGAACAATTTTCATATCAACGAAACAATTTAGCTCGTGAAACTTTGTATTTCACCTTTTGAAACTGCCTAGTTTATACAACATTATTTTTAGTATAATTATGCGAAACCAGAATTTAGTTTGTTCAGAATAAGTAACTGAATCGATTCTAATAATTTTTATACCACGTTATATTTTTTCCCAAAATCATTTTAAAAAGGTTACGAGTTAGACACCGAGCGACACTTAGTACCCATCCGCAATCATACGCGCATAACAAAGGCATTAGGGGTGGTCATACATACATCGTGGTGAGTGTTTTTGTACGGTGACTTCTCATGATACAATTTTGAAATTTTGTATATAAATTCTCTACAAAAAAATACTAGCCACGTGTTTCGGGTATCGCATATACTAAAACTAATGTTGTATAGCAGGAAATATTTTTAAACTTACTTGCAATCAATCTTTTAAGGTGGAATTACAAATAAATATAGTGTTTAGAATGTAAGGTATCTGTATATATTTGGAGCCCTCAGGCATTCCGTCCAATACAATCATAGAGTAAGTAAATAGAATAGTGATATTTATGAAAATATAATAGGATAATGTTGTGTTTGTAGATTAATTATTGCACTAAATTATAAAATGAATTAAGCTGTTTCTGATATACCTAATATTCATTTGGAATAATTTAATATAAAGTATGAATTTCGTCAAAATTGTTAAGGGAGCTGTTTCTGTAAGTTTATTTGATTGGCGTATTTTCAAAATTGAATTTAGAAAAAAATACATCACCAAATGATTAGCACTGTAAGTTAAGAAAACTTAGCATATAGTATTAGTAGTCCTTTTGATTTATTACACTACAGTTAACTACCTAAAGCACTATACCACACTTACGGCGCGTTTTACCAAACTATGTAATGTCTGAACTGTGTTCACGACAGATGCCACATCTCTTGAACGCGGTTCAGTTTTATTGGAGAAACCGCCCTTAATTAGTAGAAATGTTTAGTAGATTTAGCAATATGCCTGTTTATTATTCAATTTTATCTACGCTTATAGAATGTACTTATTAGAATCAAAATTATACGAAATCAGGCCATGTCCGCATTATTACAATTATGTATATTCTAGTGCCTAATGTCATCTAAATTCGAATTGGGAATAAATGTTTAAGAATATCCGTTTGTTTAATTTTAGTATCCTATCGATTATATCGATAATTTCGTATCCACTTACTTACTTAACTGATCAGTAGTCAGTTGTTGGGATTAATTAAACAGCGTGCTCCAAAAAATATCAGTATCATTGATCAAAATACACGTGTGTTCGACTCGTAGACTAGACTACTACTACTATACAAGGTGGAAGGGACTTCGACGCTAAAACGGTTACCAGTCATCAGTACATCATTGTGAACCCCCCCCCCCACATATAAATTTTCACCGGTAATTTAAAAAAAAAATGCTGTTCCATACATTTTGACCGTGTAGGTATTGCAGTTTTGTTGGAAACAGCTGTTTTTTTATAACTGACTTTTGCCCTTCCACCATGTATATAAAATCTAGTTGGGAAGCCCAAAACGGGTACAGACAGCAACACAAAAGACCAGCTTCGACGAATTTCACAGTATCGGCAAAGGCAAAGGCTAAATACGTATAAAGCGGTGATGCCAAACTTTTATTCAACACGAATGATCAAAGCAGATGCCAATACACATGTATTTCAAATTATATGCGATATTCATGAATGGTAGGCACCAAGTGAGCGTTTGAGAAAGGGGGAAAGGGGGGGCAGTAGCTCTTGCATCTTAAATTCTTAGATGCAAGAGCAAACGAAGCGAGCTCAAAACTGTTAGCACCTCGGATTGGTTAGATTTTCTGGATTATTCCTAACCTGACCCGAAATCCTAACCCGGTAGTGTTAGGAACTTGTAGAAAATGTTAAATTTGTTCCTAACCTAACCCTATTCCTAACGTGACCCGACGTATCATTCCTAACCTAACCCGAATTGCGATTTAAATGGGTTTTCATTGCAAGCGCGACTGATGAGCATGAGGTCATGGGTCACCATTACTGGATTTGTGCCAGATTGATGGCAATAGGCTCGCCCCCTATTACTTGGGTCATAATTATAACTCTGGGAATGTGGGTGTACTATCAGGAACACTTCTGCTTAACACTTCCGGAATTACAGGCGTGATGTTATGTTATTTAAGCAGTGGATAAGATTTTTGAAAATTCATTGACTCTCCTTTTTAAGGAAAATTGAAAAGCTGGATTTTACCTTGGTAAGTGTTGCCATACAACGACGCAACGCCGTCAGTCTCTTGGGCACGTTACCAGCTGACAGCGTCGAGGAGGAGTTTTTTGACGCCCTTATAAAGTTTGTTGTTAGTTTAGTTTATTGAACCGTTTTTAATTGTATTAATATTTATGGTTACTTTATTAAATAAAATATTGGATCCCCTAATGAGTTAAGGGAATAGTGCTGGTATTGAAATTCGAATTAGAATGTTTCGTCACTTCAGTTCATGTTTATGTTAGCCTGTCTGTAATGTTACATTGTAGAAAAAGTGTTGGATGTAGAAAAGTTTTTAGTTAGTTTCAGTTTATAAAACGTTTCTCGACTGCTACACATTTTTGGCGCGCTTCCGTCAACGCGCGCGATCCATCACTCGGACGCAGCTCACATTTGTCGTGTCCACATGTATTTGTACACTATTCTAAAATAAAACCGACTCTTCCGAGAAATGTGTTGTCTCTTGACTTAACATCGTTAATCATTAAAATATTGTGCCTATGGAAAAAGCGTTGAAAATTTAAGTTTTTTTTTTAAGTTTTGCTAGTGATTTCCGAGTTAGGCTATTTTGCAATTTGCGTTTTATGATTGTGGCTCTAACAAATGATAGCCGCACGGGTCAATCTCTAAGGTTAAGCAGGGCTTGTCTAGGTCGGTCCGTGGATGGGTGAACATTATTACATACCGAGTTTATTCCGTGCATCGGAAAGCACGTTAAGCTGTTGGTCCCGACTGTCATTTGTAGATCTCCATTTTCCAGAATCCCTTTAAAAGCCCGTACATTCAAACAGTGTTTTTAGTTAAACCTTTGAAATCCTTATGGATTAAAAGGTTTTCATAGCGATCTATATTCCATGTTCATACGATAATGGGTGCGCCGAACGCTTCGCAATATTTGCGTTGCAACTGTGCCTAAATCTGACGCATTCAAATCGAGGTTTTGGATTCGTGTTTGCTTTGACAGTATTTGTATGAGTATTTCTGTAGTTTCCTGAGGGTCGGATGAAAAATACTTTTCTCTCACAAAGATAAGCAGCTTCAGGTAAAAAGGAATATAGCAACTACGGTCATAATAAGGTGTGGGCAATAAAAATGCAATTATGGGGGCATAATCACTTGGGTTTAGACTTAAGATGGAAACGTTTACATCGCGTTCAAAGTGTTATGTAGTATAAAAGACATTTTATATAATTGTGTTTTAATTAATCGTTACCAAAAATACAAATCATCCACTGCTACACGGAAACTTCCATATAAAAAATATCACCTAATCACTCAAATGAATTTTCGTTAAATTTTTCTTCATGTATAACATCTATAACTTCATTCCCGCTCTGTCGCCTCGTATTTCTACGACTCTTCCATGGAGGTCTTTCATATTCTTGGAGAAGCTTCTGCATACGTCTTTTAACCATCTTCTGCTTATGGGCTTCTAACATGTCAGAGTAGGCATCTGAGAATGGCATGATGTTAATGCCGCCATCGGGACTAACGATGCCTGGTACTCCGGGAACCATGCCCATTCCACGAGGTGGTATTGGGTACGGAGGAGGATAAGGAGGCGGATAAGGTGCTTGGTATCGCCCTGGATATGGTTGCGGGAAGTGGGGTGGATATGGAGCTGCGATAGGAGGTGGATAAGGAGCCGCGACGGGAGGAGCATAAGGTGACCCGTAAGGCGGCGGGTAAGGTAGCGGATACTGGGGAGGGATAGGTATAGGAAAAGCAGGTGGCGGTGGCAGAGGTATTCCAGCAACGGGAACCATTGGGTTTGTAGGAGCCAAAGGAATGCCAAATGGCAGAGAGATTGGCAGTGGCATGATTGGAAATGCGATTGGCGGTAGAGGGCCAGGTGGCATTGCATGAGGGGGCATCATTATAGGAGGCACTTCAGGTGGAGGGAGTATTGGCAGAGGTTCAGGCATTGGCATCGGTATAGGGATAGGTATACTAATTTCTGTAGGAGGAGTAGGCAGTTCCTTAAAGTTGCAGTATTCTGGTATGTTCTGCGGGTACCAATAGAGAGGGTTGCATGGATCATCGCCGGGTTTTGTACGGTTTCGACGGTGTTCGTAAAATGTACCATCTATGGAGCATTTTATGCTTTCCAGCGACAGCAATATAAATAAAAACTGTAAAAAACGAAAGTTTCAAAATTATTATAGACAAAAATTATAATTAAAAAATAAATATTGTATTCCTGACATTACTTTTAATATTCTTTTGATTTGTTCCAATGGAAGCTTAGAAATCAGCATGAAATTAATGATTTTTAACCCCACGATTGTTAAACCCACGCAGATTGATTATATAAAAAGATTGATTTTGAATTGTTCTTTGGGGCACTTCCGATGAGGAAATTATTACGAGTAACAGCCCGTTCGCGTATCGTTTTTTTTTACGTATCGTCTTTTTTCATGATCCGGCATTTTTTTTTTTACAGCGGCAATGGTTTTTAAATGCCCGTGTTCACACGCATTACGAATCTTGAAAAATGACGGACACGTCTTAAATCACGTAACGACTTTTAAAAATCAGGTACGTCAAAAAACACGGATCGTCATTTTTTTGTGACGGATTCGCTGATGCGCACGCTTCCGAAAAAGCACCAATTCGTTTTTTTTGCCGGATCGTAATAAAACACGATTCCGTATGCAATGTGCAAAGTCCATCCGTCATGACGTATCGTGTTTTAGGACTGATCGTCACTGACGGAAGCCGTGTGAACGGGCTGTTATTAGTTCTTAATAGTTTATAGAATAAAATTATTTGAGCTTGAATAATGCTTTGGTCTCTGTCAGGTTAAAACAATTGTAACAAAATGTTGCTCTGAACATTGTCACAATACATAATTCTTACCTTTAGTTTTGTGATGGACTTAATGTAAAACATTTTGTTCGTTCTTGCATTCAGAGACTGAAGTGACTTGTTGCTTCTACATGGCTTTATAAACACCTTACTTGTTCGAACCAAACAATGAATCTTTTTCAATTCAGACAATGGAATACTACAATACTCGAAAATTTATTTGACTTTATTTCTGCGCTGTAAGTTGCACCTGTGTATTAACATGTGACTTATTGCATACATTTTCTTCGTTTTACATGAATATGTCAAAATGATTTGCCCATATATTATGATAAAATTTAATTGATAACAGCCCTTGGTATGCGGAAGACAAGTATAAACATTATTTACTAACTACACTGACTTAAAATACTAATAAAAATATGTACATCTAGCAAAAACAGAAGAGAATTAAAGGGCGCCGGGCGTCCAAAAATTCGTCCGCTTCGCTGTCAATGCCTAAGATGAAGTTGGGGATATTTTTAAGATGAAAAAATATATTTTGATGGTCTATATGCAATAGAATCTACAAATTAGAGCTCCCAAATCACGTCTCCGTGAGTTTTTGTCTAAACATGCATTGGGAGAATGATTATATCTAAAATTCGCTTTATTATTATTGTAGTAGAGGAAACGAACTATTTTTAACAAGTAATTGTTATTTCAAACAACGAATGGATAACATAGAATTTCAACGAGGAAACCTTGCAATTTCGCGTTTTTTTGTAATACGCCTCTTAAGGCTTGTATCTAGAATTCCTGACATTAAATGATTCAATACATAAGTATCTACCGTTTGACTTAATTATACATTTTATTTCATATAGTATTATTTATTATTTTAGAATATTATTGTGCATAATTATCGAAACATTATTTTGGATGAGTAATTTATATCAACTGATTCTATTAACATAGTCTCATTATACATTCAAAATCAGATAAATAAAATATAGTTGATAACAATTGATTAAATTTAATCATTTAATTCAAATACTAATAAATAATAAGGATTGGAATCGATTTTCAGTTTTGGGGTACCCAATTTGGGGGCAAAGGCTCTCTCTCTATCTCATTGATAATTTTACTTACATAATTCATTAATTTACTACGACGATGTGTGAAAATTGGACTTCCAGATTACGCGATGTACGCACCAGCCACGGTGGCCCCATGCCCGAAAAAATAAAGCCAATTTCATGGAAAGTTTTTACCTTTCCCTGTGTTTAATTTCAAGTTAAAGTTGTCCGCCTCCAATAAAGGCACCGTTATATCGTTCGTTTAAGTTTATCAACCTTTTGGTAGACGCAAATGCAAGATCAGAATGATAAAACACGGCTTTAACAAAACATTTCTATATTCCTTAAAAAATATTAAAACACAATTTACAGTTTTGTCCAATTATTCATTTTAATTACTTTGACTGCATCTCTTTTGGTCAGAATGTCGTTATATTTCTTATGGTCATTCTTATATTTTTCGTAGGCTGCGTTATATGCCTCATGTTTCTTCCGAGACTCCGCGATATAAGCTGCGGCTATGGCTTGAGCTATATCCTCCGTCTTCTGGGCAATGGTTTGATACCGGCCTGGATGCTGGTGTTGATGGTTCACTGTAACAATTGGAGAGTTTGGATATAGTCTTTTCTTTCTTTACTTTAAACCTACATGGATTTTGAAACGGTGAAAGCAGACTTTTGACGTAACTACATTTATCCTTCATTTGGTATACGGAAGCACAATTGAATAAAATTGAAAATAATTTTCTAACTACGCATCTTCTTATTAGAAAAATCACAAATGAAGTTTCTTTAGTACCGTCTTGATTGTGCTAGGCGACGTTACACTAAGTTCAATATGATGCCCTCCAAAGGACATGAAGGCGAAAATTGAAGAAAAATATATGAAAGTTGCCGTGTTGGGTATCAAATGAAAGGATTAATTAGCACATTTCAAATATGCAACCCTCAATTCCGGTACACACTTAGATTTTTAAACTCATTGTTATGTGTTGGAGAGCGCGATATTTACGTAGTCGGGTTTTAGTTACGAGTGACTAACTTAAGTTCTTAGACGATGTGTTACTCATGTTGCGGTAAACGGGGGAAGGGACACCCAACGCGAAAACGCAAACCACATACTCAGTAAAAAAAATCACCTGTTTCATACATTTTGACCGTGTAGCTATTGCACTTTTGTAGGAAACTGCTTATTTCTTTTAATAACCGACGAAAAAAGTCTATGTGTGTGTTCAGAAAGATGTATTGAGTATGTGGTTTCCGTTTTCGCGTCGGTCTATACGGGGTGGAAGGGATTCCGCCCCGTATAGTGCTGTACAGGAAAACTGTATAGCCGAGTAGCTCATATGCAAAACATTTAAAGACTTGTATTTAAGTAGTGTTTGTTTTTGCATTCAAGCTATTTATATTAAAATATTGGTAATTCCATCAAAAATTAGTAGGGTGGCAAATAAATCGTTCCAGTGATAAAGTATTTTAATAAACTCGATTGTAACATAATTAAAGGAAGGAAGGATTATCTTTTTTAAATATTTCTAAATTCTTCGTCTCTACTATGGTGACTACGCCTCCGTGTTTCGTCTTCACTCGGCGAACTTTATTTTTCTTTTCATTTTTGCTATCTTTCTTTTTCTTTTTTTCTTCTTCTTCTGTATTAGTTTTATTCTTCGCGCTGTCATAAACGTATAATTGCGGTTCAGTAGGATATTTGCCATAAGCTTTGTAGTATTCATCATACATCTTCTTGGTAGCTTTGACATAGGCTTCTGCCATTGATTTGATCATATTCTCACTTTTCCTGGAGATTCCTTGTTTGTACATCGCAACAGGACCTAAGTTTGGGATAACTGTGACGGTCGGTGAGCTTGGATCTTTCGCAATGTCTTTCTTCAAAAGTTCCAACACTTCTTCATATGGGGTCCAAGGTGGACGATATTCCTCGTATTCTGCGCTTTCTATTTGATACATTGGATAAGGGTAGTTGTAGATTTGTTCGGGGTATATGTTTGTTTGGTAAGTATTTTCCTTTTTCCTCGTAATTCTGACAGGAGTGTTAGTCGCTAATCTGGCGCGTATTAATTTCTCGAAAACTTCTGCGCAGTAGGGGGGCAGATGTAGTGGGTGCCAGTAGAGCGGATTACATTCATTAGCGTCTCTGTATCTGTCCTCGAAGTCGAAGTGTTCCCGGTACGTGACCCCTGTGATGGATGGCGACGTTGTTACGATAATCTGGTACTGCACTACTACTTGAACTATCCATTTTAGCTGAAAATATCAATTATTTAATTTCCCTAATGCATTCAAAGATGCTACTTAAATAAGATTAATTACCTCAGCTCTTGCGTCAATCAGGAGAAAGATTTAAATGTTCAAGAGTTACTACCAAGTCAACAAGCCTATTTTTAGAATTTCTTTAGAATATTTTACTGTGTACGTAATAATTGTGTATGTAAAAATTTAGGTGAACAATAAAGTATGTAGGTACATATCTATCTCTGCCCAGTACTATACAAAGGTACCCAGCAAGCGAGCAACAGATCAATACCTTAGAAACACAATATGTTCAAATATTCCGTTCGAACTAGTTTCACTAAGTAATTATTTTAATAGGTGATTAAAATTAAGACGTGCCACATACAGAGCAGGTTTAGATCATTATAAATAGAATATTAAATGTTCATCATTACTCAGTATTTTGCTTCTCATCATTATCTGATGGAAATTACGAAAATGTAGGATTCATGAACTGAATTCAAATGAGCGGTGATTTCATGCCAATTTGTAGGTGTAGAGTATTTATAATGTAAGCAATGATGATAAAATTAATATCCATTGCATTGTAAATAACTCATGATATTTACTTATTACAATGTTGTCAACTCTTAACTTACTTGTGTGTTGGCGCTTGGTCATGCTAATTCACTAAATTATTATTGAAGTAAGCAATTAGGTTATAGATCTATGGTAGCAAATTTCTAATAAACTCTTACTAAGAGCGAACTATTCACGCTATACTATCCAAACAACATCATCTGCGTAGCCTTTTCGCAAATATTTTGGGGTCGGCTTCCAGTCTTACTATACTAGGTACCTAATACTAACATTAGAAATGCCAACAATAACGTTGTCTATCAGTTACCCTTGAACGGATTTCGATGAGCATTGGGCACATATTATACCAGATGTAAACGGACCCTTCACGAAGCCGTCAAACAAGCATTCTGGACATCAAACTAACCCTACGCAAAAATTATTGCTTAGAAACTACTTTTTTTTTGGAGTGAAATATGGAATCAATGTAACGCACTCAAAACATTGTGCTGATAGATGCATTGAATAGTAAACGGCTCATGGAGGTATTCAAGTGAAGTTATAACCTTAAAAACTAGTTAAAAAAAAATCACGTTTTGAAAAGTTGGAACTATAAGGCCTAAGGACTGTAACTAGAAGGTTCCCAGGTATGGTCCAGAACAAAAAAACGATCGCAATGACGGAGTGAACAAGTGCCCTTCTGCTTCGTTAAACGTCTATTTACACCTTATACATATAGACCAAGACCTATGGCCTAACTCAGGCCATGTTATAACTGTATGTCTAAAAAATTTGCAACCTTCACGTATGTGAATGCTGCGGACAAACCTGCAAACTAATATGATTCTCTTATTAAATCTAACGAACAAAATAATATGTTTCTTGGAAACTAACAAAGGTGAATGGATAAACGTCAGTTGGAACATTTAATCATAATGGCCTTGTATTTATTATCCTAAGCTACGTTGTTAATTAGTTCGTGACATGTGGAAGGCTCCTAATCCGTCAGAGACTTACCGACATTTCACTTTGTGTTGGGTTTTAATGTCAACTTCTTTCATTCGCACTTTATTGGCACCTACTTATCGCATTGTTCTATTTTTTTCCTCTGTTTTTCGCTGTTCGTAATTTCTATTGTGTACCACCTGCACAGTTGCGTAATGGTAATTTTTTTGCCGAATTTCTTATAGACCACGTCGCTTAAAATCAATTCTTTAAATAAAAATACAGAATGGATATTGCCGCTTTTATTTGTCAATGTCTTCATCCTATGAATCCTCCTATTTCCATTTTTTCCAGCTGTTCTTTTATTGACATGCCTTTATCATGGTTTGGATATCTAAATAGTTTTATAATGACCGGTTGAATCACTAGTGGTGATTTAGGACAACTAGCTGAAACAAAATTACGAGACGAATTTGAAGTTGGCATTCCGAAGGCGGCCGGTAACCGCAAAGACAGATCAGACATAGCAGCAATACGACTGGTTTAGCAGTTTAACTGGCTACTCATTTCATTTTGCAAGTTATTTCCTTATTAATAGGTCCCAATTTCATAACTACCTATTTAATAATAATATAATTATGTACGAAGAATAAATAAACAAAATACTAATAAGTATAAAATAAAGACATGTTAGGATAGGATAGACACCAACACTTAAGAGTTGGTGAATCTTATAATATCTCTAGGTTTACAAGGCAGCAGAAATGAGCTTTTCAGGAAGATTACCTGTGTATATTAGTATCAGATTATCTCATAGCATATCAAACATAAACCTGCTCTTCATAAGGCTGAAATCAAATTATGGCACAAAGTAGTACTTACGCTTGATTGACCCAAGTTCTTTATTGTTCTTAAGTATGTCACTCAATTGAAGAACGTCCTGCTCGGCACTGGACGAGTAGTGGATAGCCGAAAACCCCACCATTATAATAGCAGCAAGCATTGTGATATCAGCGAAGGTTTCACTTTTATGTCGTGAGAAATAAAAACCAATTTACATTTCACCTTGGAAAAACAATAAAACTAAATGTGTTATTTGAAAGTTTATTGGAGTGTTAAGATTTGACCCGTACTGATTGAAACTGTACTGCAACTAAGCACCATTTGGTTTGTGAGCGCTTATATGAAATCGTATGTCACTCACTTCGTTTTCATTTGAATCTCGTGTCTTTTTGTAAAACCAAGAACAAGCGGTATAACGCGTGCTTCATAACCATTTGCTTTACGTCGATTCGGGAAAAAAATCTTTCAACTTAGGCGTGGGTTGCATTTAAGCAAGATATGTTTCAAAGTTGAGGAAGAAATATGTAGATGAAATGCAGGAGTGTGGACATCCGTTGCTATCCAGTATAGTTTCACTCAGTGTGGTTATATTATTCCTTTTAGTTTTCAGTATCAGTTATTTCTCCTTTCAAGTGCTCCACCAATTCGTCGAATTTATGGTCGGTTATAAATGAAGGCATGTACACATTTCTGGGTGGACAGCAACAGTTTTCTTCATGATTTGATCTAATTCGCCTATTTCTCCGTTCATTTTTAGTCCCTTGACTGCCTTGATAAACACCACTAGAATTTTCTAAATTTTGCAACTCTTCACGGTAGTTCTTCAGCTCTTCATTTTTTATAACTCCTCGTACATTGAGGAAGTCTGCCATGTCTTTGTTGACTTTGAATTCAACAACGCATTCTGAAAGGAGATATTGAATAGTGACGTACAAGTCGGAATACATATTTGTTTCAATGATCATCATCAACAGCTCATGGAATCTCACTTCCACCTCAGGCAAAGTTGAGCGAAGCTGAGTCTTGAGCTTTCCCAACATTTTGCCAAACAGCGATACGCTAATTACGATTGAAAAAATATTAATTGGATCTCATTTATGACTTGATCTCTCAGATACGGGGTGGAAGGGAAACCGACCGGAAAACGGAAACCACATATACATAATTCTGAGCTCCCCCACATATAAATTTTTCGTCGGTTAATTTAAAAAAAAGCAGCAGTTTCCTACAAAAGTAAAATACCTACACGGTCAAAATGTGTGGAACAGCTGAATTTTTTAAAATAAATTTCTATGTGGGGGGGATTCAGAATGATGTACATATATGTGGTTTCTGTTTTCGCGTCGGTGTCCCTTCCACCTTGTACACTCCAAGCACTGCATCTTGCTATCACTGCGGTTTGTATCAGTATGAAAATAGTGTTACCATTATGAGGAGGACACTCGCACTCAAAAGGATGAGCTTTAAAGGGTACGTCTTCACTTTTTCGGAAGTTATGCTCATGTTCTGCAGTTCCCTGCGGTATTTTCCTCACCCAGCTATTCCAGGGTATCTCCCCCTGCCTGGATTCCAAGGCCATCGAAGTCAGAATGAGAGCGGCGCAAATACCCTGCCAATGAAAATTAGTTTTTAATATGTGTGTATGTATAATGTGAGTATTGTTTAGTTTTCATATGGAAAGTATTTGATAATAAAACAGCAGCCACCGATTAAAATATTGTATTGATAATATAAAGTTATACAACAAATCTAAAATAAACACATAGTTTTTAATAATTATTGGTGTATAAATTTCGTACTAAGACTTCTCAGGAATCCATATGTATTAAAACTTACACTATCACTTACGCGATATCTTCCGTGATTTTCAATTATTGTGAGCTCTCGATATTTTGACGCTGTTGCAGGCGCCATGAACTCATGATCGCAGGGTGACAGTGAAAGTTGAAAGTTTATAGCTAAAACCGTGAAAGCTTAAATAACTTTGTAGTTCAGAAAGACTTCAAAATAAAAGTTTTGGAAGGAATTTTTTTTAAATTAATTTACCGATACAGATTATTCCGTTTGTATGCTGCGATATTTTACAATTATCATTAATACAATTTTTGTCTTATGAAATACGTAGAAAGCCATGTTCATAAAAATTATAATCAGACCCCATATCTTCAAGAGAAGAGAAATGATCTTCCATTCTTAGCACTGTCGCTTCTGTTATACCATCAGGATCAGTAACTATTTGAGTTTTATACGAATTGTAATTGCCCTCTGCTTTTGAGGTTTCAATTGTAAATGGAATAATAGAAGTCTGTTCAGGGTTGAACTTTGTGTAGTTTTTTCTCTTTTTTAAGCACACGTCAGGCGCATAGTATGGACATCGCACAGCGGGGTGGGGTGTGGGGGGCTCCGTGGTTGTGGTAGTGGTGGTTGTGGGAGCTTCAGTTGTAGTTGTTGTTGTTGTGGTTGTAGGAGGTTCAGTTGTAGTTGTAGTAGTTGTGGGAGCTTCAGTTGTAGTTGTTGTTGTTGTGGTTGTAGGAGGTTCAGTTGTAGTTGTAGTAGTTGTGGGAGCTTCAGTTGTAGTTGTTGTAGTTGTAGGAGGTTCAGTTGTAGTTGTAGTAGGTTCAGTTGTGGTTGTAGGAGGTTCAGTTGTGGTTGTAGGAGGTTCAGTTGTAGTTGTAGTTGTGGGAGCTTCAGTTGTAGTTGTAGTAGTTGTGGGAGCTTCAGTTGTAGTCGTAGTGGTTGTAGTTGTAGTAGTAGTGGTAGTGGTGGTATCTGCTACTCTCAAAACAATACACGGAGTCTTTGTCGTGGTGACTCTAATCGTACTCTTCTTGAAAGGCGCAGCACTTCTTTGTGAGTGTAGGATGTTGAAGTCCCTATTGAAGATACGCCTGTAAGCCTCACGTCCTTTGCTTCCGATGAAGACAGGGAACTGTAGTGCGATGTTTCCACCGTCACCCTCTTTGCATCCTCCTTCACATAACTTATAAGGAGCAGTGAACATTAATACTCCAGGTCTTTTAGAGATTTCTAAAATTAAATTTTCTCTATTTAAGTAACTTAAGCTTTATTTGCATTATCGTGTAACGTTATATACAGGGTCATTGGGTAAATTCCTTGATATGGGTGACATTAGATCTTAAACACAGGCTTAACACACAGGGTTTTGTAGCACCAAAAAATGCAAGCCCAATATTTTTAATGCTCATTTATTCAGATGTAAATTTACTCTCGACAGCAAAGCTAAATTAGTTTTTCATAGTATGTTAATGAAAAACAAAGTTACTGTTGCAATTTGGCGATAAAATGCCATATCTCAAACCAATTAATCGTGTCTCAACCAGTCTTACCAAGGGGCATCGAATTACGCAGTACTAACTGGGTTGTGGAGGTCAGATAAGCAGTCGTTCCAGATAAAATACTGGTATTCAGCTTCATCCGGTCAGACTGGAAGCCTACCCCAACCTGGTTGGGAAAAGGCTAGGCAGATGATGATGAACATCTTTAATCGCGTAGATTTCTCAGATTTAGCAGTTTATGGTGGAGAGGTGAATAATTTCCAAAAACTTGAAAGGTTCGATTTCTCCAAAACATCTCAGTTTGGACCCCACATTATCGGGGCCAAAATTGTTGCAAATTAGGTCTATTATCACCCACTTCAAGCGATGCACCCAATTACCCTGTATAACTTCAACAAAATACTTACTCTCATTGTTGAGAATTTTGTTGATATACTGCCCTCCGTCAGCCGCATTCCCAAGATTGTAATTGACTTCATCAACTGCCTCTTCTTCTATTGTGTCAACTGTTTTACTAACTATCAGTTGGAATGAACTAAAAACAGTGAATGTTTTTAGATACAAATAACCTTTCATCTTAAGTTTCATTGTAAGCAAGTCAATCTGGTTCACCTTTCCTACTTTTGTGAAATTTATGGTTACAATTCGCGGCTACTGCGGTTGGTATTTGCCTGCCTGACATAAGTTTTATGTTTGAATTCTTATCGGAAAAGTTTTCATATTGATTTATGGCATGAGGAAGTGTGTAAATAATATAAAATTATGTTCAAATTGCGAGGAATCGCAATTGGAAACATAAATTTTGCTGACCCAATGTGTTAAGCAGAGATTGATCCCGACCTAAAAAAATGCAAGACCATGGAAATTATTTTCATAAATCTTTAAAAAGGTGTCATCGGCATCGGACTGCGATTTCAATTCGGTTAATTTACCTACAGATCCAGCGTTTTCTTATGATTATTGAGATTCATTCCGACATAGTCGCCCTGCTATAGCGGGACATTCGGAAATATTTATGTACAACGATTTATAACTGTCACTGCCTCCAACTCTTTCCAATTGGCGAAAGAGTTCTACACAATTGTTTCGCTGGGCACTGTATAAAAATAGTCGTCCAAGACACTGGCCTAGAGCAAGAAAATGTTAATAATATATCTCCGGCTGTGACATAAGTCATGTGTTTTCAAGTTTATACAACACATTGTGTGAGTTATTTGGTAGAATTTGTTACAAGGTTGGAAGGTCAAATTTGCTATTTTACATGTCTGCCAAACGAAATGTGTATTAAAATGTAATTAGTCACTGTTTGTGAGACATAAAAATAAAGTAGGGTTTTGTGGTAAATCTTAGGTTTTGCATCTAATCATCTAATCACTCACAGAGCATTTGAGTGGGCAGCGACTTAGACGTAACTGCGTTTCGAAGTGCCGCTGTTGGAGTAGAGGTTACAATTTACAGTATTGTCCTATCTACTGAAATTATTGTGGGATATCTATAATCTTCTGACATTATGCTCTGCCTAGCCTCTTCCTGACTATGTTGGGGTCGGCTTCCAGTCTAAACGTGTGCAGCTATATACCAGTATTTTATCTTCTGACAAAGGTGCCAGTGACAACGGTTTTAGTTTTTTCTCCTTAATTCTCTCAGAATATGACATTAAATGTTTCAAAAAATAGAGAAAACCTGATAAATACAAATAAAAAAACAGTTATTTACTGGGTTACAATTTTCACTTACAAAGATTTAATTACTAATTCAACTACTAATTAAATTACTGAATAAAATATGCTTATTCTTTGTATTTTCTCTCCCTTTTCTCTATAAAGTTTTTTGCATAGCTTTTTCTCCGATGTGATGCATTTTGTTGTTCTCTGAGAAGTGACCGACCAACACTTATTACCCATCATGTTAATGTTCCACCGTCCCTCTGGTATCGTTTCTCCATTTCCTTTATGTCCTGATGAAAGCATTGGCCTTGCACTTCAATATTCTTCACTCATATCACCTAAGTTTTCAGGAAAAAAAAACAATTCGTCTTGAATTGATTTTTTTCACAAAACAACCAAGAGTTTTCCAATTGTGGATCATGTTAACTACGATAAGTTCGTAGTTGGAGCTTTCACATTGCCCAAAAAGTTTGTCACATTAACTTCTTTAAAGGATTTTTTGTTATTTTTTCGGAAATAGCACACCAAATTACACAGAAATTAGCAACTGTTTTTAAAAATTCATTTTTCCTCGTTGGCCTGTGTATTCACAGGCTGATGTACATTCGCAAATCCGATGCTGCACTATTACATCCTGAGCCCATTGAATTGATGAATATATAGAATAGTTTTCTACACGATGGCTATTATGAACTGCTAAAATGGTAACGTCCAGAGCATTTTAGAAAAATAAAAAAATATTTTTGTCTGACAACCAGTCTTACTAAGGGTTATCATGTTTCTTGATCCTTGTAAAATACTTTTATGCAGTGGTATCCCGTAAGATAGCAAACCCACACCAACATAGTTGGGAAAAGGTAGTTGATGACGACGATGAAACAAATAATTTAGCAGCTGCTGTTATAAAGTCTAGTACAACAATACCTCGTTGTCGACTGCCTCGTTGGTCAAGGTTCGATTCCCAGGTCGAGCAAAGTGTTATTGGGTTTTTCCATCAGGAATTTCTCAGTAGCAGCCACAGAGTAGGCTCGCCCCCTATTACATGGGACTTAGACATAACTGGCGAAATGTTGGTGTACTAATGGGTACACCTCTGCCTAATCTTTTGAGGATTACAGATGCGATGTTATGTTATGTTCAGCAATACCAACCGATCTCATGGATTTAGTGATTTCAGAGTCATGTGATGATCAAGGTTGAATTAAAATGTACAACAAAAGCCAAATATCCACTTTGTTTAGGAATACTATCTTAAGTGGTTCAACGATAATTTCTCTGACGTCTATAGTTTGAATACCAGACGGCAAAGTCCATCAGTGCACACGTTTTGCTACAGTTTACAACTATTCCCAGTAAAGAGAAACTTCACTTAGATTGAAATGATCTAACGTATTGTATTATATAATGGGCTGGTATCCGCAACTCCACGTCCAAAGAATATTTTGTATTTTGCGCACGGGTGGGAAAAATCATTCGATCCACCCCAGTTCCCCGAGAAAGGCCAGCAACGCCTTACCGCCGGCCAGTACCGAATTACTTTGTCCTGTAGGAGGCAGACCTATGGGCTGTGTAGAAGCGCAGGGGCTGCTGTCTCGTCTTCCTCCATGCAGGCTCGGCACAGTGTATTAAAGGAGCCGTGTCCAGTAATGGCGGCCTCGGGAATCGCTGTGTATTTTCATCCATTGGATGGGTATGTTGTTGAGATTACAAATGATCTAACTAACACATCTTATCGGTGCGTGACGTGCAAGTGATAGTTAACTTATGATGATAATGCAAGTATGAGATCGGATACCCCTCTAACGGATACATTGTATATGATACTAGCTTTTGCCCACGGCTTCGTTCGCCGTACGGTCGCAAATTGTCCCACGGAAACGTTTTAAATAAATATATTCCTATTATTGAAAGAACATTCGGAATCAGAACAGTTGTTGATGAAGATTGCAACCTGTTTACAAAAAAAAATCACCTCTTTGTCCTCGTGTATTAAGATGGATCAATTTATAGCATAACGTGGATTTGGTTTATGTTATAAATTACAAGACGAAGGATTAAGTCATATCCATTAAACTCTTCGATCCGTGTAAAATACTATATTCACCTGCTGGAACTGGCAACCGACCCCAACATAGCCCAGGGCTGAATTTCTTCATTACCAAACTGTGATTCGTATGTGAAATATTTCGCAAGGTTCGGGTGGACAGGGACACGCTTCATTTTAATTTAATATTTGCTTTGAATTGTATGGTGTTCGAACTGAATTTCATAAACTGTGCTTCACATGAGTTGCGATGTGAACTCTTTGTTCTATACCTAAATTAAATTTCAGGTGACGTCTATTTGTTTAACTTTCGGTAGCCGGAACGAGGAACCGCGAACTAAACTAAAACTACCTGAAAAAAACCCTGTGAGGTCGTTTTGTCGTGGATCCGCGTTCCAGCAGGATAACTGAATGTCGCGGACCCACGTTCACGCCATACCAGAGGTTAATGAATAGTCTGGTTCTAGTTAACTTCACTCAGCAATTTGATTTGTCAAGTTAATTTGAATGGCTAAACTACCTGAGCGTGGTATTTAATCAAAATAGTTGAGAGATTGAGAGGATTTCGCAGCTTTGTTGCTAGTCCGTGAGTGGTGCAAAGTTTGTGTCGACTTGACCGTCAGTCAACATGCACGGCGCATAATTAAGGTCTTCAGCTTTTGTCCGTGTGATTCATGAATAAATGTTTCTATTGAAATATTCGAGATATAATCACTTTATCCACCCATATGATTTTGCACCATATTGTATACAGATCGACACTATTTTTTTTTTAACTTTCGTTATCAATACAAGATATGCAATCGTGATTACAGTTTTAGCTTTTTATGGTGGATCCACACAGCCCGGCGGCACTGCCGGCAGCTTGACCACAAGCAAAGCCGAAAAATGACGCCGGCAGGCGCAGCAAGCGCGGCTGTGAATCGTACAAGTCATATTTGGAGTATTGTTTTGCTTGCCGTGGTTGATGCGAATTGTAACTTTTTATCGGTTACCAAAAGCGTATATCTGATGGTGGAGTTCTACGTTACACTAGTTTGTTTCAAACGATACAAGATAAATCTGCACACTTACCACAACTACAAACATTAGAAGGAAGAAATACGCCAGTGCCTCTTTATTTCATCGGTGACGACGAATTCCCCATCAAAGAATACGAAACGACACCACTCTAATCGAAAGGCGTGATCGAACTGTTCTCCTGCTGCCCGCGGCAGGCCATAGCGGCCTCTCCGGCAAAATGCCGCCGCACATAAAGCCGGCTATATGCTACCGGCCGCTGTGTTTTAGAGATACTAAAAGAAAATCAAGCTACTTGCCTTAATAACGACGGGAGCGATGCAATGTCTTGTAGAGTTTATACTCGTAGCTCGATGAATAAAAAAAACGTTAATTCAATAAGCAAAGACAGAAAAGAAAGAAAAGAAAAGAAAGAAGAGAAAGGAAAGAAAAATAACGTTGTGTTTATGACAAAAAACCATAAACACCATAACATTAAATCAAATAAACGAAACTATTGATACCAAAAGGGCCTCAGCTCAGCATAATGCCAGATCTACCAAGGTGTACCACCTTGTGTTGCCATTTGTAAAAAGCAAAAACCTGATTTATATACAGGGCGTCCCACGGACATGCCACATGGAGGGAAAGTACCTGGAATATTGTAGATGGAACATTTTACTGAAAGAAGGCATTATTTGAATTTAAGAAACAATTTAAAACTGCATTCATATATATTTAAATAATTACATGGTTACACCGGGAATCGAACCCGTTATATGAGAAAAATAATCACCCTGTAGCTTTATCATACCGATCGAAAGGCTTCATCATGAGGATTATTTTTTGCTAAATAACATAGTGGCACAAATAAAAGGCAGACCATGAATTTTAACATTTGATGTGAAATTTTGTTCAGAAAAATGAAAAGCTGACATTGCCGTAAGGACATACAACTGACATTATTACTAATAAATGTACCCACTTGAGAAGTACGCATCATTTTATTGTAATTTAAGTGCATGATAAAATGATAAAGAGATACGTAATTAGTAGGTACCTGGTTGTATGCAACAAATCGAGCCGTATCCTGAGCCGAAAGACGAAATAATCAAAAGAGTGCGACTTTGTATGCAACAGGAAGGGACTCATTTTGAGCATTTGATAAATTGATTAATTTTGTATTAAAAATGTTAAAATTCATGGTCTTCCTTTTATTTGTGACACTATGTTATATAGCAAAAAATAATCCTTATGATGAAGCCTTTCGATCGGTATGATATAGCTACAGGATGATTATTTTTCTCATGTAACGGGTTCGATTCCCGGTTCAACCATGTAATTATTTAAATATCTATGAATGCAGTTTAAAATTGTTTCTGTCTTCTTTCAGTAAATTTTTCCATCTACAATATTCAAGGTACTTTCCCTCCATGTGGCATGTCCGTGGGACGCCCTGTAGATATGCACAAATTCAGTGGGCTACCGTTACTTACAAACACACATTGCATTTCTGTACTACATAATTATATCTAATATGCAGTTGTGACCTTAGTTCTAATAATATATTGCATACTATGTTGAGCTGGCCACTTTATCATAGCTAACGACGCTTGTTCACCTGCACATTATCAAGCACGAATAGATCTCATTTGTTTCGTATTCTAAAACAAATAATTGCTACATGTACACCATATCTACTGAAATATCACACAATGTTTTGTGTTGGAACTGTTAAGGACAAACATGGTAAGTAGGAACTGTACAGGGCAAAGTTAGCCAATACATTTTATAAACAGGAAATAACATAACATATAATCGGGCCTGTAATCCACGAAGGGTTAGGCAGAGGTGTACCTTCAGTGCGACCACATTTCAACCATTATGTTTATGTAGCATGTAATAGAGAGCGAGCCTATCAACCATTAACCGGGCACAAATCCAGACTCAAGGCTGCTACACAGAAATCGCTGATGGAAAAACCCAACAACATTCGGATTGACCTGGAAATCAAACTCAGGAACGGAAATAGGTTATATTGTTACTAGTTGTGCCCGGTGGCTTAGCTCACGTTAATATTGTAATTTGCCATGTTAAATATGTCTGAAACTCTATAAATATGCTCTATGATAACCTAACAGTTCTAATGATCGGAAGCGAGACAGCTGAATGTAGTGTTCCTGGATCTTTACAACACTAATTTGATGAAGTCCAAACAAATATCGCCTGATATGGAGCGATGACGCGGCCTAGGGTGGAGCACGCTTGCCTAGGAGAAACCGATTCACTCGAATCTTGAAAAGATCCAGATTATAACGATCGGGGAACAGAAAAACCGGCTGTGAACTCCTCAGACTGGCGGTTCGCACGGTACCACGGTATCATTTTTTTAATCGACTTCAAAAAAAGGAGGAGGTTCTCAATTCGGTTGTATGTTTTTTTTTTTTTGTGTTTGTTACCTCATAACTCCGTCATTTATGAACCGATTTGAAAAATTCTTCTTTTATCTGAATGGATCTACTTCCCGATTGGTCCCATAGAAATTTCATCAAAATCGGTTCAGCAGTTTGGTTTTGAAATCAAAATAGCTGGAAAATGTCATCCAAGTAAAAGAAATTGCGAAATTGATACTTGACAAGGATTTGTGTGTGATACGATAACTAAAAAGGGTAAAATAAAAACTTTTTTGCAAAAAAAAACCAACTTCCAAAAAAAACACTAAAAAAGTAGAAAATAACTTTACTTTCGGAAGTCGGTGGCAAAAAAGTCAATGAAACAAACAATAGTCACCGACTTCCGAAAGTAAAGTTATTTTCCACTTTTTTTGTGTTTTTTTTTGGAAGTCGGTTTTTTTTTGCAAAAAAGTTTTTTATAGTATTTTTTTAAGCTATCGCTTCATAGAATTGCTTAGCAATTTCGAGCGAAGATTCTGTATTCAGACCGATCAATAAAATCAAATAACAACGTAAATACACGGTGCAAAATTGGCCGAAACTATAGGAGCCAGACTGCGGATAACAATATCAAATGGCCGATGATAGGCAAAATACGAGTAGCTAACTGCAATTAATACTAAACTGTTTCCCGAAGTTGGCCGTACATCCATCGACGCCGAGAACGAGATTTAGTTTGGCATGGCTGCCTTTATTTAATAAGATGATTGATAGCTATGCCGTGACAAGATGCCAACCTGTCTTACAACGACAAGCTAATTCATCTGGTCATGCGTGACAATACTGCAAATTTGATATGAATATCTTCTTTCTTTATGTAGGTTGTGGAGGTCAGATAGGCAGTTGCTTCATGTAAATTACTGGTATTCAGCTTCATCCGGTAGGACTGGAAGCCGATCCCAATATAGAGAAAATTGTAGGCAGATGATGATGATATTCTTTCTTTATTGTGTGGTTAGTGCGTAACCTGGCGTGAGAGAGTTTATGCCACCCATAAACGGCCAATCTAGAGGGACTTGGCGTTAGGTGCCGTCGATAATTGTCTCTCAGGCATGCTGGTGGATTTTTCAAAGCGGGTATGTCTTATAATCGAAAACATGTGACCTTGATAATCCCGCATTTGACCCACGTGGGGCATATTGCGTGGGCAATCTCACAAAGAGCTGGCCGATGTCCCGGCATTGGGTAACACTGTTGGTTGACTCATCGTCTACCTAGCCTTTTCCCAACTATGTTGGGGTTGGCTTCCAGTCTAACGGGATGCAGCTGACCTTCACAACCCAGTTAGTACTGGGTAATACGTAACCCCTTGGTAAGACTGGTTGTCCGAGTTTTGGGCCACTAACTACCTGTAGCGACTGTCAAAGATCTACAAATGACAGCCGGGACCAATGGCTTATCGTGCTTTTCGAGGCACGGAGGAAACTCGACACGTAGGTAATGGGTGGTCACTCGTCCACGGACCAACCTAAATATCACAAGCACAGCTTAACCTTAATATCTACCCGAGCGGCTGTTATTATTTAGCCTTCAGAGAAAATTTACTGACGTGATATTAGAAAATTATATTCTGAATAACACATACAATCATTGAAAAGTTTTTTTAATTTAAATTAGGTACCTGTCTACCTGTAAGTGCTCAGTTACGGAGACGCGGCGCGTCGGGTGCCGCACAACGCGTCGCACGACGCGCCGCGTCTCCATAAATGAGCCCTAAAAGAGAAGAGACCCGAATTTTTTAAATCTTATGTTAAACAATGTAATAAAAGTAAAAAAAAACCTGTTCTATTTGACATCCAAAACAAAATACGTGACCCAGGGCGGGTAATTTTTTGGCATCTTGCATCCAACGTGTTGATTTTGTTCACATAAAATGTACTATGCCTTCGGACTATAATAACAAATCGATTGACACCTCATTTATATGTCCACTGCGGCGGAACATAAAAATGTTACAAACAAAACATACATAGACGGCTAAAATCATAACGTTTCCTTTTGTCTTTGCCGTTGTCGGGTGAAAAGAAACATAGCTATGTCAAACTACCCTATCTGAGGTTTACTGCAAAAACGAATATTTCTGCATTACTTTCAGTCAAAAAATAAACGACCATATATCAGTATTTTTTTAACATAAGTAAACGAGACCTAAATCCAAATGTTTTCATATTACGATACCTCACTTCTCTCGCAAAGTTGGAAACGGAAACCCATTAATGCAGGTACTCCAAAATAGACTGACACTCCTATTTACTTGCTATACCTCTGTGATATCGAACACAATGCGGCCGGTAATTAAAATTCTCCCACCCGCCAGATCAGTCAATTATCCGGTCATTTATGAATAAATTGATGAGTCTCGATGATGAATGAATACATGGATGAGTCGGATGATGTAGTGTCTCAGTGATGGTTCCTCCCTCAAATAATTGACGATCGCTATAATTGGGTGACAGAGTGCGCCATTGATATTATCGACGGGATAAAGAATATTTTAGTTATTGCTACAGTTTATGAATTATAGTTTCGTATAGGTTGCTTACAGGAAAAATGGTAAAGATAAGTGAAAAAAAATATTTAAAACACCGGATAAGTACCACTTATACCGACGCCATCTTATGTTTAGACGATGAAATAGATTTTCCTTGTTTTCATAACTAAAGTAATTCCTAAGTACCTACTACTAAAATAAGAGTTATTACAGTACCTAAAAAGAAAAGAAAGCAAAGAAAGCTGCTACTAGTGTTGTTAATGGTCATCTTCTAAATACAAAAACTTCGTCGACTTCCTGGAGTTTAGTAACGTGGTATTACGTATACAAATCATACAAAACGATTTTGTTATAATTATTCAGTACAACACATTCAAAAACTCATTAAACTAAACTTACTGGTGGTTTAATTTGAATGTGAGCGACATTTCATAAATTATTGTCGTTAAAATGTAATCCGGAACGGAAATGCACATGAAGCAAAGTTTGAGTGAATTTTGCGGAAACAATTACGAAAACACGTATCGTGAAGTAGTGAACACTGCAAGAGCATCGATGTCGCAAATTGAGCGTTCTATTTATAAATATCGAGTACCCAATCGATGTCTGGGCTCCCTTGGTCATTGTAACATTTAATTATCTTCAATTTGGCCGATTGCCTACTTTACCTGCTAGGTAGCCCAACATTGGCGCACGCCCAAGTGATTACATTCACTGAACTGTCAAAGATAAGTTATTTTAGATATCTCGACATTGAAATTTTGTGTGCGCCCACTGACTGAGTGTGTGTCACGCGATTGTGACATTGAACGTCTTGCATTAAGAGCCATATTACTGGCTTCACGCGTCATGACAGATACTGACATAGATACTTTATTACCGCATAATGTTTCAAACAAATCATTTACTATTGATGTTATTATGTCTCATAACTATGACTGTCTATCCCCAACAACTGTTTATGTATTGGCAATATTTCACAGAGAAAGTTGTCATTTCGTGATCAGAATGTAAATTAATTATTATTAATTGTTCATTTATAATTAAAATTTTTTAACGGGTACTATTATTATCCATGAATAATTTTAATTATTCACCCATAAATCACTTTTATTAAGAAATCAACGTACAGATTTATTATCCTAAGCGAAGTTAATGGGAGCCATTTATCTGGATATTAATCTAATATACCTTATTAGTCGTTGTCGGGGATCGATTGCTAGGGTATTATTCTTTCTTATAATACGGGAAAAGGTCGCAGGACTGTATTGTGCTTATGTTTATTGCTATTATAATATGCCTTGTGGTTCTAGTAAAAGTTCGGAATATAACGTGATATAAAGAGGACAGTTTAAAAGCTTTTCAATGATGCTGTCACCATAAATTGTTTGATCGTTTTTTCTCCTACCACAAACTCCGCAGGTGGCTGGTTTTTGGTTATTTTTTTTTTGTGAAATTTGTAATGGAGTGGATGTCGGTCCGTGTGCAACGGTATATTTGGAGGATACGCTAATTGAAGAGCTTGCATCATGTACATATGTAGGTACAGTCCATGATCCAGACTGAACACATGTAGTTGTATCAACACCGCTGTAAATCATCTCTAGCAAGATATTTATGTTTAGTTCCTGTGTGCAGGTGTTATCTTTGAACTCTGTGTACGTTAGCATTTAGTTTAACATGTTCACAGACTCAGTTATCATGTGTAATATGTTAGTTGGTAAATTATATCTTGAGTCTCCCTTACAATGATTTAATGCTTTGGAAGCTTCTAAGAATAAATACTCAAATCGCAAAGCTTGTTGATGTGATTGTCGCATTGCATAAAACATTTTGTATAAATATTTCTTAAATTTTAAGACTGCTATAGAGAGATGAGTTCATGGGTACCTATAGGGAATACGCAAGCAAATGAAACCAAGTAGATTAACTTAAAGTTTTATTGTCTTACACAAATAAGACAGATATTAAAGAGGAATGCGGACGGCTTCCGATTGGTGTTACTATTAACCGTAGCGGCGGCGCCTGATGCTGCATCACACCAGCGAAATCCTGTAACATCGACACAAAGGTCACGCCGGCTCTCCGGAGTGGGTCCGCTGAAGCGAGGTCAAGCGAGGGTGTTAGAGCGAAGCTAGATAGAGACGGTGTTAAATCCGAGTCTGGAATACTTCCTCGAGATGAGGGACTTGCTGTGGTAGCGATGGAACCTGGCGCCCGTCGATATGTGGCGGAGGAGGGATGAGTCTTTCTGCTTGTTGCTGCTGCTGGAGCCCTTGGATAGGTAGGTGCGCAGCGCGCGCTCGCCCCAGGTCTGCGCGCGCGGCCTCTCCACCGGCAGCCCCTTGTTCCGGCGGTCCAGGTAGTTGATGACGTCATTGTAGTAATTGTGCTGGTAGTCGTACAGGTAGTTGTATTGTAGGAATCGCGGCCTGTAACGTGAGGGCGCCTGTTTACAAATGTACCACTCGAAATATTGATCGTTATTTTACCATGGAAGTCGAAGCAACTATAATTACTTCCAATTATGTTGAAAACATCTAAATGGACAAATAAATTTACAAACCGTGTTGTTTACAAATTGAGCCAAGCTGCTGAAAAGTTATTTTATAATTCATTAAATATGGTTGATCACCTGATCCAGTGCTTAAATACTAGTTTCGGAGGTTCAGTGCCCAGGACGGTGCTTTCGGGTGCGGGGGGTTCGGCCACCTCGGGCTTAGCCGCGGCAGGCTCGGCTGCTGCCGGGGCTGCCTCCGCCGGCGCCGGCGCAGGGGTCTCTTCAATATCTGCGTCGTCCCACATCTCGTAAAGGGGTACTCTGCGATCAAAAACCACGACGTTATTGTTGACACTTGCTAAAGGAACTTCACTATGATCACGACCGGTCACGGCACTACTTCACAGACCTAACTGGGTTGGAGACACGTGTGGTGCGGATGCTCGTTCGTCTACGACTGTCAGCTCCGTCCCCCGGCGTCGTACGCAGCCTCCCGATTTATCTCCCTTTGACCCCACCTGGCTGTCGCAAGCGCTATGTTTGTGCGACTCGTTGCCAATGATGTTCTGTCAATACGCTGACCGTGCATTGTATTGAAAAATTCCTAGTCGTTTTTAATTAGTGTGCCAAGTGACGCATAGTCGCTTTTGATGTAGGAAAAGTGTTTATCATCATTTGAATGTTTGTTAATTAAATCATAATATTATGTTTCGCCGTGTTACTATTAACAAACATTAATATGGTTAATGATGTATTTTGTAATCATAAATCAACTCACTGTTACAAATTGCTTTCATAAGAAATTGCGATTGCTATAATGGTGATCTACACACGAATGTATTAATCGTCTTGAGGTCATTAGTTACGGGTGTCAGATGAAAAGACAAAACAGAGATATAAATTTCCGCTAGATCGTGTTGGAGTTTGGTGGAAATGAGCCAGATTGTCACCAACTCTTACCTACACAAATGATGTCACATCTGTTGTTAAAACCGGAAGACAATTCATTGATTTATTTATGTCAATATGTAAGGAATTATTTTTTTGCGGTGGTTGTTTAAGTACCACTAAAGTCTCATTAAATGTTTTGGTTTTTTCCATGCAATTCATTTTGCCCTAACGCTTTCATTCTGAACGGCATTTCCATTACTTTTGAAAGCTTTGAAGATTAAAAACTACTAGTTGCGGATGCAATCCGTTCTGCTAATTACGCAGACGTTCCGCATGTTTTGTTATAATAAATGGGGATTAATTGGTGATTACCGAACGTTTCACACCCGCACTGTATCAATGAATGCGGCGGATGCCAAGCGTGCTTAACATAATGTATTACGTCTCGGTCAAAAGACAATATGATTAAAATAAACGATCTGTTTGGACGGAAAGATCGGTCAGGCTTTGGGAAAATGGCATATCTATTCCAACTGGATTTTCTAGGTATATCAATTATTTATTTCAGTTTCATAAAAAAAAAATATACACAAATTCATGCCTTTTCCCATTTAGTTGTAGGTAGGCAGAAAACCAAAGAACGCCACTTGCTTCGATCCCTTACATACTCCTGTCTACGTTCATACATCTGGTCATAGACGCACAACACTGTAAAAAAAATAAAACAACAAAAATACATTACCTACACACAATTTTTTATCAGAATAAATCGTGTTGCCATTGACTTTTAGCTAAAAACTGTAAAAGCGCAACGTTTCAAATATCGAACGTTGGAAAACGACAGAATTGACATATGCAACAATGTTTACAATGGCTATAAAAATGGAAAAATAATGATTTTATATAAATAAATAATTAAAAAATTCAAGCACTGAAGGGTAATAACCCCTTTTATTTACAAACAATAGTGAATCGAAACGGCCGGCACAGCGACAAAAGAAAAAAACACTGTAAATATAAGGGTTTTAGATAGCGCTTAACGAAGCCGATAGGCACTTGGTGTTCCATATTTTTGTTCTGGACCATAGCTGGGAAACTACTGTTACGAAGATATTAAAGGTTTCCAACATTTTCACAAAATAAAAAACAAAAAAAAACTAGTTTTAAATGTTATAACTTTGGAGCCTGGACCAAGCACGGTTAATTGCAAAAGAGTCGCCCTCTACCACATGCGACTTAAACATACTACCTGGCGAAATGTGGGTGTCTCATATTAGGTATACCTCTGCTTAAACCTTCTTTAGCGTGTGCAGGCTTAATTAAATGATTTATTTATTTGTAAAATAAGACGATAATTATAACAGGCAAAAGAAGAAATTAAATATAGGGACTAAAGTAACAGATAAGTGCAAAACTATTAACAATGTAAAATCTATAATTTTCTACTTACCCCTCCTTCGGAGCACGTGGTCAAATCAATATCTTATTTATAATAGTCACGTGATATTGATAGCGACGTTGGCATCCGATGAAAAATTTACAGGTAAATAGACGTCTGCTATATGCCAGTTAATAAATAATGGGCATTGTAAATAAGTATGTGATTGTGAGTCACACGAGTCGAATTAAGCATTAAGCAATCGCCTTATAAGGGTGAAGTCTCCTGTAAATGGTCATCGATATAATGTACTTATGTACATCGCGTCTTCTTCTTTAGAATCGATGGTAACTTATTTTTGTCAACTCTAGGTGTCCACGTTACTCACGGCGTCTGTACAATTTTTAAGTCCGTTAATGTACAGGTGTAGTGTAGGATATAGGATATTCCAGCAAGTGGGCCAGGACGTGTTCACACTGAGTGCCGCAAGAATCTTAAATCCCCCATTTTGTCTTGTGACGGGTACTGTAATTTCATCTTTTTAACCGACTTCAAAAAAAGGAGGAGGTTCTCAATTCGGTTGTATGTTTTTTTTTGTGTTTGTTACCTCATATCTTCGTCATTTTTGAACCGATTTGAAAAATTCTTCTTTTATCTGTATGGATCTACTTCCCGATTGGTCCCATAGAAATTTCATCGAAATCGGTTCAGCAGTTTGGTTTTGAAATCAAAATAGCTGGAAAAAATATGTCATCCAAGTAAAAGAAATTGCGAAATTGATACTTGACAAGGATTTGTGTGTGATGCGATACCTAAAAAGGGTAAAATAAAAACTTTCTCCAAAAAAAAAACCGACTTCCAAAAAAAACACAAAAAAAGTGGAAAATAACTTATAATAATTAATAACTTTACTTTCGGAAGTCGGTGGCAAAAAAGTCAGTGAAACAAACAATAGTCACCGACTTCCGAAAGTAAAGTTATTTTCCACTTTTTTAGTGTTTTTTTTGGAAGTCGGTTTTTTTTTTGCAAAAAAGTTTTTATTTCTTCACAATTCAAAAGTGCCTGTGACTGGCCTACTTGAAAACTTACAAGCTTTGATTTTGATCAATCTTTGGCAGATCACTAACCATGTGGGCACACAATCGATTTTGTTAAGATAAGTTTCAGGGGTTACTTCAGGTGATCGTTCCGCCGCGCCGTCTCACCTTGATAGGTCTAGGTAGGTCAATTTAAAAGAAGAGGTGACCACATACAAATACAGTCTAGGTAATGAAGTCTCTGATAGCGATTAATAGGAGACTCCACCCTTAGTATTTCTAGTATTTTCTTTGATCTAGACACCATGTTTTCTTACATATACATTTATATATGTATATGTTGTATATTGCACGTGTTATTAGTCATAACGAATGTATCGATTTTAGAGTGGTCTAAATTGGACGATGATATAGGTATTATTATTTAGTGATTGTCTATTTTTGTTGAGACAACGCGTGTAAACAGACAAGGCAGTCCTATTTATGGTCATGAGTCTTACATATTGCCTTATTTTGGTAGTGTGAAGAGGGTATAACTACATACTCTTTTAATCCATTCAAAATGTGTCTGCTGAGTACCAGTTACAACGATGTTCCCATGGACAACTTGTACGGTATATGGTCCACATCCTTTAATATCCGCACACCACACCTTTGTGATCACCGGTTGATAGCAATAGGTTCGCCCTTTATTACATGGGACTTAGTCATAACTGGCGAAATGTGGGTGTACTATTAGTTAGGTACACCTCTACCTAACCAATCGGGGATTACAGATTGTATGTATGGAAACCTTTGTGATACATGTACATTAGAATCTCCCTCTAGTAATGCAGAAGTTCATGAGCGACAGCAGATTATAACAACTTTCCATCAGGAATGAAGATAAAATAAAAATCGAAATATAAATGGAGCTCTCGGTTATTTAAATTCTGAACAACGACCTGCAACAAATTCTTTCTTACCTTTCGAAAAAATCTCACTAAGTAACTGGTCCTGGTAAAAAGGCTTTACCAGTTAATTTCTAAGACAAAGTAAATCCTTGTATTTAGTATTTTTCTTCATAAACACGACAACTATTTATAGGCAAAAAATGTTTCAGATAATTAAAAAGCTATTCGTTTTTGTTGTTACCTTGCAAGAAGTTGTTATATTTTATGAAAATGTTTAACTTGAATAGATTATCTCCTAGTTAAATAAATGAATAACATTGAAAACGAAGCCTTAAACAAGATTTATATTTTTTCGAAGAAAATGAAGTATTTTGTAATTGTTACTGAAACAAGACAAGTCTCAGTGACATCTTTTTGCTCCACCGCTTAATTGACAGCCCGTTTACACGACGACAATCCGTTTTTTTTGACTTATCGTTATTTTTTCACGATTTATTTTAGATTGCGGGTATGCTTTTTAAATTCCCGTGTTCATACGCTTCACGATTCGTGAAAAATGACGGATAAGTCCTAAATCACGTAGCGTCTTTTAAAAATCGGGTACGTCAAAAAACACCAATCGTGATTTTTTTTTGTGACGGATTCGACGATACGCTCGCTCCCGAAAAATCACGGAACTAATGTGAACACACCACTTCATTTTTTTGCCGGATCGTGATAAAACACGATTCCGTATGCAGTGTGAACGTCCATCTGTCATGACGTGTGTTATGACAGATTGTCTATGACGGAAGCCGTGTGAATGGGCTTTAATAAAGAGAACGAACTAAAGAACACCAATATATATATATATATAATTTTATAGATGCGTTAGCTTATGAGTATCGATGGAATGTTTGTTGATCTTTCACGCAAAAACTACTGGATCACACAGATGGTTCTAAACGTGGATATTTCATGTTCAAATAAGATACTTTTATGCCTGTCGTAGGATCCCGTGGGACAATTACTGAACTCCACTAGTCTATACTAGTATTATAAATAGGTAAAATTTGTTTGTAACTTTGTATATCTCCGGAACTACTGATCCGATTCTAAAAAATATTTGTGGTTGCCATAGGCTGATGATATAAATTATATTTATATCATGCTTATTAGCCGAGCTATCACAATTTTTGAGGACGAAGTCGCGGACGAAGTTCTATTAATTCATAAAGTGCTAAAGTAACACAGCTTGGCGATTGCAGTATACGTCATTACCCCACAGAAGGACGCTATCCATCATGCTGACCTATAATCGTCTTTAAATCTTCATGAACACGGTCTAGGTGTGTTCTAACTCCTATTCCTTTTGATGGTTGACTATTTGTAGTTGACAGTTGACTGAATGTACCCTAGTGCCAGTAATACGGGTGTTGTACACTGTCATTGTTAGAGTGGTGTGATACAGAGCTCACGCCAGAGATCATAAACCTGTGGCACAGTTCTGGCCTTTAATATGACACATACAGTTTTGCCAACAAATACCCACTTTTGTCCTGGTGATTCTGGGTTCAATTTCCGGGTCGGTCAAACTTTATTGGGGTTTCGCATCAGGAATTTCTGAGTAGCAGGCACGGAGTTTAAATTTGTGCCCGGTTTAATGGCAATAGGCTCGCCCTCTATTAGATGGGACTTTAACATAACTGTTAAGATTAACATAACATAACTGTTTTAAAATTTAAAAAAAGGTTTTAAACCAATAATAGTTTAATTACGTTTTAGAAACCTATGTGCATACCCCTGATCCATATATATATATTATGTAGGTTTATAAAAAAAATAACTAAGTATTATAAATGCGAAAGTTTGTGAGGAAGGACGGATGTTTGTTACTCTTTCACCCCAAAAACTACTGAACGGATTTGTATGAAATTTGGCTCATAGATAGTTTATAACCTGGGTTAAGACATATTTTTTATCCCGGTAATGCGACCCCGTGGGAGAGTTACCGAACTACACGCTTTGGCATGAACTAGTATGAAATAAACCTAAAACTAAAATTTGAATAAGTTTAGCTGTTCAGAGCGTCATCTCTGTGAATGACACTTATATTAAATTTTTGACATTTTCTGGAGCGTACATTTATTTTATTGACACTGCAAATTGGCGGTCGATAATAATGAATCAACCAATCATAACAGTTTACGAGCGCTTCACAATTTGTTAGAGTGCTGGTTTTCGTTCCAGAAACTGGGTGATAGTCCCTTTCTACAATATGATTTGCCATTCTAGTAACTGGGTATTGAAGGTACGAGGAAAACGGATGTGACTTAATAGTAAATTCTGAGTACGGCATTGAACGATGAATTCTAAATGCATTGTAAATTGAATTCTATAGAGGTCTGTGCTAAGTTTTATATTGCTTCTTAAAGGACCGGCTAGATATTGCAGTAATTTGAGAAAGGTAAAAAGAAGGAACGCTATCCGTGCCCCTTCAGTGGGACAGTACCTACAGGTTTAGTAAAAAAAATGCTAAACTTTTATTAGGAAACGTCAGCCGTGCCGCTTTCTGCCAATATTTAATATGTTTTTGCTGCAAAACTGTTGATGAACTCTGGTCCACACCGTCCGCGCCGCGTACATCACACGCCGTGGTCCGCCACGACAGCCGATCGGGTGTAATGTGGTCGATCCTTTATCTGGCCGCGCCGCCCGTATGTCCGGCACTGCCTAAATTAACTAGTTGCATTTTGAATCACTGCCGAATCCATTTACCTCATTATTATACGACGAGTTTATTTTGTTTGATTTTGATGTTGCTTTGTTTATGATTGAGTTACATTCTTTGTGTTTTCTGTCTCTATTAGACGCTCTGCTTGCGTCGATGGTTTATTCGAGTGAATGTAATTTTTTCCTAGATTACGGCAAAGCCAAACCAGTCTAGATCTGTGCTTGCAACATTTTATGTTCCACTGTAGCACCTAAACTGCTGAGCTGATTTTAATGAAGGACATGTCTTGCCTGATAAAACTCGATAGATAGCGTTGCTTGATGCAACACAATTCATTATAACAGGCTCCATTGTTTGCGACCAAAATCAATATGACGGATGTAACACCCAAAAATCGTGTTTATTTAGAACGAAGTACCTTTACTTGGCTTGACTTGGCTTGGCTTGGCTTGGCTTTTTTTTTTTAGATATGTAGGTGTAGAACCTGCAGTACCATCTTCTCGGGAACCAGGAATTCCTCGAAAATTCGGTACTTTTGGTACTGCTAAGCGAATTGAGAGTTGAAAAATAATAAAATTGTAAATTTAAATAAACTAACTATATACATTATAACAATTAAATACGATTAAATAAACTAAAATAACTAAACTAACCATTAACTATAAAAGGGCATCATAAAACTCCTCTTCAACGCTGTCAGCCTGTAATGTGCCCAAGAGACTAGCGGCGTTGCCACGTTGCATGGCAACATTTAACCTCTGGCCAAGGTAAAAGCCAGCCCTTGGGTCACGGGAAGCGTCAACTAGGCGTTTCAAAATTTCCTTAAAAAGGCGCGGCCCCAGAGTTTCAATCCCAAACGGCCCGAAAATATAGTTTCCACAAAGGTTACTATATTTACACAGCTTGAGGTTATCCGTAGCCGCAGCGGCAGTGGCAGCACAGCACGATGAGTTTGGAAGATGTGATGGCGCAAGAGAATCGACACAAGTTGCGTCCCAAACTAAAGGCTTACTCATCTTCCAAGGAAACAAAGAGATGCCGTCCGGTCTTTTGCCATCGTGGCGTGCCAAGCCATTGGGCTCTAAGATAGCCGGAACGCTGACGGTAACAAGAGCTCGTCGGATGATGTCGTTTATGATATATGTGCGAGTCGTTTAGATAAAACGACTCGCACTTCGGCTGCATGACAGGCCGTGGTGTCTGAGGCTGTTGACAGCTCCACCACAGTGACAGCGATGAGGAGAGCAGCAGGCGGCTCCAAGACGTAAAGAAGCAGCGAGGCGGAAGGTCGTGCCGTTGGACAAAGTGCCTATGCTTGACGACTGCAGTGCGTGAAGCCAAACACCCGACTCCCACTCACCCACAGCCAGCAGGCGCGCACGCTCAGCAGTAGTAGCAGACGTGTTGAGTTAATTGGCACGGCACATCAAAATTAACCAGTGTGGAAGCGAGGATATTCCTGATTAATTTCTCAGTACCGTGGAACGAAGATATGAAAGCCGGCAATAAAATAATTTTCTTGTCCTTAACTCGGCACGTTTCCTACATTGCTGCACTGCACTAAAATCAGTCAAACAAATCCGAACTGGAGCGGTTTACTAGTAGCTTCAAAGCTTCTAGATCTTAGACTAGGAGACTTCCACTATCAGCCTCTTCGCTCCATCATTAAACCCTCATAATATTCTCTTTACCTGTTACCAACAATGTAATCCAATCTTAAAAGTCAATTTTAACTTACTTCTAACAGTCTTATCAAAATGAAACTTTGTATGTATGTGTACTTCGAGCTGATCTGATTATGGAGCCACAAGAGTTCTACTAACCATAGTGGAACTCTTTTGTGGCTACTAGTAAGCCCCTCGAGTTTGGGTAGATATGCTTTGACAAGTCCAATAGATTGGGCTTAGTGAGAGCTCATTCACACGAAGACGGTTCGTTTTGTTGACGAATCGTCTTTTTTCACGGTTCGTTTTTTTTTTTGACGGCGGCTACGATTTTTAAATGCCCGTTTTCACACGCATCACGAATCGTAATGTAAAAAAAATACAGTCATGTTGAATAAATCTGTTTAAAAATAATCGACTGACTGCTTCATTCTAAATTTTGAAACTAAGTTTGGCAGGAAACAGCTGTATCTTCTTCGAGCTCTCTTACATTTCGGCGCTAAGCTAATTTTACAATTTACCTTAAAGGCATACCTATAAAAAATGTATTTATTATAAAAGTACAGGATATTTGTGACATGAAAAAGAAAGTCTATATTCAATAGAAACTACAAATTGGAGGTCCCAAATCAGGTCTACGTGAGTTTTTGCCTAAACATACATTATTTATTACAGTTAATAAATAACTTATCTAAAATTCGTTTTCATTATTATTGCAGCAGAGAAAACGTACAAGTTATAACAAGTAAATTGTAATTTCAATCAAGATTTAAACAACCTTGCAACTTCACGTTTTTTTTTGTAAAATCCTTCTTAAAATTAAAACTACAAACTATATAACTGTCCGTGACTTCGAATCAGTGTAAGTAAGAATCTCAGTTTAACACAATCAGCTAATAAAGATCCCGCTGTTGGGACACAGGGCTCCACTTTTCGACAGGGAGTGGGCAAAAATCCACCACGCGTGCCCACTGTGGGTTGGTGAATGTTGAATGTCTTCGAATCCTTGGTACTTGGGTGTGCCCTTCTCTCACGACGATTGATAACCTTTACCATTTTGAGAGCAGTTGCGAGGAAATAAATTTAATTAAGTATCTCAATATGTCGTGTCGTAATGTCGTGATGGCCTAGAGTTAAAGACCTCGTCGCTCATGCATGAGGTTGAGGGTTCAAATCCGGGTGACCAATGTGACTTTTTCAATTCATATGTACTTTTCTAAGTTTATCTTGGACATCACAGATATCGGTGAAGAAAAACATCGTGAGAAAACCTGGACTTATAATATAAGTCTGAAATCGCCAACCCGTCTTGAGCAACCATGGTGATCAATGCTCGTGTCTTCTCTGTATGAGAAGAGGCCTTTGCCCAGCAGTGGGACAGTTACAGGCTGGTATTATTTATTTATTAAGTATCTCAATGCGATTTTTATACAAACAAGAATCATCATTCTCTTGAACTTATCCTCTTATCCTCATTTATTTGAGGTCTGAGCAGCATGTCTTCTTCCATACTTCTCTATTACTCATCATCTCAGCAGTCACCTCCTTTTTAGCCATATCATCCTTCACACAGTCCATCCATCGTTCCTTTGGTGTTCCTCGACTAACGTGAAGAAAATGTTAAGTATGAATGTAGATGGCTATAAAACCATCCATTTATTTATTTTAATTTTCTTTATTGGCCAACCAACAATTGTTTACACTGTAAATATTTAAAGTAATATTTACCATAATCTAAGGTTAATGTAACAATTTCTTACAGGTTAGCACCGCATGCCCCACAAACATATTACGTGTGCCACAAGCACTAAACTATATTAATATGTAATTAACTTCTAATTAATTAAAACTTACAACTTTAAATTAACAGTACGTTATGGAATATAAAATTAACATAAACAGTAAAATTAAAATTAATAGAAGAAAACAAACAGATACAACAAAATAGAAAAAATATCTAGATTCATACTCAACATTTTCCTTACTACATTTTCCTCATTCCTCCGCATAACATGTCCATACCACGATAACCTACCACACAACTTTTCAGTTACCGGAGCCATTTATAAAAACAAGAATATTGACCGGAAAATATGACGATAGCGAGATGTCATCAAAAATTCTTCATGCATAATTTAAAATGATATCAAACGTCGCGCGTTGTTGTAAATCGGTGAATGGCTAATATATAATATGAATTCCTCAGTTCCTATACATATAGTACGACGTTGATTGATGTACCCAGCCACAATAAAATATCGATGGATGATTTGGCTTCAGTCAACGGTCAAACGCTGACCTACTTAGCTGCCAATGTACAGGATGGTTCCCAATGCGTTGTTTGGAACAATCAAGTTAGCCGTAAGTAGCATTTGCATACGTAACTGGTATATGCTGGAGGCATGTGATGATGATATTGGTGCTATTGTATTAGAAAAGCAATATGGTAGATTGATATTTTGTTCAATGGAACATAATGATGCATGGCATCTGCTATGTAGGTAGGTATTTTTTATTTAATTTCTTACAAATACAAATCTAATAATCCATTCTAATTTATTAACATTCAAGTGTTATCATATAAGTTAAAATTCACAGGACGTTGGATAACTAAAACTTGCGCACCTACAATCTACAGCATTCACGAACACAATGTAAAGTGGGTACTTCGGTACGCAGGGTCTACGCCGAGCTACGAGCAATGTGACCACTCGTAGAACATTGCGGTCCGTGTCTGCGCTGCTACGGAATCTTGCTACGGCGTAGCACTAGGGAAGCTATTGACATGATCATTTCAATTCTTAAGTTGGCGTATAGCACTTTTTATATACACATCATTTTTTGCATAACTTTAAAAGTACTGGCCTAGGTGGCCTAGGTGGCTGGCATATTATTTAACGTATTCCAAATTCGAATAAAAAAAGCAATTAATTATGGATGCGGCAATCCAGTTCCTATTGAGTACGCGTGGGCTACGCTGCAACGAAGGTTTTTACGAAATTTTCCCAAAATCTGCTGACGGACAGTCCAATTTTCATGCATCTACGTTGAAACTGGGACCTTCTACCGAAATTAATAACCTCGTTTTGGGCATAAAAAATCGTTGCAGATGTGTTATAAACATTCGAGGTGGTCTTAAAAATTAATTACTATTATTTTTTACACAATTTATTACATCATTTAATTATCACTATTTTATCAGTGGTGACGATGATGGAAAAGTCTAAAAGCTAAGCCAAGCTAAGCTAAACGGAAGCCAATTATGTTGGATGTTGTTGTAGAAATTCGAAAGTCTTTGAAAGCGATTGCCACGAGTTTTGCCGCCTGGTCAGAAACGTAAACCTATTGTTTTAGATACTGGTTTTGGTTTAAAATTGTTTCGTATCTTAGAAGCTGAAACCCAGTACTAAGTGCCCTCCCTTTAAACACAAGATATCAAGCACGATCTAATCCAATTGCTAGTAAATTATAATTACTTGGAGAATGCTCCACTATTACCGTTAGCGTTGAGGACCTATTAATTTCAGTCATTAACTTCGCAATCAAACTTCATTGATGGGTAAAATTATATCCCGCAACACACATTTGTGAAGATAAGATATGATGTACGAGTATGATCAGATAGGGGGGATATTGATAGTTAAAAACTTAATGACACTTTGGCTAAACTACTCATTATACTATAAACTATTAATATTCATCATCTGCCTAGTTTTTTTCCAACTATATTGGGGTCTGGTTCCAGCCCAACTGGATGCACCTGAATATACTATGAATATTATAAATTTAACACTCTCTGTTGACCTGTCTGTGTGTTACCTTTTCACGTATGAACGGCTGAACGGATTTCAATGTAATTAGAAACATGGGCTTGGACGCGGAACAATTTCCGATATTCGTCCGGGCGAAGCCGCTGGCAAAAGACAGCTAACTATGATACGAAATAGTAATCACATTTTGTAACGGACGATGCAATTTTATTCTCTTTGTTATGCATTTTGTGAGGCTACATTTAATTTTGATTTAATTGTTTATGTTCACTGAACAAACTATTATTTTTAATTAAACTTTAAGGTTATTGTCTAAGTGGTACTACTAGTAACATTCAATTCAGTAAATCGTAACAAGCAAGAGGAAAATGTGTTAGATTTTAAAAAGTCCGAGCTAACTGAGACTGTAAAGGACATATCTGTCGAACGTCAGATTGGGAGATAACCAACAAGAGAATGGATGTTACCGATGGATGCAACAAAACACCAGCCAGACGTATGTGCTCTGAGAAAAATAGACGGGGAAATATTATGTTATAATATCGTACATGATTTCCGATTTTTTCCTTATTTGAAAGAAAGCAGGGTTCATTTTTGTGTGCGGTTCATGTGCCGAAATAAGTATAAATTGCTCTGCTTTTGAACATTTAAAACCTAACCTAAATTAATTAATAATTTAATATTAAAACAGGCTTATTTATAAAACTCCTTTACGAAAATATAAACACGGAACAACGTTCATGACATTATTATAAATTAACACCAATTTTTTGATCAACCAAAAAAAGTGATCCCGGACAATACAACGGCATAACTTTTTAAATTGAAATAGTTTTATTTCTAAGTGAGTACACGAACGTTGTTATACAACTTTACCTATATTTACTAATAAGTGTAAAATAAGAAACCGACTAAGAGTGAGTCGGACTCGCGCATAAAGGGGTTCGTAGCATCAAACAATATAATAAATTAACAATATCATCTATATTTAACGCTTATTCATATGTCAATTTATATTCAACTCTCCAAATTCCAACAGTGCGGTGCCAACAGTCACGGAATAAAATAACACACAGACGGACAGGAAGAATCTATAAGGCTTTCGTTTTGACTATATGGCAACGGAACCCTTATAAGTCATTGCAATATAATTAAATTACCTACAAACCAAGCGACCGATTCCAAGCAATCAAGGGCTTTAAATGAAACATAACTAATCTTCACCACTAATGACATTAATCTTCCATCACACGATTGGACTGCCCTGCAGCCGCCAATGCAATTTGAGATCGACGTCCTAAGGGGAGTGGCGGGGGAGGGTGGAGCGGTACGTCATGCCGCCTATCCAATTTTCTGTTAAAAATCCAGGTACCGTGTGTGATTTAATTTTGGTGCACACCCTGTGAGAAGTGTGCTCTCGATATGACGAAGCGGTCGGCCCTATTAACAATTTTATGACCTTGTAGTACCGGCGATACGGTCTAGAACGAGTTATGGTCATAAAATCAAGAAAATCTAACTATATAATTAAACAATCCACAATCAATTCAATTGTGAAATTGTGCAACCAACAACAATCACAAAGGGGGGTAAAACTTTTTGTTAAAAACATATTTTGAGATGAATATGGTCTCTTGTTCAAGTAACGAACCACATTCACTTAAAGTACCTGCAGAATCGTCATTTAATAAATCAAATTTAAATAAGAACCTTATTAACCCTTTTTTCAAACGTTATGAATAGAGACGGGATTGGGTTCGATGTCTCACAATATCCTATTGTTCTTGTAGGTAAGAATAATAGGATGTTGTGAGACATCGGATACTAAGGTACTTCCACAACAAAAGGTTCAGCATTGATAAAATGACGCATGTAGGGCGGTCATGGGATCTCTCTCTATTATGTTAACGCCGCTCATGGAAAGTCCTTTCACAAAGACTGTAAAAGCTTACAGTCAATATCACGTCTGATGTAAAACATCGGTGAAATTAAAAGCTTTCAAAGTCTTTGTAGGAATACAAAAGCTTTGAAAACTATAGCCGCTTTTGTTTGCAGCAAGGTGTATTATAATTCAATTCTATTGTTTAAACAACAGACTTTTAGCTAAGGCACATCATACTGCAATAAATTATCTAGAGTTACACAGTAAAAATTACACAAATATTCATTAACCAATTCGCTTTTTCAAAGGTATGTAATTGAAAAACATATTATAATACTCGTAGTTAAAGGTTAGCAAGTGTCGCCATCTAATGACTTACTGAAAAAAAAGAACGTCTAAACTGTTATTACATTGTAGCCGGTAGGGTGAATGGCCAAATAATTTGCCGCTGGATTGCGGCACACAGGCCGTCTTTTAAATATGTGTGGTGAGATGATAGCTTGATAAACGTATGTATTTTAGTTAGTAAGTACCAATTGTTTTGTGTTATGTTATTTTGTTATGGATCTCGGGTCTGAAAATAAAGATTTATTTATTTATTACAAGATTATACATTTTGTTCTTAGCTCAACCTATAACAGTTTGCAGCACTTTCGATAGATGGAGCTACCGTCGATACCCTCAAAAAATTACATGCGTCACTTTCTTCCTGTTAATCTGGCTTGTTTGGACGAAGGGCCGCTTATGTGACGTTAAGATTATAAGGGGTGGAAGGGACACCGACGCGAAATCGGATACTACATACTTACTACAACTTACTTACAAGGTGTAAACGAACCCTTCACGAAGCCGTCAACCAATCATTCTGTACATCAAACTAATTAACCCTACACAAAACATTTTACCGTTGAAAGACTTTTCTTTTCGCGGTGAGAAACCCCGTTTTACGGTAAAACTCAATGTAACACACTCAAAACATTGTGCTGCTGGATGCATTGAATTGTAAAGACATCATGCACGGTGGTCATAATTATGACCTGACCTTGAGACGCTTACCAGACTAGTTGCCTAGGGACAGCTGTTACGTCGTTACGTTTAGTAAAATTACGCTATTTTATAAAATAACTATCTTTTGTATGATATGATAATTAGATCAATATTACAAATTATTCATAGTTAAGGATATTTTTGGTATTTTTCGCCGTATTTTTTTTGGCACTCACGGTTGACCTTGCATTACACTACGAGTGTGTATGTTTGAACGCTGCGAATGGTTGGAACAAAATATGTTTTTAATAATAATGTTCAACAATTTTTTTTTTTTGTAATAAATGCCAACATCATTGGAGCCATAGAAACCGAGATATCTGCGACAAAAAAAAGAAACGATTTTTGCGACCTTTGACCTTGAATAACTTAGACGCAGACACAAGATTTTATGAGATTTTGAGAATGCCAAAATAAAGGTTCATACACGTTTCCAGCTTATTATCTCTCAATGTGAGTCCTTAATATGGTTGGACTAAGAAGTTAAGACAATAATATTTTTCGTACCGATTCTGATTAGTATCTAAAAGATCCTATTGAATTCGTATTCAATAAACTATGCTAGATATCGGACTCCACTGTTGGACCCTCTCCCACGCTGCCCCTCATCCCTGTCCTCCGCCTCTCGCACCCACTCACTTCGCACTTGGCACATTCTGTTTGTCATTTCTGTGAGTGTGAGTTAATTACTTAATGATCTTTAATTTGTTAATAATTGGTATTTTACAAACACACACACACAACACACACACAAGTGATCTTTGTGTCCACAGAAATATTAAAATACAAGGGGAGCCTCAAACAGTTGAATAACAAAAAACTGCTGCTACCACCAAATTATTCACCAAGAGCATCATTACATTACAGCCCGTTCGCACGACGATTTTTTTGACGTATCGTCTTTTTTCACGATCCGTCATTTTTTTTTTGACGGCGGTAATGCATTTTAAATGCCCGTGTTCACACGCATCACGAATCGTGAAAAACTACGGACGTCAAAAAACACGAATCGTGAATTTTTTGTGACGGATTCGCTGATGCGCTCGTTCCCAAAAAATCACGGAACTGTGAGCACCAATTTGTTTTTTTTTTGCCGGATCATGATAAAACACCGTATGCAATGTGAACGTACATCCGCCATGACGTATCGTGTTTTACGACGGATCGTCAATGATGGAAGCCGTGTGAATGAGCTCTTGTGATTACAATATTTATCTACTAGCACTTCGCCTGCGACTCCGTCCGAAAAAATTCTGATAGTTCTGCTCATAAGCATGATATAAATATAATTTATATTTTATAGCACCCAAGAATAATGTATGGAGCTGTCTATCAGTGAAAATCGGACCAGTAGTTCCGAAGATTACCCCCTACATACAAACTTACAATCTTTTACCTCCTATTAATATTAGTATAAATATTTCTATAACAAAAGCCATGTGTACAAGTGGACGTCCACAAGACTGGAAGGTACAACACCCACCCATATTACCATACAAAATACATACGCATCTTATGACATTTCCATTTCTATTTCCCACTGTGACCAATATCACATTCAATATTGCCTTGAACAAAAAGCAATACAAGGCTGTGTATGGAGAGGTCCATTTTGTACAGGTAATATCATTACTTAACCGTAGTACAGACAAAAACAAAATACTTATTGCTTCTGCCAAAGGCAAAATATTATATCATTGCGTACGGCGTGGTTAAAATAATAATTTCATTACTATCTTGTGGCAATAAATACTCTTTGATGTTGTCTTCGAGGAAAATAAATTATCTTTGATTTAGAACTTTGTTTTGTTTCGACATCTTCAAAAGATGGGCTAAGCTAAATAGATATATAAATATTTACACACACTGTCAGGGCCTGTACCAATTGTCCGGCTCTGTTTCAGGTTCAATAATAACTAGTTTTTAAAAACTCCCTTTGTGGATGCAGGCGAAGCGGGACATAGCTTAGTGTTCCTTTTATGTGCATATATTCAGGAATATTTTCCCTGAAACACAAATAGTAATACAATGACAGCGTGTAACGCAACGTTAACTTGCACTTTGATTGAGTCTCAATAAATAAAGCTTTTTTTATAGCGTGGCGTCACTCTCAGAACAATACGAGTATATCAATTCATCAAGCTAGTTGCGTGGTGTTATTTCTTTATACAAACTGAGACAGGTAATCAAACGATAAGTTTTGAATGTAAAATTATTCTATTAACTCTTCAATAAATAGAAAACAGGGCAATACATAGGATTTCATTTTATTTTATCCAAATATAAAATAGACATCAACTTCGAACATTATACATAGGCAAATGCAGGATCACACATTCTAGCAAACTTATCTATCTCGAAACGAACTCAACTCACTATGTCCTAAAACGAGTCGTTTTAGAGCCGAGAGCGACGAGAGTATAACAAGATAGCTACGTTTGCTTAGAAAGTGACTTGCTTCTTTTCCCTCTCGGATCTGATGGTGACCCTGGAGGAGGCAACTGTCGTGTCGGAGGATTCGGAGTCGGCGACGAGGGCCCGGAGGCGAGCCGCGCGCTTCTCTCTCATAGCGGTCCTTTCGCTCAGCTCGTTCATCTCATCTTCCAAGTCAGTTAGACGCGCTCTGGACACTTTTGCTCGCTGTGCGGCCGCGCTCTCATCATCGGACTTGCCGATGGCTGTCCACTTTGTGAGCGAGTTTTCGTCGTTTATCCTACGCGCGATGCGCTTCTCTGTGCGCTCCTCGTTCTCCTGCAGCGCTCTGCTGGCGCTGCTGACCGAAGACGAGCCAATGCCAACGCTCTCGAGGATCTTGTCGGAGATCCTCATGCGGTTCTCGAGGTTGGCAACGTTGGTGTCGAAGTCGATGTCCTCGGCGAAGCGAGATGACTTCTTACTAGCACGCAGACGCTTCAGGGAATCTGTGATCTGAAATGATAATACAATCAACGTGAGCTTGTTGCATTACGTAATAGTTTCTAGGACACGCCGTAGCACGTGACAAGGAAATCAATTAATGTACCAGAGAAGAACTAAAACACAATGCTGGTAACAGTTTTTAATTTATGCGCCAAGGTTACTGAGATTATTTCTTGAATAAAACATTCTTAATCTCAATTCTGAATAACAAAGCTGAGCTTGTTTCGCCTTTAGTAATCCCGTTATAAACCATTTTGATTGCGGCATGCAATAAAAATCTGTTTGGGATTCGAGTGGCTCATGTCATTCGGTTTGGCAGGCCTATCATCTGTAGTAGTGCTGAGCTATTTCGGTCTGGCTATCCGCAAGCCGTCATGTAGGTAACGGTGTCTCTAGTCATTGTTAATTTTGACATTGGGACATAAATTAACGTATTTCTCTTTACTTTGTGTCTGAAATAACCCACGGGAGTAGTAAAAAATAACACTAGCCGATTTCGGTGAAGCAAAATAAATGTTCATCTAAATATTTTAAAAATAATTATTAATTATCAATATTACATTCTCAATTTCTATAGACTATCGTCACAACTTTCAAACGTTATAGACACATACAAAGCCCTCTTATAAAATGAATGTTCTTTTTATTCTTAATTAGTTTTCTGAAAATCCATTAGATCGTATAAAATGAGAGAAAAAGGCCTGCGTGAACCATTATAATGATAATAATAACATTACATGAAGTAGGCAAATTAATATTGAAGCTTACTCTCACCTACAATTTTTTTATTTAATGTTGGTTTAACATTAGTACCTACACATTGTGGAATGCAATAAATGGTTGAGTTTGAACTATTGTTTTACTGAAACGGTTAGTAAATCGGGTAAGATGAGTAGGTAACGTTTTTGTGTCCGGATTGAATTTCTGCGTACCATTTAACAGAATTAAATGGAATTAACTGCGATCAAAAGCATTCCAAAAGTGTTCAACCACACATTAATGTGAATGTTCATTTCTCGTTTTTCTTTTATTGTAAGATTGTTTTCAAGTAATTCCGAACGATTTATTGATTATTTGGTTTCAGTAGAAAGTCACGGTGCAACCTCAACAATGAATCGTCACATGACGGATAAGTTAACTTATTATGGCTTCATTAACGTTTCGAAGTAGACGTCAGCATTTGATATTCATTATAAAAATCTATTAATTATTTTACAAGTAATAAAACTGAACTTTTTTCACCGATAAAATTGAAGATGTAAATGCGATTCTAACTTGGTTTCACAAAAATGCGAACTTTGGTTAGAATGAACATGTAACGTGTCTAGCCGTACATAGTTGTGTTCTGGTATCAGTGCTAAACTAATTGAATCGGAACTACGATGGCGCAGTGGGCAGAAATGTCGGCCGAACAAACCGCAATTGTCGATAGTTCGTGCTTTGTACGTACGCACCACTCTAAATCCAGGTAACTATGTGTGCAAGAGCATGCAATTTAAAATACGTTGTCTAGAAACAAAGTCTTCAGGTACAAAGTGGCTACATTGCATTATTTGCAATGCAGCTACAGCAGGAGGAAGATAATTGGTATATTAAAAATATATTAAACCACAAACTTCCCACCCTCACCTATGGAGCCCAACGTGGTCATTAACGAAGCGTCAAAAGTCCGCACTCGGGGTCTGTCAGCGAGCCATGGAGCGAAGTATACTAGGGGTGTTGATTCCAATCAAAACTTTAATCATCTTGTGATCATGGCAACATCCATTCATAGACTCATATTTTTTTCTACGTGATCAGATCAATGTTCAGAAGGGAATGTCTACGGCTCGAAATAAAAATCATGGTGATTGATCAAAATGGTATTTCAGGTGGCTTATATTGTAGCTCGTAGTACCTATCTATGTCACAACACAATGGTTAGCCAGCCAAGAAAAATCTTTAGTCACGGTCTTGGCTCCTCAACAATCTTAAACGTGTCAGGCGTCACAGCATCAAAGTGGCGTGCTCTGAGACAATTTATAACCGATGAAAATGAAGTAGGTAAACCGACATTTTGTTTAATCGTTGTACATGAAAGTAGGACACAGATTGACAGCTTGAAACTGAAAAAGATCTTTTGTTGATATCTCTAAAATTAAGATAAATCATTATAGGACCTTTTTCAGTTTAGATTTTTAAATGTTGACGTTTCAGAACTATACTGCAAGTTGTACCTAGCTTATGTACCATACACTTAAATTCTGGAATGATCTCCTGATATGGACAGCTAAGTAAATATTTCATAAATATAGAATACTCGTAACTAAATAAATAGAAGACAGTCTTGCCATCTCGCACTGTAACATAATATAACATTTGCAATGTGCGCGCGTTATCTCCGTATTATATCTATTATAACATTGCTGTATGTATTTGCCCACCGTAGCTATAACAGGTAGTCAAACATCTACTGTTTTGTCAATATCTCTCTGTCAATGCAAAGCAAACGGAATACTGAAAGTCAACCCAAGTGCTCTCGTAATGAGAAATGCACAGAACTCTGCGCTCGCGTTTGGCTTTCGAAGATGGCAAGATTACCTAGGTACCAACGAATTGCACATTTCATAATATTACTGGCTATGTTGTATACTAACTGCCCCGTTGCTCTAATAGTCGCAAGCGCGACTGTCAAAAGTCGCGAATGAGGTTATACCTAAGTTCCATTCCCAGATCGGGTAAAGTGTTATTGGGTTTTTCCATCAGGTAGCAGCATTCTCGGTAGCAGCCTTAGGTAGCAGAATGGTGGCAATTAGCTCGCCCCTTATACATGGGACTAAAACATAACTGGCGAAATGTGGATGCACTAGTACACCTCTGCCTTACCTTTCGAGGATAACAGGCGTGATGTTATGATGTATGATGATACTGATTTATACGGTGGTGGGTAACACCAATTCCTTTAAAGATAGCGTTAGAATTTCTTTTGGGTGTAGATAGCATAGGTAAATAAAAACGTTTTTGCAAAAAAAATAACCGACTTCCAAAAAAAAACACTAAAAAAAGTGGAAAATAAAATTACTTTCGGAAGTCGGTGACTGTGGTTTGTTTCATTGACTTTTTTGGCACCGACTTCCGAAAGTAATGTTATTTTCCACTTTTTAATATCATGTATCAATTTCGCAATTTCTTTTACTTGGATGATTTTTTCCAGCTATTTTGATTTAAAAACCAAACTGCTGAACCGATTTTGATGAAATTTCTATGGGACTAATCGGGAAGCAGATCCATAAAGAATTTTTCAAATCGGTTCATAAATGACGAAGATATGAGGTAACAAACACAAAAAAAAATACAACCGAATTGTGAACCTCCTCCTTTTTTTGAACTCGGTTAAAAAGAGTGAAGTCAGGCTGTGGAGTATGATCGTGAAACGGGGAACTGCTATTTTACTAACACTACTAACAAATTGGCATTACCTACGTATACACTGTCTTGTTTGTTTGTTTACATAATTTTCTAATCCACCGCTGGGTAAAAGCGTCCCCGATTTCCGTCAAAATCTCTTTTTCTTTGCGATCTCTGGCCATGTTTGCACCATACAAGTCAAAAAACACAATATAATAATTATGTTACGCCGTGAGTATGAAGGCGTTATTATTTTAAAATTAAATTTTCATCCTTTGACATCAATCGTTTTCACACAAACAACACAATCGACCAATGTTATTTTATTAATGTTATCGAAACAACTTATAATTTCAAATTCACATTGACGGGGATTGTATTGTATTTAATAATATAGAATTGTTATCGAACTCGAGTCACACACCAATGAACTTGTAAAATAGTACTTGTTCAATAAGGTCAATGTGGCATCGGTGGAAATGTAGTCGGGTATAAAAATAACTGAGTGTTTTAACTATATTCGATTTCTGTAGATATTATGGAGGTGAGCAATCAAACTTGAAGAATAATAGAGAATTTTTCATAATGTCTAAAGCATGTTTGATCATAAAATAGCTTTTACAGCAATGCAGCAATCTTGATTCAGGTGTTGTAAATATGTCGCTGTGGATAGTATATGACGATACGTGTCTCTGGCAAGATAGTGAAAAGGTTTTAATTTTGAAATAGTGCTCCTGACTGACGTTCTCAAAAATCGAAAGAAACGGAAGGGAATAGGAAAATGTTGAGCGCAAACTAACAAGGCTTCTTGGGTTCATATAACATTATTTAATATTAGCGTTATTTAATATTCCCCGGATCCCGAATGCATCTAAAATCAAGACTTTGCCTGAGCAGTATTTTTATGCCGATATTTCAATGCCATTTTTATATATTTTGTTATGAAAATTCCAACCACAGATGCCATTCAACTATGTCGATATCATATTAAAGATACTTCTTTTTATAATTCATTATTTTGAAATACCAAAACATTTTTGCAAAGATTCTAACATCGTTTGGTTCCCGAACACAATAAATACCTGATATTATTTATTAGTCTAACTCTAACTATATCTTTATACAACACAGTGTTAGAAATAATGAGAAATATCTTCAAGTCTTATTGGTTGACAAAGGTGACTACAGTGTTCATGAATACGAGTATTTATATGGTTTTTTTTTGTAAGATATTATGTTAGATGCGTATTTTTTTTTATCGTTGCCTCACTCTAGGAATTTCACGTGTATCGTGGATGTATTTACAAACATTTAAATTCACACGCTCAAACAGCCAGACCCGGAACAACTACATGTAGGCCATTCAAATATTACTTAATCTTACTTATTAATAATACAGCGCAGCAGCCAGTCGCTCAGCCACTGTGCCAACCTTGTCGTCAAATTCGTCGATTTGTTCATCATGTTTTTTTTTATTTTATTTTTTTATAAATAACAAAACATTTATTTACATAATGTAGATTATTTACAAACTAATATTACATCTAAAATAAGAATAAAAGTATGTACAATTACGGGGCGTCAAAAAATTCGTACACATCTCTGTCAACAAGAAAAGTGCCCAGAAGGCTGGCAGCATTGCCACGTTGGATGGCAATGCTGATTCTTTGGCCAAAAAAAGGCCAGCCCTCTGGTCACGTGAAAAGTCGACCAACCGCTTGGCGATATCCCGATAAATAGTTGGGCACTCGGACCCCATGGCCCTAGCGTTTCAACCCCCAAACGGCTCAAATACATAACGGCTCATATACCAATTAAGTTATTGTATTTGCGCCGTTTGAGGTTTTCAGCACCTGCAGCACCACAAAGCCGGCAGCAGCTGACACAGCGACCGTTACGGCAAAGGGAACCGGAGACTGGACCTTTGATGTATGCAACAATATCAATTAAAGAAACAGGAGCGTGATTGCAATCCTGTGTTTGACAAGTAATACCTTTGGTCTCAGTTCATTAAAATCCGGGAAGCGATAAAGGCGATTGTGGTCGACAGTTCTGATTAACTGGGAGGACATTGTGTACTTTGTGTTCAGGGTGCGAATGGATAACACTTTTGTGTTATTTGTTGGAATGTATGTAACGTTAAAATGAAAAATACTGGTATTCAGCTGCATCCGGTAAGACTGGAAAACAACCACAATAAATTTGGGAAAACGTTTGGGAGATGATATCTGTAACGTGATCAAATATTACTAAACGGAAAATACAGTTCTACGTTCTGAGAAAGCGTTGTTTGACAGTTGATTTTTTTGAAAAGTTCTGTTGGTTATAGAGTCTGATTTGTAAGCAGTATTATGTAGTGTTGTACAGTATTGATGAGTTAATGTGCTATTCAGTGGCAGAACAATTAATTCGATGTTAGCAGGTTAATTGCCGCCTAGCCGTCTCAGATTCAAAACCTAAGCCCCCAACCTAACCTAACCTTCCATACCCTATCGAATAACAATATCCAGGAATTTCCAAATTCTTTTACAATGGAGTCTATTTGGTACTTCACGTACCATATGAAGATAGGTACCCACATTCAGAATATCCTAAATTCTATAGAGATATTCTACCTACACGTTGAGATTTTGAGAATCAGTGAGATTGGTATCAAAGGGTGGAGAAATCCAATATATTGAATACTTTCATCCAGTTTGATGTAGGGCCGATGCATCTCCTATACTGTATTTATTCATATTACGTGACAACCCTGGCTACGTACTATGGATTTATACTGATCGGACCATAATTGTGCTATATTGATTTTGATTGATTTTTATTATCATTTTTTTATTTTCAAATACGTAAGGTGATGTTATGGTCGGTCTATAGTAGGTACCTGAGCTTTATTCGTCGTCGTACGTCTACATGAAGAGGCTTTTGCCAACTTTCTCACATATTTTTACAGAATTAGCTTTTATTATACATGGATTATAATTGTTTGGCAATCATTTTCAAAAATGCTAGTACGTAGGGCAAACTGGTTGATTAGTTTAGCAAAACTCAATTTAAGTTAATTAGTTAAGCGGGCGGTGCTTCGGCAGCGGCCGGCGAGCGCTACATTCAAGTTGGGCGATTTTTAATTTCTTTGTTTTGCGTTAGTGTATCGTGACACCTTCGTTTTGGGGCTGACTGTACGTATGTAGGTATTATAAACTATAAATGTGAAAAACGTAGTTCAACATCCTATCCCTGTTTAAATATATCCAGTTTGTTTTATGGTTTCAGTAAATAGCAACTGTTTGGTTTGCATATCGGATTGGCGTTAACAAACATTGAGTAATACACCTCAATGGTCCTGAATCACAGTCGGGAAATATTGCCGAGCAAATATTGTCGAAGTATTGCCCATTGCATGAGCGCTCCAACAAAAAAAGTAGTATCATTGCACGTTTCAATGTTTAACTAGCTTTAGTGGGTGAGTGTGTTGTGTGTGTTTTATCACATCCCAATAAACATTGTTATTCATTGAAATATTTTGTTACCTCAGTGGTTTTATGATAAACTATGTAACATGTTTATTTTTAACTTGCAATGTATATATGTTTGTTCGGGTGGAATCTTGCAACTCAATTTTGAAGCAGATATCTTCAACCGATTGAGCTGAAATTTTGTATACACGTTTTTACTTTATTTTGTAGTCTATTTTTACAATATGTTTACTATTATAAAATTACGAGCTATTAATTACTTCACTATGAATACACAGTGCATATTTTAATTTCAATCAATTAACTTAGCCAACGAAGTTTCTTCCAAGTTTCCAACATTTGAAACTTAAATACTTTCATGCCTTCCTGTTGAAGTTACTTCACTAAGACTTAGTTTTTGCTTGTATTACTTAGGTAACTCGTTTTTATGAAGAACTTGATAGTGAAAGCTTTTACCTTAGAAGTGTTCGAAATTACGATTCTTAAGTTGGCTTTAATAATTTTTTTAAACAATACGCAACGTGTTGCAGAGGAATTAGTGTTGTAATAAAATGTTATGAGTATGAAAGGACGGCTGTAAAAGCAAGAGAAAACATAAGTAGCGACGGTAGGACTGTTTTAAAGACGATATCGTTAGAAGGGGGATGACTACTGAGATGACAATTAATGGTAGGTTGTAAGTATGACTGAAGAGGACATGTTGCGCCGACACCTGCAGAGATTAAAGAAAGCGAATTTGAGTTTTTATTCCGCTTCTCGAGATCAGCTTACATAATTAGTCATGGTTTTTATTAGACTTGTTTTTATTATACACATCTTGTGCTAGATGTTCGTCAGGTCACGTTAGACGTTATTTTTAGTATCGAGTTAACTCGTGTCGAGCGAAACAAGATAAGTAGATTGATCATTGCAATTTTTGTTTGATAAAAACTTAACATCAAGCATTTGGGTCAGCTAGGCTATAAGCCATTGTATATTTGACTGAAAATAAATGTAAAATATGTCATATCAATGGCTACCTATCTACTTAAATAACTACAAGATATGTCAATTATTACGGTCGATTTATTAAATTGAATCTTTATTCATCTCGACGTCATAATTACAGCCGATAACGTTTGCATTTAATTAATCGTTACCGGCAATGCCGTCAAAACGTGTTAATTTTTTTTTGATAAAAAATAGCAGTCTAGCGAATTAGACTCAGGTATTAAAAGCGATAGACAGGACAAGACGAAGAAAATCGTAATCCAAAAACTTGTTACTGCTTAGTAACAAATCGTTCTGTCATATGCCCGCTTGTCAGGTAGCATTCGTGTGTCAAAATCGAAAATGTTCGGGGACTTTGGACTTTAAGAGCCTTCTTACATTTCGGCGTTACGCAAATTAAGGTATTTTACGCAAGGAGCGGGCGGCGAGCTTCGCGACAGATAGTTATTTTCATATCTGTTCATTCGCTCGCACCATGATAGTGCGAGTATGGCGACTGAACGATCTTGATCTTCCGTCATACAAGTTTTCGGAGTTCGGTGGATGGAAAAACTTTCGATGTGATATTTTAATGTCATACATTATAATTTGTTTTAATAGGTATATTTTTCATTAGGAATTTAAGAATCTTAAAGAATCTTAAATATTTATATTTTTTAAATGTTTTTTTATACAATTTGTTAGTAAGAATATTTAAAAATGTAATTTATATGTAAGAAAAATGAATAAAGGAATAACAATTTTAATTGATACGTAGTAATCGATTGTTTACCGACATCCGTAGCGTAGTGGTCTACATTGTTTTAGCGCATTTATTAAAAGCATTATTAAAAAGTAAAAGCCAACCACAATAAAACAGATTTCTTTGAAAACTAAACAATACCTTTTGACCATCGAATTCTCTATCGATATTAGACAGACAAATATTTCTGTCTAAAATCTTTTATGTGTACGTAAATAAATAAATAGTATGGTTGGAACTTGTTTAAGTAAATAAAACATACAAATGTAACTAATACCATTTTTATTCGGTACTGTAAATTTTTTGTTTAGAAAAATATTTCCCGCAACGGCATTGATCGAGCTTACAGCGATCAAAACTGCGATCGTAGTTCACAATGCTCTAGCACTCACGCAATAGCAGCGTTTATACAGCAATCGACTCACACCACGAAAGTATCGACACGACGCAGCGCGCGGAATTAACTGACATAGATCCTACCTCAACAAGCACTAGTGCAACACTGAGCGCAGATGGCCGGCGCAGTGAAATATATTGTACTTTTATTTAATTCATTAAAAAATAACAGTAGCGATTTAAATAAAATAAAAAAATACAATACAATAGTTTAAGTAAATGTTGAAGATTATTTTAGTATAAATATTACGTCAAAATGATGTACAATTTCGGAGATATCGGGGCTTGTATCGAAGTCTTTTCGGTAAATAATTGAATTAGGTCCATTTTTTTTCTTTACAATAAAGGCATATAACGAAAATGTATTCTATCATGATTGAAGTTGAGGATATTTGTGAGATGAAAAAAAATTTTTTTTGATGGTCTATATTTAATAGAATCTACATATTAGAGCTCCCAAATCACATCTCCGTGAGTTTTTATCTAAACATGCATCGGGAGAATGATTATTACTGAATAAATTAATAATTTATCTAAAATTCGCTTTATTATTATTGTAGTAGAAGAAACGAACTATTTTTAACAAGTAACTGTTATATCAAACAACAAAGGGATAACATACAATTTCAACGAGGAAACGTCTCTTACTAACAATGTCCACTCTATAATTCTTTTAAATCTCTTTGGTTGCGGACTTTATAAAGACACCGCGGTCTCACAGACAGATGAGAGCTACTTTATATAATATGGGTAAATTTAAATTCACGTGTACATGAGGACTTTTTATCGCTCTCGAATATTTTCCCGTTATGCTAATCCTTTTGACTAGCGCGAATATTTTTAACTAGAGATTTATTTGAATGATTATGGCTGTGCGTTGTTTGATACAAGACAGAGCTCGTCTGTAAGATGGGTTGTGAAGCGGATCTCACGTGGCATTGGCTTGTATGAAATTTCTTGATACCTACATAATAGCCCTAACACACGTACATACACCGACCAGCGGTGTTGTGTGAGAATCGTCAACTAAGCTGTTAAGTTCATCACCTGACTAGCGTTTTTCCTAAATTTATTGGGATCGGCTTCCAGTCTTACCAGCCGAATACCAGTATTTCACATGGAGCGACTGCCTATCTGATCTCCACAATCCAGTTAGAACTGGATAATACGGTACCCCTTGGTAAGACTGGTTGTCAGACTTTCGGGCGACCTACTATCTGTAACGACTGTAAAAGATCTACAAATGACAGCCGGGGCCAATGGCTGAACGTGCTTTCTGAGGCACGGAGGAAACTCGGTATGTAATGATGGGCACCCATCCACAGACCAACCGTGGCAAGCGCGGCTTAACCTTGAAGAGTAAGCTGTTTAGTAAAAAAACATTATCTGAAATAAACACAACATTAAAATTACTTCGTTATATAAATAATCCTAAGCTCTATCGAAGTAAGTGTGGATTAGTGAACCGAGGAGATAACTACATGCATCCGATAGGAGATTGTTAAGAAATAAGTGGATGTATTTTACAAGCTATATTTTATGGAGGACTTAATAAATGGCTATGTTAATCAAGAACCAGCTAAGCGTGACTCGTGTCGTGCATATGTGTAGGTAGGGTTCCGTGCAGTAAGTAATTTAATTATACTGAAAAGAATGAAGAATGATGCTCAATTTTTAGGGTTCTGTAGTCAAATGGCTGAAACGGAACCCTTGTAGATTCGTCCTGACCTTCTGTATGTCTGTCCGTCCTTTTGTCACAGCTATTTTACCCCGAGGCAGTTGAATCTTGCAGAGTAGCTGTATTTTATGAACCGCTATACAAAAGTGATGTAAATTTATGAAATTCGCACACTACGCAGTATCCGTAATTACTAATTACGAACAAAACTGGTCGTGGTCGCACAATCTAAATTTCTTCTTGGTCGGAGTATCTTCGGATAAGATTGTGGGTGGTGGTGTGCCTCGTGGACGTAGCCGCTTAGTGCGTACCTAAGTGCCTTAGTAGCATTATTAAAATAAATAAATAAACGTAAAACCGTAGGTACTGCATGTTTCACTAACGCACATTTTATTCAGCAAGACTGTTCAACATTACCAATCCATCATAATAAATGTTCTAACTGAGTTACTGAGACATTCAGCTGCGCACACGCATGTCCAATGTCTGCCAAGCGTCCATCAAACACTTGTCGTCATAACTGGACTAAAACCGTAAATGTGTCACTAGATTATTTTCTCAGTATTATTTATTTAGTACGAATATATTTTCCGACATTGTGAGGTGTGACACTATTTGGACACTACATAATTTACTTAAGATTATTTTTCAACCAGTAAATAAGTCATTTCAATGTAAGTTATGATATTTATGACCGAAATTATAACTAATCGTCTGACACAAGGTAAAATCATTTACACTAAAGATTTCTATCAGACTCTATCCTTAAACTTTAATCTCGTTTCATCTAAACACTTTAAAAACTCAAAACATTCTGTACCTTATACAGTACCAGTAAGCAGCATAACCTGAATCATTTAATACATTTGTTACATTCGCAATGTTAGTACAGACTCAAAGATCCAGCCGAGACGGCATCTACGCGGCCCTACACTGCTATATAGATACCATCGAACACCTCTACATTACTGTGCATATATGTATATCAGAACACGTAACTGCACCTGCTCCAAAGCAACTCATAATATTATATTTAGAATGCCGTCCAAAGACGTATTAGGTAATTTTAAAAATATAACAGATTTGTCATTGAATGAAATAATGAAGATTGGAGTTATTTTGGATGCAAGCGCGGGCAGTAATTTATGCGCCCGAATGCTGTTTATAATCACGCGCTTTCTTAAATATTCGCTTTCAATTAATCGCATCTATTCTCTATTTCAGTACACCTGGTTTCTTATGCCATTTAGAAATTTAAGAAATTTACCAGTTTGTTGTAAGCATCTTAAATCTGTCCTCAGTCTAACCAATTTAGGTGCTCAGAGGGTACGAACTCAGTTAAGTTCAGAGCTCGTTAGTAAGTTTGGCGATGCGACTTTACCTTTGATCGACGACATTCATCTTTGCCTCAAACGCAAACCGGCTTTTAGTGAATTACGTTGCAAACATACGTACCTATTGATGGTCACTGTCCTATTTAATTGGTCTCGTGCTACTGCTGAGTGTGGGGTCCTGGATTCGATTCCCGGATAAGCAAAAAGCGCTATTGCGTTTTTCCATTAGAAAATTCTCATTAGAAGCCCGGTTTAAACTCAAGGTCTGCCAACGTGCAATGGAGCGCAGCATTTTATGCGTCAAACGAACCGACCTTGTACGCAACACCACACTGCTCCCAAAACACAAGTTACTGACGTTACTCAAAAAGCCGCTAAGCTGAAATGGGACTGGATTGGCCACGTTTGCCGCATGCCCAATGAACTTTGGGCCAACATAGCTTCTTTTTGGAGCCCTGACAGTCAGAAGGCGTCGCGGCAGACCTCGTCGAAGTTGGCGGGATGGTCTGGACAAGACCAACGACCAATCGTTTACATTAGCCCTGGATCGAAGCAACGTTAGACCTGAATCGAAGCAACTGGAAGTCATGGGGACAGGCCTTTGCCCAGTAGTGACAAGACGCAGACTTCCATTAGCAGCCCGGAGTGTAGAAGTTGGAGGTATGATACCCCCATGCCTCGGAAAGCACGTTAAGCCGTTGGTCCTGCGGCTGATCTCTCCCCGGTCGTGTCGGATTGCCATCCCATCAGAATTTTAGAGCAAAGACACAGAGAGTGCAATTGTGCACTATAATATCTCCCTCGGTGATACCTAACCTCCGCTGAGATTTGTGGCCGTGACCGAAAACGGTCAGGAGGACCTCTATTGGCGGTTAGCATTATTGTATGTATAAGAGCTCAGACGCAATCAATGACCAAACGATCTGACTATCTAATCCTCCATTACTATGTAATGCACTTGGCTTCAATCTATTAAAATCATGTCAATTAGGTAACAGGTAAGGGTGCACACACAGAAACACATGGGTGCACAAGGGTGCACACTTCCTCGACGATTGGCACTTATCGCACAACGATTAGGTTCAACATGCAATGTATTTTACACTCGTGGTTTTTTTTCATTTATCACACACGAGGGATATTTTTCCTAATTTTGCCACAGATAACATTTAACAACTGTACAATTCCCTATTGTCGGCCATGATTGATTTTTTTTTTCACAGCAAAGAGGCGCATGTTTTTAAGATCTTCATCATCATTATCTGCTTCTAGTTTAGCAGGATGCAGCTGAATACCAGTATTTTACATGGAGCGACTGCCTATCTGACCTCCACAATCCAGTTAGTACTGGGTAATACGATACCCCTTGGCAAGACTAAGTTAAGTTACTTTTTTTAAGCCTTGTTGTGTTTTATGAACAGAATATCGTAAATAAACATTATTATTTATAAGTAATTTGCTTTTATCAATAAACTAACATTTAGTTGTGTTCTAAATTAAAAAGTATTTGAATTTCCTATTTTATAGCGGCTTCATACCTTGCCTTTCCTTCAACCTGTCGAAAGCAAAGCGCGGGAAAAAAGGGAACTATTTAATTTCCTATATAGATCATGACAAAAATACTTTTCGTTCCATTATTATTAGTCGGATGTGCTTTCAATATTGGCAGCCAGCGTGTTGTCATCCAGACTGAGTGTTCTATTTTCTTGACAGGTTTTAAAAATCAACATTTCAAAAGACTAACGTTGGTTTCGGTGCCTCAAGCGTAGTCGGCCCGATACCACACAGCCGGCCGTCAAATTATTTAATTATAGGTCTGTACATTTAATTTTATCCCCCGTATAAATCGAATCGTGCCGATTCAAGTCAACAAGAAGTAGTAGTCGGACCAAGTGTGAAGCAGAGATGCTCCACGCAATTTAAGGATGGCTGAAAAAAAATGAAAATCGGTAGGAACATAAGGGCGGACATTTATCCGAAAAAATAAAGTAAAAACACCTACATCATCAGAAAGGTCCTCGCTGTCAAACGCAGAGGACAGAGGCCTGCCCCTCTGCGCCCTAGCTCCCCTGGAGTCGAACAGATCATCACCTCCCTCGACGTCATCCAGGGCGCTCTTGATGCGGTTCTCAACGTCGGCCCGGATGCGGTCACGGTCAGGTTCCGTAGCGCGCGGCACGGGCGTCTTGCCGTCCAAACGGTCGAGAACCGGGCGGTAGTAGCTCTCGCCTTTGTCGAAGTTGCAATCATAGACGCGCGTGCGTCGGGTCCGGCCTAAACGACTCATCTTGTTGTAACCTGAGAATAAGAAAGAAAACAAAGATTTAGATCTGCATATAAAACTAAACTCTCTCTCGCTCAATCCGATTCCACTTTGACCACCACATCGAATTATATGCATTTGCATGTTTGCATATCGTCGTTGCGCGTGCACTACCGCGGAAGAGCAGTTTGTAAATACCGCGTATCTATATTTTTCGAATTTTACAGGAAGAAGAAAAAACTTAATAACTTGGTAATTTATAATAATTATATTACTGACGGAACTCTGCAGCAGCTTCTTTGCTACTTATTTTGTAGAAATTTAACGTAAATCTACTAGAAACTTGTTTAGATTTCGTGTGAATTCACTTACGCCGTTTTGTACCAGCAAATTACATTAAAATACCATACTTTTACAGATACGCGGACTTGAAATAAAATACGTTTATTATACTATTAATTTGAATTTATTATAATAAATTATTGTGGAACAAAAAACATATAGAATTAAACATCTTTTTGAAAAAAACAAAACCCTTACTCTAGATATCAACTTAATCACACAATCCCTGCATTTATCTAATTACGATAAAACAATTACGTTCACTTAATTAAAAATAATAAACAGTCTTCTCGATCTTCTATGAGCTCATACACACGGCTGCCGTCATTGACGATCCGTTATAAAACAGGATATGTCATGAGGATGGACGTTCACATTGCATACGGAATCGTGTTTTATCACGATCCGGCAAAAATAAACGAATTGGTCACAGCGCATCAACTATTCATCAGTGTTTTTTGACGTACATGATTTTTAAAAAACGATACGTGATTTAAGACGTAACCATCATTTTTCACGATTCGTGATGCGTGTGAACACGGGCAGTTAACAAGAATTAAAGCCGTAAAAAAAATGACGGATCGTAAAAAAACACGATACGTAAAATAAGGAAAATAAAAATAAGGAAGCCGTCAACCAAGCGTTCTGTATATCAATTTAATTCTGTACTCTACGCAAAAAATATTGCAACCTTTTTTTTGGGTGAATAATCACGTTTGGATACGCAACATAGCGCATCATTTATATAACAATGTCAACTTTAAATTGTATACCAATCGTGTAGTTCGAGACCACAGTAACCACCTGATAACTGTGGACCTCACTGACCACTGATCCATACTTATCAGTATTGCTCAGTCATTGAGCTGTGAAAGGCACATTAATTGACATATACGCTTCGCGTCTTAACAATATTTATAAAAGAGACTGTGCTGACTACCACCGAACTCCCAATTAGCACGTTGAACATTTGTTTTTACAGATGAACGCATGAATAGTTTATCGATAAATCTATCTTATAAATGCATAAACTTCGAAGCATTTTGAACCTGCTCCTTGCCAATTAAGGCAGGCAGCTGTGTCGCAGACGACAAATCCATTGCACCGATAATTATTATGATTTAACTAGCTGACTCGCGCAACTTCGTCTGTATAACATTTTTTATTGATGCTCCGCTCCTATTAGTCGCAGCGTTATGCTAGAGAGTCTATAGCCTTCCTCGATAAATGGGCTATACAAAACTAAAAGATTCTTTCAATTCAAACCAGAAGTTCCTGAGATTAGCGCGTTCAACCAAACAAACTCTTCAGCTTTATCATATTGATATGAAAGTATAAATATACAACATAGACGCTAAAAACTCCATCACAGGGTAACGACTAGAAAATACTTGTTTCGAACTTGGTATTATTATTTACTTAGTATAAGATTGAATTCATATCTATAGGTAATACTAATTTGTTCTTGTTGGAAAAAAATAGACTAGAATGTTATGAGAAATGTCGTTGTTCGGATTGACTTTACATACACGGGTCGGGATTTGTCGGGACCCTAAGGGCGAGCATCGACGTTGCTTGAATGAAATATTAACAACGATCTTGATATTTAAAATAGCATCACGCTTCGACGCGCGAATCTCAGACATCGCGATGACATACATCGCCATATGTTTGAATTGAAAGTGGACCTCGCCGCAAAACGCGCTGCGCGACGCGCCGCGTCTCCGTAAATGAGCCCTAAGAGAGCGTTTAGGGAGAAGCGAATTTACGCGTCGGGCCGCGGGTCGCGCGGTGCGACGAGCGACACCAGCCGCGTTGCACGCCGCGTCGCCCGCGGCGTTGGACGCGCATACCCACATCAAAAAAAGTTTTATTTTTATTTATTGTTTTATATTCCATAATCTTTGATACTTTTGGAAAAGTCTCCTTACGGCGTAAAGACAGGACAGCTCGTTAATAATTCCGGGATGTTCAATTGAATTTTAACTTGACGACTTCGGATAGATGGTGTGTACTGTACATGTTATCGAATTACGGGGGAGGAGATTGCATGGGCCAACCAATTAACATAACATTTAGGAATGGTCATTACACTTCCATTGCGGACATGTTCTGTGATTATATATTTATAGGTATTATTACTTATGTTGTAACGATTATTACTGAAGCGAAACATGAGGAAACTTTTAAAAATATGACAAAGGTAATAATCGTCATCATCTGCAGCCTATCAAAATAGTGTGTTCTCCAATACAAACTTCTATGTCAAATATGTATAGTTTTGTTATTTGATAGAAAAATAGTTTTGTCGTTTTTCACGAAAATTAAAAGGTGTGTAGCATGAATTCTTATGAATTTACAGCATGTCTTCACCTGATTTTTTGTTGACCGTAAGTAATAAATTTTATCTGTTGTACATACTAAGTATTGTCGGCGCTCGACCAATCAGACTCATGGAATTATTGATTGAATATGTGGGTACTAAAAGAAGATAAGACGACTTTTGCTGTAGTAACACTATTTTAAAAACAGCTGATTCGATAATATTTTTTATTATTTTATATTTTTTAGCAGAAATACTATCTTGAACCCTCAAAACATAATTAAATGAACGATTAGAAGAAATAGGCTAATATCCCCTTTATTTTATTCAAATGTTTTGATAGATAAACATTGTCTAGATACTGATGTACCTAGATAATATTTATTTATCAAAACGTTTAAATAACATAATTATTATTTAGAAGCAAATGGGTTCAGGTAGGTTTCAGGTGATTAGTTATTCTCAAAAGATTAAAGTTACAGCTGAATAAATATTATTCTAATTTTTATAAAAGTGACAAAGCAAGTGCCGTGAATTAAATACTAATATTAAGGGATGTTTGGTACCTAATTACGTTTAAATGAAGTCTGAAAAAATCTGGATTTTCAAATCAGGTAAGTATGTTAAAAAAAATATATATAATACATTGATTTATGTTATTTTATTACCTATGCCTTCAACGGACAAAAAAATATAATAAGTAGCCTTGTTATCAATTTTGAGTCAGCTCAAATTCAAAAGTAGTTGCTCTCTAGAAGTACGAGTAGATAGTGTGTTGTTTTTAACAATGGAAATCAACAGTCAATTAAATCTTCATTAGATTAACAGACGCTGTAACACTAAAGTATATTACGTGTTAAACTTATGAGTTATTTGCCGGTGTTAAAACTGAAATATTTCTGTTTTGTAAGCGTTCCCTGTTTAAGCTGAAATTTCACGCGCCCGGTTTGTTTGTGAAACTATAAAATCTCCGCTTGTGTATTTTATGAATATCACGTCAGGCACATCAAGTTCGTTGTAAAAACAACGTGTCGCACAGGAGCGGATTCGGCGAACGAAACAATACGTAATATCCTGTTGCCTTAGATAAACAATTTTTTCATGCTCAACAGCCAAACGAAAATAGAATCCGAAACTTTTAATTTGACAAGACAAATGATCAACCGATATATTTTAATGTTATCATACGCACATCTAGATTCTTGGCATGAAATAGTAAAAAAATTCAACGAGCATTTCACTTCAATGAATTTTTAATATAAACATTATATAAATGTTTACTACACAGACACGGATGTCTAGGAATGCATAATCAATAAATTATGTAATGGTATCGGCGGTGACCGGAGCGCTATTTGTTTCATCTATCATCCCCTCCTGATGGATTACCCCCCCGAGAACCGACGCGTGCGTCGAACAGTGAAACAAATTCAAAATAGAATTCGCAAACATTCGATATCGGGATATTTTTAGTATCGAAAACCGGGTTTTTAGGCGGACACGAGGTGGTATTGTAATATGCACTCGTTGAACGGAGAACGGCTAAAAATAATCACGCAATAGAAATTCGAACGCGCATTACCAGTAACCAATTCTAGATTAAAATTTGGGAATGAAATAACAGTAAAGAATTTGCTTTTACAAATAAAACAATTTGCAGGTCCATTTACAAATATCGCGCAGCAAATAGATATGAAAGTAGAAACAATTCGCTGAGGTTGCATTGAAAGTGAATCTTAAAACGTGTACTAACCTGGAGCGTGTATAGGCGACGAGAAGGAAGATGGAACTGACTCGTGGTGCGGCGGCGCTGCGGTGCGTGAGCAGCGTGGGCGAGACTATGTTTAACCGTGAGCCACACAGAAATATACTGACTTTTGTTCCGAACGATTTCCTTGTCGGAAAACAACCGAGACAAAACGGATGAAGCCGACCGAAGCGCGGATTTCCGAGGATGTGTAATGCAGCTCGCACGTTTGGCACTTATATCGAGCGAACATTCCAAATATATGCCGTGATAAACATTGATGCAAACATTCTATAAAAGGCATTCAGTCAGATTATCTATAAATAGTCGAATTACAAATCGTAATGAAGAGCTTACGTGGTTCTGACACATACATTAATTACGTAGTAGATAGGTAGGTACATAGGTATTATATTGTTTATAATGGGCGTCGAGCTCATACAATGCCAGGTATGTTTTATGCTAGGATTTTGTTTCAGACGTGTATATCCAAAATTTTACGTCTTTCGCCAGGTCGTAAAAACCAACTTACCGGTTTGCGCATAAAGCTCTCCATTGGTCCTATAAGAATCGTATTTTTCGCAATCCGGCCACAGAGAATTTCATCTATTAACCAATCATTGCAATTCACTGGGTAAACTTCTACCTGGATCTGTATTTGCCAACTTTTGAGTTGTATTGTTTTTCTCTGTTGTATACACACTACACACAGGTACAGTCTGCCCTAGTTTTTTAATTAATAGCAGTGTGTTTAGTGTAGTGTGGTTTTTTAATAGCAGCGCTGCTTGAAAGCTAACAAAATTTGTTGCTTGACTCGTGGCTGGTTCATTGTTTTGCTGTCTAAAGTATGGGTTAAGTTCAAGATTCTGCTTTTAACCCTCGATTTATCAGCCAATACACGAAGGAATCCCGTCCTATTTTCTGATATTTTAATCAATGACCCCTGCATGCCGCTTTCTTGTTACGGTTGCAAATAGTGCAATTTAGTGGGATCTAGTTCGGTCTATTTTTACTACATAAAGCAGTATTGTACCGATACTAAAGGTAAGGCTATATGCATAACAGTATTGAAATTCATTACCGCTCATCTGTCCTAGGTGGACGTGGAAGGTAAGGCGGACTGGCAAGCCATTTTCCTCATTTCAGCACGCACATTTCAAATATTAACAGGATCTAAAGGGCACTTGATAATATATTGTCCTGCCTGTCCTGTTGTTTGCGCATCACTGAAAGTGCCAAACTCAACGCCAAATGGCCTGACTCAATTTGAACTGTGGTCGACACGCTAAGAACAAGAAGAAGGACATGTCAGTGCATCTGGAATATTCACTGTATACAATAACAAACTTAGCTGCGGTACGGTCAGTCAGCGCGGCCGATTAGACCCGGAGTGCGGAATTATTGGTATATGGAATGTAATTAGATCAGATAGCTTTACTTTATAAAGGGATCAACAAGATTTGAAATCCGATAATTATTTGTTTGTTTTTCGTGTGCCATGATTGGTTTCCTCACGACGTTTTCCTTCACTGAAGCTAGTGAAAATTATACATTACGCACATCAATCCGAAAAATGAGAGGTGCCATGGGTTCGAACTCGTGACCTAAGACTTGACAGTGCGCCGGTCACACTACTAGGCTATCCCTGCCTGAAAACTGATGTAGCCCGAATTTTGCAGTATCTCATGGTTGGTATATCGGAGTGGAGGGATTGCCTCTCGGGCTATGGTCAGATCAACAGAATAGCCGATCACTTGGCGGCCGTTTTCAATACCGCTATGTCTGCCTTATTGTTTCAGGAATAATATACGCTTTAAACTATTTCCAGTGTGCTGTACGTCACGATAATTTGGAAAGCCACTCCCAAGACATCAACTTAAACAATTGTCTCAAAATTAAAACTGCCCAAGTAGTGTAGAATGAATCAACGACGTATTACAATATGTTGTTTTTGATTAATGCTCCATTCCTATTGGTCGCAGCGTGATGTTTTATAGCCTATAACCTTCCTCAATAAATGGGCTATCAAGCACTAAAATAAGTTTTCAATTCGAACCAGTAGTTCCTAAGATTAGCGCGTTCAACCAAACAAACAAACTCCTTAGCTCTATAATATTACTATAGATTTGTTGGCTATAGAAAATATAACTATTATTGAGAATCGATTTTAAGTGATTATCCTCAACAGCGATTTTCAACCAAGCAAATTGTTTTACGAAAATTTTTTAAAAGAAAAATGCTTGTTACGTTTACGCTGTAATTCTGTCGAGATATAGGTATGTACCGTTTATTCCAGTTTTGTTTTTACTTTAGCCTAGTTTATGGTTCAACAGGCTTACCTTATGGAATTTTAGCCTCGTGAGGTGGATACGGGAGCAAAATGGATTCTGTGATTAGCCTACATTAATTGCATGCTGGGCTCTATTTGACTTGATATTTCTATTTTATTTTTTACCTGTGGCAATGATTACTTATATATTAATTGAATTTTACCTAATTATTATGATTTTTTTTTTTACTGTTAGTTATTTTGAATGCTACTATTTATTTTATTAAAATTGTTGTGCCCGACAGGGTCCATGTGAACTATAGCATTTAAGATCTTGTAAAACACATGTGATATGCAATAAAGAATTGAATGGAATTGAAAATTTAGTCATTCTGTAGGCGAATTGTAGAACCCGGATTCTAATACTTAGTTTTACCTACTTATTACTCTAGAAATATGTATATCTTTTAAGTATTATGGACTTGGCTTACACTGTCACTTACAGCATATCTTCCGTGATTATTAATTACTGTGAGTTCCCGATATTACGACGCTGTTGCAAGCGCCATGATCGCGGAATGACTTGAGAATGCGGGTGGATGTTAAATAAATAATTAGGTGTAGATATATCTGTCTACCCTCTTCCTTTGCCTTTTGCTACGTGCACTACTGGAACTTGGTACAAAGTCACGGCAAAATACACTCACAATATCACTAGGATTTTACGGAGTCCTTATTTAGTTAGATATTGTCCTTATGCGTCTAACGTTATGTTCGTTAACGGGCGCTGTCAGTAGGGACTGGTCATCTCGCAGCTGTCATGGATTATTGTATTTTTGAATACTTGATTTTATCTTTTACTCTGGACGCTCTTACTCGCACGTCTTTCTACATCGTTCGACATGAATGATGTAACCAAGATTTTGTAACAACATATTGATTTAAAATAGTGTCCATGGAGTTTCTTGCCCATTCTTCTAGAGATCTACGCTTTCGAATGGGCAACTTCAGTACTTTCACAAGTTATTATGCCCTGTGACTGGGACTGTAGCTTAGTTTTGTTTTGTTTTGACATTCAACAGTGCCTGTAACGGTCTCATTGAAATATATGCTTTGAGTTTGAATTTGAGTTATATCCCGACAGCGGCTATTGCTTTTGAGCATACTCAACACTGGATTCCAAGTACTTGACAATTTAAAACCCCCCTCCTCCTCCTTGAAATTACTGTGTTTGATATTTCAATAGCTTCACATGCCAACGCCGAAGCCAGTCTTGTATATTCTCAATAGGAATCTCACAATCAAATCTATTTACATTTCGATTATCATGCAGCATGCATTGAAGATAACACGGCTACATCTCGTTTGGTAACTTTACCGATTCGTCAACTAAACAAAATACCATCACAAAAGTGCCGTTTCGTAACTATTTTGATCTTCACAATTACATTGAGTCTCGTTTCGTAAACTTTTGAGTATGCATGTATTCATTCCATTGAAGAAACACATCCCAGGAGACCGGCCTCCTGGTAGCTTGTGAGACTTTACTATAATATTGTTTCTCATCTCCTACTTGTCCTTCCCATTTTTTACCACGTAAACTTCGGGTGTAAACTCGCACAGTAACCTGAGGCTGTACGTGCTAATATACTACTAGCAAATCCAAAGCGGAGTTAATATGCATTAGTACGAGTTTAGCACTGTGCGAATGTACGAGCTAAGCCAAAACGTAGTAGATACTAGTGTGAACAAAAACCTCATTAGTTTTAAAGTAGAATTGAGTAATATAAAAGGTAGAACTAATGGGAATTTTTGATCCCACCAGTTTTACGATTGTGTACCACCTTAAATCGTAGTACTACGGGGAAAAAATATTCCCATTAGTTTACCGTCGAACTGATTGGTAGAACTAGTGGGAATTAACCCTTATTTTTGTAGTTAAATATGCTAGACGTGTTGCATTACGCTGTTCTACATAAATACCCGGGTCATTTTTAAAATAATATTTTTAGTTTTACAAGCAAACAAAATGTAGCTAGTATAATGGACGAAGTTATGATGACGAATGACTACCGGAAACACATTGTGAAGGATGGCACGGTTGACATATGTCGGGCATGCCACCGTCCCGGAGAATCGATCCGACACATTATTTCTGGGTGTTCTCGTCTGGCTAACGGAGAGTATTTGCATAGACACAACCTCGTAGCCAGGATTATCCACCAGCACCTTGCTTTGTTGTACAACCTTGTGGAATCAGAAGTGCCATACTGTAAGTATGCCTGACCCAGTTCTCGATGATGGTAATAGCACGTTGTAATGGGATCGACCTGATCGATCACTGACAGGACTATTGTTGCCAATAAGCCTGACATTGTGGTGATATATCGATTCGAGCGTCGCGCAATAATCTATATCTATAATAATATTATAAAGTTGAAGAGTTTGTTTGGTTGAACGCGCTAATCTCAGGAACTACTGGTTCGAATTTAAACATTATTTTAGTGTTAATAGCCCATTTATCGAGGAAGGCCTATAGGCTATAAAAATGTTACGCAGACGAAGTTGCGCGGGTCAGATAGTTATTGATATAACGGTCCCGCATGACGAAAACCTCGTGAAAGTAGAGAAAAATAATCAATTCAAGTATCTAAATCTAGCTCGCGAGGTTGTCGACATGTGGGATGTGAGTACAGCAGTCATTGTGCCGATAGTCGTGTTGGCCAATGGTTTAATAGCCAAGAGCCTCGACCAACATCTAAGAAGGCTCTCGCTCGGCAGCTGGATCGAGGGCTTGATTCAGAAAGCAGTACTTCTGGACACGACGCGTATTGTTAGGAGGTTTCTCGCTCAAGAGCCCTGACCACCGGTAGCTCGGACCTTGTTCCCCGGTGCCGGTGAGCTATTTTTTTTAATATTTTTAATGTTTTTTTATTAAATAATATATTTTTACAATTTTGTTGATAAGAATATTTTAAAATATAATTTATGTGTAAGAAAAATGAATAAAGAATATTATTACTTAATATGATGTTTAACTCGGAACTTATGTAGAAAAGAAAGCCATAACTACGAATAGACACAGAAACTGTCACTACCGTTAATTCGTTGAGTAATAAAGGATAATGGAAACATACAAGACTTGCTACATTGAATGGTTATAATGCTCGGTAAAGTCGAGCCACATTCTGCAGTCAAGTAGAATATAGACGGCAAACTAGCAAGTTTCTCTTGAAGTTTCTTGTTTTAGTATACGGGGTGGAAGGGACACCGACGCGAAAACGGAAACCACATACTCAGTACATAATTCTGAACCAACATAGAACTTTTCGACCGGTAATATTAAAAACCAGCTGTTCCATGCATTTTGACCGTGTAGATATTGCATGTTTTTAGGAAACACCTGCTTTTTGTTTGGAATAACCTACGAAAATTTTCCATGTGTGTGGGGGGGATGTTCAGAATTGTGTACTGAGAATGTAGTTTCCGTTTTCGCGTCGGTCTTCCACCACCGGTACTGCGTAAATACGTATATACAGGAGTGATTCTCGAGTGATGATTAAAGTTTATGAATATTTTTGCTAAGTGGTTGTTAGTGATTTTTGGTGGAAAAAATATGCGTCTTGTCCTTTATCTATTATTTATCTCTAGAACCTTATTACAATTCTCTACAGGAACGGTAACATCCATATCTAGAAATAAGTCATATCGTTTACCTTCTTCAGTAAAAGTCATTATTTAAGATACGATATTATAATGTGAGTAGTTTAGTATTTGCTTAAAGTTACAACTGTAAAAAGTTAGAATTCTTGGCTTTGCTTTCTTTGACGGTTCTTACTTCGTTTCAATTCTTGTCTATTGCAAAGAAAATGTTTGCTTATGTAATTACTTATAACTTGACTTTGCTAAAACGGTAACCAAACATTCAGTACATCATTCTGAACCTCCCCAATTTATGGAACAGCTGATTAAAAACAAAATGTCGACGAATACGTGGTTAACGTCTTAGCGCCGAAGTCTCCTTGTAGATACGGGTGTTGTTCGAAATATAAGACCTAAAACATGAAAGACAGCGAGCATCTAAGACGTTAGCTAAGACAGAATTCCAAGTGTCCTACCTTTAAAGCCGCTTTAACTATAGATATAATAAACCTTCCTAACAACGTCGTAGACAAAATCTAGTTTATTACAAAACTGCTACTTACTTACGAATTTCTCAGTAGCAGCCACGGAGTCTAGGTTTGTGCCCGGTTGATGGCAATAGGTTCGCCCCGTATTGCATGATATGTACTTAAATGAATTGATGTTAAAACTAGATGGGGTCGGTGTTTCGTACCTGACTACTCTGAGAAGAAACAGCCGAAACAAACTCAGAGGTCATAGTCTCTTTTAAGGTCCAGACATACTCTTGGTCAACTCACATGAGTACTATGCAGATGAGTGTCTGAGATGGTCATTTGAAGAAAGAATCACACAGATTTGAGTGGACCTGTTCAGCTAATGCAAGCATTTGTCAGTTATCGTGTAGCTAGACTCATAACTCAAGGAGCTTAACGAAGCGACGAAAGCGACGAAGAAAGGAAATTTGAGTATACATGGCACTTAAACATAACTGGTGAAATGTGGGTGTACTATTAGGTACACCTCTGCCTAACCCTTCGGGGCTCACAGGCGTGATGTTATGTTATTTCTTGTAAATCCAGTTTCAAGAGTGATACCTGACGCCTGCAATTTTGCAAATCAACAATTTTATTCTGTTTATTATCGTGTTGAGCAGATATAAACTGATATTTCGACCTGTCTTTGAAAATAAATGTGTAAAACCCGTTACGTAGTTTCCTAGTACTCTGACGGAGCAAGCGTGAGGATGCGGCGCATCTGATGGAATCCTTCCGGACGATTTTTCGGGCTTTTACCATAATCGTTTGGGACATGCTAGGTTTCACTAATGACAGTTGGTAAATTTAAGTTTCAGGATTAAAACGATGACTGCGATTATTATATATTTAATTACCTGGGCGAAGATGGTCACACAGTGGGAGCCTGAAGACGGCCGTCGCAAACGAGACATGCCCAAAAAACGCTGGCGTGACGATCTAGACTCATTCTTAACGAATTAGTCGGAGAAGGCAAACAAAATTGGAAAGTCTTTGCCCAACAGTGGGACAGAGTAGGCTGATACAAAAAAATCGGTTGTCTGTAAAGTCGGTTTACTGACGATAGTTGAATGTGACAACGTCACCGATTGTGCCTCTTTGTCACTCGTTCCGCGCTCTCGCTTGCATTTCAAGCCTTAAATGGAACGCCTCAGAGCGAGGTAACGCCGATGGCGGTATAAGCCCGACAAAAAATGATGATCACGGAAAAGTTCGGGCTTCTTTTTACTGGAAAATCTATGATTTACCGTAGTTCGGGATTTAACAGTAACATATATATTTTAATCTAATAAAAGAGGTTGTTGAAGATCATGTGTGCACTGACTTATACTTCGAGGATGCAAACCCAGGCAGGCCTTAGCAATCTTCTTGGAAAGCGTGGCCGTAAACAACCTAGTTTGGGTAAGTGGATGTCATACGATTTTGAACTTTAGGTTCTATGCGAGCTTCATACAGAGTTCTAAGAGCATTGATTATGAAGTAATTTGTGTATCTGTCTGACTTTGCTATACTTTGCGAAGAAACCAAAATTTAATAAGATGTATAAATAAATAATATGTAATAATTGTTTTTGATGGTGCCACAATTCCTTATAGCGACTCAGTAAAAGACCTGGGAATTTACATTGACAAAGACATGTCCTGGGGTCCCCAGTTGCAAGAAGTGAGCCGCAAACTGTTTGGGTCTGCTGGGTCTTTGCGCAGATTGCGCAATTTCCTCCCAACTGCCACTAAAACTGCGCTCGCTCAATACCTTCTACTCCCAATCCTCGACTGTGCTGATGCCTGTTATCCGGATCTCACTGTAGTGCAGCTAGATAAGCTTGAGCGACTTCAAAATTTTTGTATCAGATTCATATTTGGTTTGCGCAAATCTGATCATGTTTCAGAGTTTCGCGTTAGGCTCAAGTGGTTGCCTATCCGCCTTCGCCGGAATGCGCATATTTTATCATTACTCTACAATATTCTGTTTAATCCCGATTAATATTTGTGTTTTAATTTTATTCATGACACTCATGTTAGAAATTTGAGATCATCGGAGAATTTGAGACTTTTGATGCCTGCACATTCCACCAAATTTTATGACCAGTCATTCACGGTCCAGGCTGTCCGTTTATGGACTGAATTGCCGGTGTCAGTAAGACAAGCTCAGTCACTCGTTGCTTTTAAAAGTTTAGTTGAAAATCATTTTCTTTCTCTGTAATATATATATTTTTTTAATTTTATAAAACCAAATATTTATTTAGTATTTATATATATATATTTGTATTTATATGCATTGTATTTATATTACATGATAAGTAGTGAATAACTTGTATTATTTTAAATTTTGTATATTAATTGCAGTACACCACTGACTACCCCCCCTTTTTTATATTTCATGTTCGTACAGTCCATCCAAAGGTTGTCTGGAAGAGATCGCTACCAGCGATAAGACCGCCATTGTAACCATAAAATTATGAATTTTTGCAAAACCGTTCTTTATCAATTTTGGTGTACAATAAAGTATATTCTATTCTGTTCTGTTCTGTTCTGTTCTGTTCTGTTCTGTTCTGTTCTGTTCTGTTCTGTTCTGTTCTGTTCTGTTCTGTTCTGTTCTGTTCTGTTCTGTTCTGTTCTGTTCTGTTCTGTTCTGTTCTGTTCTGTTCTGTTCTGTTCTGTTCTGTTCTGTTCTGTTCTGTTCTGTTCTGTTCTGTTCTGTTGTGTTCTGTTCTGTTCTGTTCTGTTCTGTTCTGTTCTGTTCTATTCTATTCTATTCTATTAATTTTTCTGCTACAACCTGTCTATCTTCTGAGACCTACATTAATTTTAAGCAAAGGAGAAACGCATCTCTTTTAAAGCATTGTTCCACAGCAGCTCAAGGCTTAACTACGTATGTGTATACTAAGCTTCGCTGTATACAATAACAAAGAGGCAGGATCATCCCTTAATCCATTATCCAAAAACGAATGAACATGGGTAACCTCTTGGAGCACTGCCACACGATCCATTGTCACTCCATTGCGACGTCGCGTCGGAGCGGTGACGCTGCGTGGTTCTACATATAAATCAGAACGACATCCCACACGCTGCGTTGAAACGGCGTGAACAATGGACCAGAGAGTCGACGCGGAAAGCGGGGCTGCGTACGTAGCGGCAACGCAATTTAAATATCGAATGTTTTTAAAAACATTGCGAGGTTTGTAGTAGCGTCGTGGTGGCGTAGCGCCCGCGCCACCGCAAGAGCATCTGGCACTGATCATCTTCCTGCCCGGGTCCCATTCTACTTGGGATCGGCGCAACACGTCTTAATCTTCCAATCTCCCTTGTTAAACGTCACGGTATCATCATAAGAGCGTGTGGCACTTACTGTGTTAAAATCACACACAGCGTGGCAACACTTGCGACGATGCACCGCTCCGGCCACGCCGTGTAACTTCACTCTTACGTAGCAGTGGATGTTCGACTTGATACGGCATCGCTACACTGTTTCAATGGCCATCTAAAGTCACATTTCGCAATGCTATTTGCACCATTTACTTCGTAGTGGGAAATCGACGGTAGCACAATGATAGTACTTACTAGTAGCCACAAGTCTGACAGTAACACTAGGTATACTTACAACAGACATATGTATGTATGAAACAAGGAGTAAGTACACAACGTTACTTTCACAGTCTTGTGTAAATCTTCGTTCTTACCAATATTAGATTTTTTGCTGCCTCGTAAGACTAGGGGACACAAGCGCAGTAGCGCAGTAGCTGACTTTTTTATTTATTTATTTAATTAAATTCATACAGAGGTGTTACTTAATTCTAAACTCGCCAAACTTTTACGTTTGATGGCGAGAGGCGCTCTTTTACACTTACTACTTTCACATTTTTATTTTAAGTTCGTACAGTCCATCCAAAGGTTGTCTGGAAGACATCGCTATTAGCGACAAAATCACCATTGTAACCATAGAGTTAGCAATATTATAAAACAGTTGTGTAACAATTTTGGTGTACAATAAAGTACATTCTATTATCTTTTACTTATCATTATTATATTGTTATCGTTTAATCTAATAAAATGTATTTAGTTCTGTTTGCAATCCTGTATAATATTTTTTTAATTTTGTCCTAAGTGATCCTGTACTAATTTTTACTTTTTCTCTTAATAAATCTATTTTGTAAAACACTTTAGGTACCAAATACTTAGATGTTCTCTTACCATAATAATTTGTTATCTGTGGTTGAACCAGTTTGTTCTCTCTAACCCTACGTGTGTTGTACTTGTTTTTCACATTAACTTTATATTCTTCGTTATAATAATATTCCAGGCCTACCAAATAATCTACTTTTTTATCTATGGGTATAATTATACAAATAGGAAATAACTTCTCATACTCTTTGTTTCACTTATCTTTAACATTTTTACTTACTAGAAACTTTATCAGTCTTATTTGTATGTCTTTAATATCTCTTAAATATGTAATAAAGGTTGTCCCGTACACAAGGAGTCCATAACTCATTAGCGAGTCGGCAAGTGCGAAATAAACTATTCTCAATGTCTGTCTGTTCAATACATTTTTTAAGTGGTACAACTTACTTAACACCGACCTTAGCCTATTGCAAATATCATTTACATGTAATCTCCAGTTAAAGTTCTTATCTATTGTTAGATATAAATATTTAAATTTCTCTACATACTCCAATTTTGTACATTTACAATTACATTTATTTCCATGCAAGCATTCGTATGTATGTCCTATCACTGTAAGATATTCATTATTTACAGTTTTAGCATTTTGATTATATGGCGAGTGTATATGCATACATTTAGTTTTTAAAAGATTTAATATAATTCCGTTGTCGTGTGCCCATTTACTAATATTTTCAAAATCACCTTGTATACACTTTTGTACCTCAGCTTTATCTTTGGATGCATAAACAAGACACATATCATCAGCGTACATGAACACCTTATATTTATGTACAACATTTGACACACTGTTCACATGCATTATATATCCTACTGGACCGTACACCGATCCAGTAGGCACACCCAAATCAACCTCGGCCTCTTTCCCAACCATACGTGAGATAATTATTTTTCTATTAGTGAGGTAGTTTTTAAAACAGTTCGTTGTGGGACCGCGTATTCCACATTCGTCCATTGCCTGTAATAAGATCTCATGGTCTAAAGTGTTAAACGCTTTTTTATAATCAATAAAAAGTACTATGATTTGTTTGCCAGAATCTAAGCAGTCACTAATTATAGTCGGAAAATCCTAACAAGGCAGAGACAGTGTTGCGCCCTTTCCGGAAACCGTGCTGAGTGTCACATAATATGTTGTGTTGTTCTAAGAACGAACTAATCTGTCCTACAATATTTTTTTCGGTTATTTTGTCTATAACAGATAATATTGCGATAGGCCTATAATTGCCATATTCTAAATGACTTCCTGATTTGTATATGGGACGTATAATTGCATTTTTAGCTGGTCAGGATAAATACCGTTAGATAAGGACATATTCACCAATGCAGCTAGAACAGGACTTATTTTCTTACGCAAATATTTATATATTTGCGTAAGAAAATAAGTCTTGCACCCGTATTGCATCTGAACCGGGTGCTTTCTCACAGGATAATGTTCTTGTGACCTTTTCTATATCTGACGAAGTCACCTTATTGTATCTATAGCTGACGTTTTACATATTTATTTCTATCTAAAAACTTCTGAGACTATGAAGTCCTGGGTTCGATTTCCGTCAAGCAGTGTTATTGAGTTTTTTCACCAGAAATTTCCCAGTAGCAGCCAACCAGACAGTTATTGGCTTATTATTTTTAAATATAAATGCCAAAATGTGGCCTGCGATAATTATAATTGTAGATTATATTACACTTTATAAGCTACGGATCTCTCCGTACTTAGCTTATTTAGTGTTATCAAAAAAAATATTTAACAGGTTTTGATTTACACAAAATTTTAATGGGACCAATCAAGAACTTTTCAAATCGGTTCATGAATGACAAAGATATGAGGTAAAAACACACAAAAAAAAAAACAACCGAATTGAGAACCTCCTCCTTTTTTGAAGAAAGTCCAGCACAAAATTATTTTAGGTAACTCTGTCTTTAGTTTTCAATTCCTGGGACCCAGGCCTACCCCTTTGAAGTAGCATTTTTTACTTGGCCTATATTGTCCCACTGCTGGGCAAAAGGCCTCCCCATACCCTTCAACTACTCTTCTATCTATGCGGTTTTCTCCGGCCAATCTCTTACAAACGCCTCTAAGTGGTTACGCCAGCGTTTTCTAGGCCTCCCTAGGTTGTATTAGAAACAATTAAACAATTGTAAGTACTGTTGTTAACATGAAAAAAACATGTCTAAGGGTTATTTTGCTTCGCATTTGCCACAACAAAGGCCTGACTAAATTTTAAGAAATAACTGGTTGAATGCTCTCGTTCGAGGTTCATCTAATATAGAGGAACTAACCAAACTGTCCGTCTCAAGTACCGAAGTAGTTACTTATACGCGGTCCACTGCTCATAGGTGGGTGCTTACGTGTAAAACTCACATCGAATTTTCAACTTTATATTGTGTTGGCATTGGCCGTGCGTCTGGCTCCACTGATGTGGACTAATACCCAAGCGAACAAGGACCCAAGGAACTATTTTTATTTATGATAAAACAGAAATCACGTTGGTACTTACCTAGCTTAATGTACCTAAAAATGCATCGAACGTAAATTATTATTCATTAAAGAAAATTCACAATATAATTATGGTAAGTTTTCAATTACATTTTTTTTTTCACTTCTACTAACGAACTATGCACACTTATCACTTTTGAGTAGTAGATGGATGGGAACCTTCATCATAGCGCTGATGAGCCTCAGACATTAATTTGACTAAACATTCTATCCAATGTAACGTTACTGTTAAGATGTTTCACTATTTAGTTCCAAAAACGGCGAATGCAAATGCTCCGATCTTATACAAGAAAATGCTCAGGTTTATCATCTGCCTAGCCTTTGTCCAACTATGTTGGGTTCGGCTTTCACTCTAATCTGATTTATGTGCGTATTGTATAATTATCACTTACTTCGGTGAAGGAAAATATCGTGAAGAAACCAGCATGCCTCGACGGCATGTAAAGTCAAGTCAGAGGCCCATGGGCGGCATAAAAACTCAGACACCAAGTTAAGCACTAACCACACGATAAAGAAAGAAGTACCCGTAAAGGTTGTCAATCCCAGCCATGTAGTCCACAGTAATAGTTTCTACAAAGTATTTGTTTATTACTTACTCACAACTCGTGCAGAATCCAAATAGGTTTAGACCTTCGTGACGCGAAGAAGGCCGATCATTGAAAGTACACTCAGAATATTATCCAATAGGCAACAATGGCACCAATTGCTCATGTTCATTTGTTTACCCACTTTGTGTTCACAACATCTCATTGGATTCCGCATTGGTTACAGATATGAGGTTAATTTATCACTTCAAGCCCATTCTATGTAGAATAATTAAAAAATATTCCTACTTCACAACATAACACAGAAAGGACATTTACATAGGTAGGCCGCATAAAGTGCTCAAACTGCCAGACAATCGTTAAACTAAACTAAATCGTAATATTAAAAAATAATATGACCCACATAGTCCGCATATTCACAGTAAGAAACAAAAATATTAATAACAACACTTGAAAAGTAAAAAAAATAAAAATAATGTCAAATAAATGGGAATAATAATAATAATGATTGTTGACATAACGGTTCCGCATGACGAGAACCTCGTGAAAGCCGAGAAAGATAAGCAAATCAAGCGAGGTTGTCGAGATGTGGGATGTGAACTCAGCCATCATTGTGCCGATAATCGTTTCAGCGAATGGCTTAATTGCCAACAGCGGCGACCAATATCTGAGGAGGCTCTCGTTAGGCAGCTGGATCAAGGGCTTGATTCAGAAAGCGGTACTCCTGGACCCGGCTCGTATTGTTAGGTTCCTCTCTCTGGAGCCCTGACCGCCGGTAGCTTGGACCCTGTTCCCGATACCGGTGGGCTACTATTTTTTATATTTTTAAAAGTTTTATTTTTATTTTGAATTTTAAATAGGAATATTTACAAATGTAATCAGTAAGTTAGAAAAATAAATAAAGGAAATAATACTATACTTGTAAAAGTCAACTCTCACTTCATTCACTACACTCAACACTATCACAACCGACACACCCACACATACCACACCTCGCCACACATAATCATCGTTTGATGATTATAAGAGCAAATGTTTATTTGCTCTTATAAATACAATTACAATTCACTCTTCACCTATAGACTCTCACATTTTTAAAGTTTACCACAAGTTCAAAAATGCACCCACTTGACACAGTCCACTGGCACGTCTGCCACAATAGAATTATATAAGCATACCCTATAGCCGGGCACTGCCCCCTAAGATACAGGTCTAGCCTAGTTTAGGGGACAGGGTTGAGCCTATTGTCCTTGTCTATCTAATGCTAAATTAAGAACTGTAATCTGTATACAGTGCAATGTAGTTGACCTTTGTGGTAATAAACAATTTATTATTATTATTAAGTTAATAATATCAACAAATCATTGTGTATACAACTAATGTTCATAAAATGTAAAACTGCAAAAAAATTATAGAAAAATAAAATACAAAAATTCAATTCGATTTCAATTCAACAATTGGAGCAGTTCAATCCCAAGCTTTTGATGTATTAATATAACATGCTCCGCGTTTATTCTGTTGTGAATAAATCGAGGTACGTGGAGCATGCTATATTAATACATAATAATATGTGGATGCACACGAAGGTACATCCCCTTGAACCTCATATATTAGATGGGTTCCTGGTTTCCATCCCAACGCAATATCTTCATAAAATCCAGGCAGGTATCAGGGTAGCGTAGCGGAGTTCAGTGCTGTAATAAAGCGAAGGAAAATGTTAGGAATTTATAATTGAAAATATTAGATACGTTCAAGTCAGTCACGCATAAGCACAAGCACTAGACGGATTTAATATAGACATGCTTTGAAGCAGGCAACATCGAATAGCGAGGAAAAATATTAAAAATTTCAAATTTTTTCGAAAAATATTACAGACTTTGAATGTGTGCATTTGACTATAAATGTACGAGGATAAAATAGGTACGTTTGCCCTAGGGAGGTACGAGCCCACCTTAAAACTTAGTTGGGAAACAGTAAATTATTCCAGTGTTTGTGGTCTCTAGAGATGTAAAGAATAATTGTGCTGGACGGGCGTGATCGATGGACACGGAGAGTAGGTAGGTGGAGTGTGCCTAACAGATGTTCTCGTGCGTGAAGCTATCTTCGATCTTGCAGGGAACGAGGTGAAGGAAGAGGGCTTCGTTTCATACAAATAATAACGCGGAAGTTAACTCTTCATAAGGTTTCAGGAAGCGACTCGTAATTCTTCAGGGGCGGTACCATGATGTTTAACAAAACAATTTTATTGCAGGGACGTTTTGTTTCAAGCTTAAAATAATATCACTTTATTTGGCTACATGGAGGAAACAACTGGCAATTTTTAAACTGTATAGCGCTGTCTCTTTCGCAAATAAACGGTTCTTATTAGGTATTTCGAGAAATAATCGTATTCAATAAGTGGTGATGTTAACGCAAATGGATAAAATAAGAATGAGTACACAAAAGGCGCCACTTTCAGACTTCCACAGGCTGAAAGTGGATATATTAAAATACAGATAATTTGATTGCAAACGCGGTGGTATTCAGTTGTCAAATAAAATCGATCAAGAATCACAGTTGTCGCACTTCGAAAAGTCTTGACTTAATTTCATGAGACAACTATTAGTAATTAATTAATTAATTATTTTAGTTCATGTATAAATTAAGATGGCTAAAATATTTTTCATTCGGTAAGCAGATGACTAAAGATCGACCTGAGCCGGCTATCTTTGACTATAATGTTCGTCCAGAGAGTCAGATCACGATGCCTCATCGAAATAAAACTCTTTTCTTATTTTAAGTCATTCTGGCAGTTAGTGGATATGCAATTTCAGAGAACAAAATTTCAAAGAAGAACAATTTTTATAAAAACCAACGTCAAAGTTGAAGCTGTTTTTTAAACGTGTTTGGAAACTTGGTACAATAGTATTAAGACAAATCAAAGGAATTCCTAATAAAGGTAACAAAACTCTATTTTTAAGTAGAAGTTACTTAATATACAAAGATTACACATGAGTTTGTTCTCGTATGGTTATGAATAAGATCGGTGATTTTAAAGCCCTCGTGTTTCGCTATTGCCACTCGTGTTATCTGGTAACAAAGAAACCTAAAAGATTTATAGAGTGGACATTGGGAATATTGTCGTACAAAAATTTTGATCTTGAACTTTGACACACGGTTGCTACTTGACAAGTGGACGTATGAAACTAATCGATAGCTGATAGTAGATACAATTTTTTTTCACCTTGTTCAGGCTATAGCTCGTACCTAAGTACTTGAAGGTCTTTGTCTGGTAACAATAAAGAGATGCGGAATAGTATATTATTGTAACAAGTGTGGAAAAATTGTGATTGCGCTCATGGCAGGTTTGCAGCTAGCAGTGGAGCCAACAGTGCAATCACATATGAACAAGAGTTTCAAACGACATTGTTCAACACACTTACGGGGAAATAAAAAATAAAAAACAACATTTATACTATTTTTTATTTTTTTAAATAAAATATTCAATCAGTTCGAATATCTGGCGGCGTCAAATCTACAAAACGTTCAGTCGAATTGAAAATCACCAACTTTTTGAAGGTGTGTATTGAAAATAAATAAGTTAGCTTATCTCCAGATAATCAAGCTGTACTTGTATTGAAAATAAACGGTAGTTTTCATTACGTTTAAGATTCAAAATGGGGTGTATGCTACGAAGTGACAAGATGACGAGGTGTCAAATGTACTTGCAAATGGAGGTTGTCTTCGATGTCCTGGCTGAGCTCGGAGAATTGGATTGTGTGCAGTTTATAGACGTATGTACTTAGTACCAATATGAATTTTAATTTGTAGGAGAATACTTCCCCTTTTGCAAGACTTCAAAGTTTTCTTTTCTATTTTTAGGAAATGAAAAGAAATGCATCACAAAAAAGATACGAGTGTGAAATACATTGCATTCTGAACCAGTTTTCGAGGAAATGTATTGAAAAGTAACTCTTCGTACCTGTCTGTGTGACCGCTTAGCTCTTTAAAAATTACCCAATGGATTATTTTGGTTTTCACCATCATTTAGATACAGCATTACCAAATACTACTTACTATACATAATGATTTGACTTTGGGTGGCTTACCATGACGTAATAATGCAGGAATGTTTCAGTTCTATTCCAGTGTAGGAAAGAGATAACACTAGACATCCTGTATAGCTCTCTTTCCCAAACTATAATATAACTAAAACATTCCTGCGTTAAGAATTCATGGTAGGCCAGCACAAATCTGTGTGTTGACATGTCGCTGTTGCAGGTGCGCTGTTGTGGCTTGGTTGGGTCGCTATAACACTCGTAGCTAAGTAATGTGTAAAAGTATGCGAGGATTGTAATATTCTTCTTTTCTAATTCCAGCTGTTTCCCGACCTACAATTGGTTAACAGGAACTTCGTCTCGGAAGTGTGTCGTTATTCTGAAATGGAAGTTAAACTTTTATATCTAAGACATGAAATGGACATGATTAATATTGTGCCACCTGAACAGACAGATCCATCTATACCAAAACCACTCCAAGAATTGGGTCCGTTTGAGGTACTATCGCATTCTTTTTATTCAACGGTAATTTTCTACCAGCGGATAACCGGGGTGTGCTACTACGCTATTGTGCGCTTTAGTAGTCTAAAACCATCTTCAAATTATTGCCTTTCCAATGAAACCGGGGCACATCGGTTGGATGGTTTCAAAGACTATAACAGACATAGGTACAAACTTTTTTTTTGTGTTTTATAAATATATAGATCTGCTGGTGAAATAGCCAACCACTCTTCTGTGTCAGCTCCTCGCATGGATGTTTTCAAATCACACAGTTACACCATTTCGTTGGTCTTCCATCTTCATCTCCGCTGCCAGACGACTTACTGCCCACATCAGTGATTCTGTTTTGCAGGGCTCTCGTGCTACTATTGTCGGTCACTGAGCTGTAGGACGGTGTTACAATTTTGAAACGCTCGATTTCAGGTATCTAAGTCGCAACAGTCACAGTTTGCGCGCACACATTGAAACCGCATTACTACATACTACGAACTCGAATTAATACATTATAACTAACTAACTAATCTTGGTACTTAAAGGATTATTTATTATTCATAATAAATATTAATAATTCTTTATTTCGGACAGATATATCCATATTTGAAGCATAGAAACTTATAACTAAACAAAAAAACACACAAACAAAAAAGACAAAATGTTACAATGAAACAAAATACAGTAAAATATAGGCAAGTAGGTACATTTAAAATACAGGCAAGTTGGTAGGAAAACAACAAAAAGAACAAAAAAACAATAAGAATTGAATTGAATTTAGGCATTTATACATGGGTGATTTGTACCCAACGGAAATACACACATCAAAAGTGTCTAGGGATCAAGCATTTTTATGCGGATTTCTTGAGATTGAGATGTGGCTTTGTAATAAATTTATGATTTTATAAATTTATATGGATCCTTTTTGGTGCATTTCATAATTTGAATCAGGAACTCTCAATCAAATTCGAGTAAAAGATGAAAATAAGCTGTCAATATTTTCCCTATAAAAACATACAACGCATTGAAGACATTATTAGTGCTACTGTTTCCCTACTACTGATTAAAACCAACGTTATTATGGAGCGGCGACGTCATTTAAGCAGGGAAGAAATGCTCAGAGCCGTGGGAATGATAGAAGCTGGTTCCCGGCAACGTACTGTGGCTTTAGCTCTGAATACAAGTCAGAGTCTTATCAGTCGACTTTGGACACGTTACCGAAGCACTGGTACCGTGGCTGAGCGCCATGGAGGACGGTATCGCTGCACCACACGGAGACAAGACCGATACATTCAAATCTTAACTCGAAGAGCTCCAACAATAACCGCCATGATGTTAGCCGTGAGGCTTCATCACTCTTCAGGGAACTTAATTAGCGACCAAACAGTCAGAAACCGCTTGCATGAAGTGAACCTTCATTCCCGAAGACCGCTACGGGTACCACCTATAGCAATGCACAATCGTAGGATTCGATATCAATGGGCTCTTGAACACAGAAATTGGGCAGAAGAACAATGGCGTTTCGTGTGCTTTTCTGATGAGTCTCGTTTTGGTATGAGACCGGATACAAGACGTATACGACACTGGAGAACCCCTGGACGCCAACAGCGATTAAAATCCTGCCAGGAAGTCCATCCTTATAGTGGTGGAACCATCATGGTATGGGCGGGTATTTGGATCGGCGGAAGAACTGAGTTGATTTGGATCAGAGGCAACCTCAACGCTCAAATTTATGCTGAGACGATTGTATCAGACGTCATCGTTCCTCTACAAGTGCAAATCGGTCCCTTATTTCAGTTAATGCATGATAATGCACGACCGCACACCGCAAGAGTTGTAAGACAGACTCTCGCTGCAGCTAACATCAATGTCCTGCCCTGGCCTGCTCAGTCGCCAGACTTGAACCCGATTGAGCATGCATGGGATATGCTACAGAGAAGAGCTCTGCCGAATATGGAGGGTATCCAGTCGCAAGAAGACCTTTTTTTGTTGTTGCAACGAACATGGGCGGCCATTCCACAGCGTGATTTGGATGAACTCATTTTGAGTATGCCAAACCGATGTTCTTGTGTTGTTAGTGTTCGCGGTAGAAACACGGATTATTAATTGTTTAAGTTACCCAATAAAATTTTAAAGAAAACTGTTATTTCAGTCTTTTTTTCGAACTTTAATGTTAGTGGTTCAAATGTCAAAAATCCCTTTATTAGGAAAATGGCAAATTTCTTTATTAATGCAAAGGTGACTTGGTTTATCGTTACTGTGACAAACGAAAACCACTTTATTTGATGAATCCTTAAAGAAAATTTTAATTAATATCAATCAGGAGAAAAGTGATTGCAAAAATATATGTTGATCCCTAGATACTTTTGATGTGTGTATGTTGGTGTCGTCATAAGCCTGTCTGCCAAACTGCTAATTATAGCATTTTTGCACCTGTCAATCCTGGACATGAACGATGCTATCCTTTCCCTTTGGATGGCCCTTTGGCCATTCATAAAAATTACAGGTATGTTTTCCGGTCCCTTTAACGATTTGAAAACTACCATCTCAGTCTTTTTAACATTATAAATCAGATTATGATCTGCTGCATACTTTTCACAGATAGCAATCAGTTTTCGCAAACCTTTAATAGAAGGGCTGAGCAACACCATGTCAACTGCATAACTCAGGCTGTTGACGTATCTGTCATCCAACCTAAGCCCGACTGGAGTGCTGCTCAGCTCCACATTCAAGTCATTCATATATATGTTGAACAGATCAGAAGAAGTGAGGCCACCTTGTTTAACACCACAGGGGAGACGGTAACTTTCAGATAACTCGGCGCCCCATCTGACGTTGTTGGTCTGATTTTGGTACCAGTACTCAAGGAGACCAACAACCTCAGCGGGGACACTCGTGTCGCGTAGTTTCCTCCACAGTAATTCATGAAAAATGCCTAACCACGCTTTGTGTCGAAAAAGCTTGTTTTGAAATTTTTCTTACTTAGGCATGACCGCCTAAGTATGAGTACTCAATTAAGTACACCCCTATAACTTCATGAAAACTTTACAGTGTGTCAAATGCACGACTTAAATCTAAAAAACAAGCGTACGCAGTGGTCTTCTGCTGTTTGTAATAACTGACAACTTGCTTCAGTCCGAATATTGCCATATCGGTGGAAACCTGTGGGCGAAAACCAAACTATCCATCATCGAATTTTAAGCCCGCAAAATGAGAGTGAATGACTCGTTCAAATACCTCGGTCACTATTGTAGCCAGAGATATGGGTCGATAGTTAGCCATGCTCGAGATATCGCCAGTTTTATTCTTCGATATCGGAACTACGACAGTTTTAATAAATTTCGAGGGTAAATGGCATTGTTTCACGCAGAGTATAAAGAGCCACGCTGGCACTTCACAGATATGTTTACCCGCAAACAACAGATGTTCAATGCTAAGACCGTCGTGGCCTGGAGACTTAACTCTTTTCTTGCTCATCAAGATAGATGCTAGCAATTTTGGAGAGACAATCGTTCTTCAATTCACGAGGTCGGCTACCACTAAGTTGCTGAATTTTCTGAATATATACATATTCTTAATTGTCTTCTAATACATTTTGCACAATAAAATGTTTCCTAAACAGATTAGCTATATTTTTCTTATCTTATTCACCTTCAATGTTTACTGGTAAACAAATTTTACTATCAAGTTTCTTTCCAGAAATCAATAAGATCACCTGCAGCCCGATGCCGCACTAGAAAATTCATCTTAATCTTACTTTGATTAGCTTGTACGTATTTAAGCGCTGCTTTAAACTCTCGACGTGAGGCAGCCATATTCTCATAGTAGTACCCCGAGCATGGCCTTCCCACTTCAACCCACTGCATAAAATGTTCTCGAACCTATACGTGTGAGTTTTTGACGTGAAAGTTTCATCCTACCACTTTCCTTCTCTTTTTGTACTTCACATCAAAACCATATTCTGCTGCCGCACGCAGTGAATTTACAATATCTTTATATAAATCATCAATGTATTTTCTATCGAACCGGTCATCACATATTGTTATATCGTTAGGATTCTCTGTTGTTACAATATTATATCTATTTATTATATCACTTAGTTTGTAATCACAGTATCTAGAACATTTATCCCTTTGCTCCGGCACCCTATTACCCCATAGGTATTTTATATTGTTATTTATGGGTTCCCTAAATTATACTTCTTTACGCTTAATTAAATTGAAATTACATTGTATGACAAAAGGAAAGTGGTCTGACCAGAATGAGTCATATTTGACATAAACATTGGTGACAAGGCAAGCCGCAGCAGCTGTCACCACGCAGTGGTCGAGCCGTCGACACGAACCGTGTACCACTCACGAAGGTGTAGGAATTAGTCTAACCTGTCTAAATCTAAACAAATTAATTTTTGCTCGGAACAATAATCAACTAGCTTTTATCCAAATCGAGTCCCAGGGTGTGCGTTAAAGTCCCCTAACACCAATACATATTCAATTTCACAGTTTTCTATTACCGCACCGCACCAAGACACTGGGAAAATCCAGGTAAATTATCTTCGCAATCTACAGGCATACACTAAACACAAGTAGGCTTCGATCACCTTGAACTAGCTTCACAGCCACTAATCGATCACTACCACATCGATCTCGTTCATAAAACCCAAGTCGTGTGGTAAAAGGCAGGTCTCCTGGAGTGCAATATCATCAGCACTCTTGCATCAGGTCTCTTACATGTTGCACGGAACGTTTAATGGATTTACAGTTGTCGAGACACTAATAGTGTCTTTGTTTTGTAAATCCATCATTTAGTTGTTGGGTGTGACGATACCGTTCTTTGTAGAACGTGGCTGTCTGAATAATCTAAATACCAGACCCGCTGGCCAGAATTCCCTTTCTAAAAACGTATTCAGTTTTGACGTTAGTACAGTAATCATAAAAGAGTTGAAGTTCGTTTCTCGTGAACATTCCTCCTGCATATCCTGTATGTACTGTCTAATGTCTTCTTTTGTAACATGTTTTTTAGTACGAGATAAATAGATAGTTGCAAACGAATCAGCTGCTTGTAGTTTGCTGGATGCCTGCAAGTTACCACGGGCATTTCTATTTCTGTATTTGTAGGTATTTAGCTTTTTATTGCGTACCACAGTAAAACCACCGTCATCTACTTCATTATTCGTATTGTTTTTAGACTTGCGACATCTCTATATGTGGACACATTGGGATGATCGTTGATAGTGCCCTGCGTTTGCCGTGATAGCTGTGTAGCTGTGTCTGCTTGGGTACACGGTACCGGTAGCGCCGGCGGTTGTGCAAGCAGAGGCGGAATCGGCAGCAACAATTCCACAGGCCCAGGTGAAGGGGCGCTGCTCGATGGAACTTTTCCTAGTGCGATGTTACTGTCTGCCTGGCCTTTCGTTCTCCGTTTATTTATTTCTTCCGTCTCTTGCAAACTGGTTATGCAAGATGAAACACTGTCGAGTGCAGCATTATTGGGTATCATACATGCATTCTTATTTACTAAATTACTGTCATCTTGACAAGACGTTGATTATTAAATTTTGATTTATTTATTAATTATTAATACACCATGATATGCTGCGCCGACCCCAAATAAATTGTGATAAGGGCAGGAGAATGATGATACCCATCGCGTTTACATAATATTTGATTAATGTAAGGTTCGAATTAGTTGGAATGTATTTGATATTCTGTTACCAAGAGTGGTGAGTAGATACCTACACAATTTGGCAATATCTGACATTTAAAGGCTATAATTGTATTCAGCCTCATTACGTTTATTAATCACTTCTGTGTACTCTGAGTCTCACCAAGGAGGCGACGGGATTAAACTAATATTGCGGTTTTTTACAGGAAAAACTTCATCTGCCGCTGCCATTAATAAGCGTGCTAAAGCTTCAGCACAAATATTTTCGTTACCATCAGAAATATCAAGCAAAGAACAAAGCTTTCTGTTAACAATGTTTCCAAAACTAAACTGTCCCAGTCACTAGTACATATATAAGATAGTTTACATTTAAGATTTGATCTCTTTATTGGTGCATATAACCAGAAAGTTATCTCATTACAGCTTTTGCTGGATAAATGGCAATCAGATATACAAGACATGACTAGGAATGAAAGACGTTTATTGCAATCATATTTTGAGTTGTGCGAGTTTCACTATGTATTGACATATATTGGACCTATGCTAGGATCATTGGAAATGAAGAAACATGCTGAACTGTTTGCTAAGTAATTAAAAAAATGGTTATTTAAATTATGAGTATTTAATCACACAGTATTTTAAACGTATGGTAAACTGTATATTATATGCTTGGGTCAGTATTCTCAGCATTGTGGTCTATAATGAGACCCAAATAATTCTTGAGCGACAAGCGACTGGCGAAATGAATTTCGTATCGACTCACTAAACACAAATATTGGGGCAGGTCTGGAAGACACCAAGGTAACTGTACTAGTGCTGGTCGATTTCTCGAATACCTTCAATATTGTTAGTCACGACATCCTTTTAGCCATTTTATCCCATATTATGGTCTCTCCCGGAGCACTGGAATAGTTCTCCTCTTACCTTCTGGAACGCCAGCAGTCAGTTCATGTAGGGGATTCCTCATCATGTTTGGTGTGATTTGGAAACTGGCGTTCCTCAAGGCGGTATTCTTTCTCCGCTTCTGTTCTCTATTTTTATAATCTCCTAACTCCTGAGCTTCAGTGTGCGTATCATCTATATACCGATGACTTGCAGTTGTATTGTCAGGGGAGGGTTGACGAAATACGAGATCTGTTCGACAATTTAAATAGGGACTTGATGTCCATAAAGAACTGGTCCGATAAATTTGGTGTGGCAGTAAACCCTAATAAATGTCAGGCGATCATCATTGGGAGTTCTCGCAGTCTAAGTAAGTCGGATGGTGCAACCTTGCCTCCGATTCTTTTTGACGATACAATCGTTCCTTTTAGCACTGATGTTAAGGATCTTGCCTTGCATATTGACAGCAGTATGAAATGGCTTACTCAAGTCGCTCGTGTCAGCCAGAAGGTTACTGGTACATTACGAAACAAACGGTAACGTACCCCACGTTACCGTTTGAGAAACTTTTTGCCGTCAAATACGAAAACAATGCTTGTACAGTCCTTAATTTTTCCTATCATCGATTATGGTGATGTGTGCTACTTTGACCTGAATGCAGATCTCCTCGATAAACTTGATCGTCTTCTAAATAACTGCATTCGATTCGTTTTCAATCTGCGGAAATATGATCATATATCCGAGCAGCGGTCACTTCTTAAGTGGTTGCCCATACGTCAGCGTAGGAAGCAAAGGGCGCTAACTACCTTGTTTTGTTTTCTTATTTCCCCCACTTCCCCTAGCTACCTGGCTCTCCACTTTCAGTACATTTGTGACAACCATACTACACTGAAAACCGTGTTTTTCAATGTCCCTCTCACCGCACTGACTTCATTCACCGATCATTCTTCGTCCAATCTTTTTCTCTGTGGAATGCGCTTTTCCAGGAAATCAGGATGGCAACCAATCGTGTATCGTTTAAAATGAAAGTTCGCGAGTACATTCGGAAAAGGCTGGCAGTATCGTCACAACGCTAATGTTTTCCCCATTGTTTTGCTTTTTATTTTAATATAGTATATTCGTGTATTTGTTTCTTTACGTTTATATATATTTAGATATACATATATGTATAGTATTTTAATATATATTTATAGTATTTTATCCTTGTAGTTTAGTTTAGTATTTGATTAAAATTATTTTCAGATAACACACCTACCGTTGTTTGTCTCTGTATCACCCAAATGTCGACTGGTAGAAAATGCCTATGGCATTAAGTCCGCCTCTGTACATTGTGCTTGAAGTGTGAAATAAATAAATAAACACAACATTACATTATGAAAATTACATTATATTATGAAGAGATGGAACTCCAAAACCAATACAAAATCTAATTCTTTTGGAGTTCAAAATCAATATCTTACAAGCTGAAAGTTTGAATCCCATTGTAACCGTTAGGGCTTTTAACTCAATCTTTGAAAATTGGCATAGTGAACCATTGAACACTTTGATTTTTCTGAAAAGTTTCGGAGCACGATAAAACTGGAATACAACCTCAATTTTTATTAACCCTAAATCTCTGATGAGGTCATTATTCAGCATATAGTGATCTTTGCCGTCTTATTACTTGACAAGGGGAGCCTTATGGCACTAAATCCATTTTCTTGCCTGCCCATGTATCGGTTTCATCGCGCGCCGCATTTGAAGAAATTAAAATGGCCAAAGGTGTAAGGGTGTCACTACGGTTCAAGATTTTCTATTACAAAAGTCAATAATTGATTAAGTTGCCTTAAACGTAAATTGTCTAAGATTGTGTATTCAAGTTCTGTTTCCTCTCAGGAAGGCACAAATCGACGGGGCGCACAGGACTGGTCGCCTCATGATTACTACGGGGGTGGTGCAACGCGCCAACGCTGCCGTTTTCGAATTGTTACTGTGGAGGATCTGTCATGGCAATATTTACTACAAACAGGCGCGTGAAGATAAGATACTTATTGATCCTAAATCTGTAAGTATACAACGTGAATAAGAACTGTATTGCCATATTTAAGGGTCGGACACAGACCATCAAACTCAACTACTTTCTCCATGGGATCAACATCGTAATCACAAAAAAATAACTATCTGTCCCATACATTTGGGTCGAATAGGTATGAAGTTTGTATGGGAAAGCCGATTATTTGTTCTCTGTAGTTCAACAATTTAATTTTCACATTCTTGCTGTATTAGTGCTATTTAAACTTGCATGTTTTATAACAGCGCCTAGAAGTAAGGAAAGTGGCATTCCTAGTAGTCTGCCAAGGTGAAGAACTGGCAACCCGTGTACAAAAGATCTGCCATGGATTTCGAATTAACACTTATCCTTGTCCTGAAACGCCTGAACTTAGAGCCGAGCTGCAGGAATCACTTATTTATAAATTGTTGGATATGGAAGAGGTAAGAAACGCGGCCAGGAGCGAGTCAGGCACGTATAATTATTGCAAGGGGAGCCCCGAGGTTTCCTCAGCAAGCTAAATTCAGCATGAAAAATTGAAAGCTGAATAGGTAAGCCGTGATGAGAGGACGCCGAAACTGTATTTGAAAAGTTTCAGATAGGAGCGCTGTGAGCATGTGAAAGCTATCAATTTCTTCGTCAAGTCATTTTGGTTTAGACCTCTTGCGAAGAGATAAAAATCAGCGTGGCTGTAAATGCCGTTGTAATTTATTGTAATTTTTTTAAATCTGAAAGTGGGCTTCTGCCCGCCACACTTCAACGTTGGCGTTCTCTCATCAAGCTCCATCAGTCAAGTTTCAGATAGAAATAAGTTTTTGAGCTGAATATGCAAGCTGAAGAACCCTTAGGGCTCCCCTTCCACATACACAGGCTGGTATCATCATCTGCCTAGGTTTTCACAACCACGTTGAGGTGTGTTTTTAGTCTAACCGGATGCAGTTGATTTAAAGTTTGGTAGATGGCGCAACTGCCTATCTGACCCCCACAACCAAATTAATGGGCAACAAACAAGACTGGATGTCAAATTTGGGGCTGGCCCCGTAACGACTATCAAAGATCTAAAATGACAATTGGGTCCAAACTTAACTTGCTTCTTCGACGCACGGTGGGGTCTCGGTACGTAATGGATGGTCGCCTATCCACGGACCAACCACGACAAGCGCTGCTAAACCCTTACGATCGTCCGTGCCGCTAGTTTTGCTCAGAACGAACATGCTGGCAGAAGCCTCGGTAATATAGGCTGTGTTTCCATAGTAGATGAGCATAGCGAGAGATGCTCGCAAAACTAACCAATGTCATCGCTAGCTAAGAAAATGAAGCAATATTATGTATTATTGGTAAATAATAGGTATCTGGTGGAAACGTAACCTTAAAGTCAACGCAAAGAACCTGTTTTAGAAACTACTTCTTTAACAATAAAAATATAATAAATAACATTTAATTTTTAGATTTTAAGAAAGACGAGATATATTCGCTGTATATATCTTCGTAAGGTGGCCAAAGATATCCGCTGGTGGATGGGTTCAATAAAAAAAGCAAAGGCGATTTTTCACACAATGAATATGTTTCGCTTAGGCGATAATTACTTACTGGTGGCCGAGTGTTGGATACCCGAAGATGACTGTTCCTTAGTCAGCAATATTTTAGAAAAATATTCTGTATGTTTGTTTCAATATTTATGTTGATTTGTAAAGTAGAAATTTTCCTTGACAGACAAAAATCTAAAATAACGATTACTACTTACATTCTGTCATTAACGTTATATCCACCTGTTCTTAACTTTTCTATCGTATGTTACCAATGTCACGTCATTATTATTAAAGAAAACTTTCTTATCTTGGTTTTCTCGAAGACCAAGTTTGTGAACTACCTCGTTGGTCTATATATATATATTGGTCTCAAGCGCAGCTTCTGAGCATGAGGTCCTGGGTTCGAAACCCAGGTGGGGCAAAAAAAAAAAAAAGGGGCAAAGTATTGTTCATTTATTTATTGTTGGGTTTATCCATCAGGAATTTTTGAGTAGCAGCCATGGAGTCCGGATTTGTGAGCGGTTTATGTCAAGGACATGAACATGGGACTTTAACATAACCAGCGAAATACTAAATATTAGGTACACTTATGTCTAACCCTTTAGGGATTACAGGCGTAATGTTATGTTATGTAAAATAAAATAAATTAAACGGAAACAGTTCAGGGTTCAGGTTCAGTACCATAAATGTTAAGACGGTCGGTATGTCTGTATGTCACAGCCATTTTACTCCGAGGCTGTTGGCACCACACATTTGAAATTTGGGGAGCAGGTGTCATCATGAATCGCTACACAAAAACGATGTGAAATTACGAATTAAAAAATAGAGGAGGCTTGCCATACATGTAACTGAAGGTTGAAAAAAAATCTACGGATATAATAATTATACGGATAAGGTGATTGGTAATTGGGTACATTCTTTGAAATGGGTGATACTTACAACAATTTTAATCCCGATAACTTCAAACTGGGTCCAAACTGGGTCGTTTTGGAGAAATCAAACTTTAAAAGTTTTTTGGAAAATTTTCACTTCCCCACCATAAACTGCTGATTGTGAGAAATACGCCTTTCTAATAGCTCATGAACGATTGAATTCTTCGAAAACAATTTTTTTTAAAAAGTGCATCTATGAGTAGTTTAGGAAATTAAGTCCATAAACGTTCGTAACAGTAACGTTACGTTATATTCTGAAATTCTTTTAAATCTTCCCTCGTTTTTCGAGGCATTTTTCAAAAAAAACGTATGACACTTGTCGTGCAAATTACAAGAATGCCTTACTTGTCTTATTAGCTTTTTAATATGGTGCCACATAACCCTCTTGTCGTAACTGAGTGGCCCCTGACAAGGTAGTATTTTAATATAACTGGTATTACAGTTTTTTCGATGCACGTCTTCCTTGTTGCAGATTTTCTTGTTACTATGTGATGTTAGCTGTTTGACTTAATGGCGCCGGGTCCTGGTCGATCAGATAAGTTAAGATCTGTCTCTATCTGGAGTATTTTAACCTATCATATAGACAGTTAAAGCTGTAATTTTCTTATCCTATTTCAAGGAATGTACCTAATTACTAATCACCCTGTATAACTGTGTGTCTCTATTAACAGCGCTTAAGGCAAAACTTGCAAAACTCAGAAATTCACAGCAAAAACAAAAGTAACTCGTTTGTGCGGGGACCACCCCTTTGACACCTAGTCGTACTTCAATTATTTGAGATGATGTTAAAGCTGCTCTACCTGCCTATTAACATTTAATAATCAATCATAATTAGTAATCAATTCGACATATAATTATATTTACTCAAAAATGCATGTAATGTGGTCATTATTTTAACAACCTTGTTTGAGCAAAGTCGATCTTGCCGTTCTGTTTCGAGGAGCGGCCGGCAAAGTTTTGCTGGTCGCTCTAACAGGCCGGCAAAACATTGCAGGCCGCTATATTGACGTTTCAACGTTTTAAAAAATCAAATGCAAAAAGATTTTATTTAAAATACAGCTGTTTGTATTTATAGAGATAGTCTAAGTTATGCACAATACTTGTGCATAACTTGGACTACATTGGTTGTGTAATTTTCACGTGATACTTAAACAAACAAACATAGCCGAAGACTCACAGACTGCAGACATACAAACAAACAGACAAAAATTCTAAAAATATTAGAAAAAGGGTTCTATTTGTTATCCTTTAACACCCCTACTATTTTTTTTCTAAATATTTTCAATGTACAGAAACGCTACAGATTTATTATATGTATAGATATAGATTTAATTTCCCGTAAGTATCCGTTTGCGATATTGTCATTCGCGCGTGTGAAAAAAATTAAAAATATTTAATATAGATTAAAACGCAGTCGGTTAAAATTATTAAGTACAGCCTGCATGAAATAATATGACCGCTATGATTGTGCGAGTGAGAAGTCGTCGATCGTCAATTGTTTTCCGGGAAAAAAATTGCGAAATTCCGACGTCATTCTACCTCGACCGCTAGATGGTGACTGAGGAAATACGGCAGACGTCTCTGTATATAAACTGTAATTTTATGGGTGTTTTAGTTTACCAATAATTTTCAGTTTAGATTAATTTTAATATTTTTTTCTACTTTATCGTGTCATTCAACATTGGCCCTTCAATAAAATCAAAGAATAACACAAATCTATTGACTAAAACTATGTCAATATTTTATGAGAGCAATAACCGCGTAATTTGACGATATTATTGTAATCAAATTAAGAAAATATTAAGCATACAACCAATATTATGTTGCACTAAAAATAATTACAATTCATTAATAACTTCAATCAAAAATATATTGTAAACCTGTGCGAATAGTTCGACGGGCTGTTATCTTGCAGGACAGAAGCCTTAAAAAATGATATTGAAGTTTAAAAAAAAAAAAATTCCCGAGTCATTGTTTGACGAGATATTCGCTTTTAAAGTACTCGTAAAAGGAGTAAAATTATGAAACAATTTAGGTTTGTAGAACATAATGAAAAGCTTATAGTAAAAAAAGACATTTTTAAAACAAACTTTTATGTTGAATAAAAATTTTGTTTTGCTGTTATGTGTAAACTGACATAATTATACTTGAGCGTTAATATTATGTTATTATATTGTTTGGTGTTACGGATCCATTTGTGTACTGTTTTAGTTCGACTCGCACTTAGCCGGTTTTTTATTTCATGCCGATGTTTATTAGCAAACTCTGCATACTTTCCAGGTTGCACATGAATCCCGCGCAGATTCGTTCAACACGAAGATTTCGTCATATGACATGCCTCCTACTTTTCATCGAGTAAATGATTTTACGAGGGGTTTCCAAAATCTTATCAATGCCTATGGCGACTCCACCTACAGAGAACTGAATCCAGGTAAATAACTCCATACTGTATTTTCACGTGTGACGAGCGCTCTTCTTTAATCGACTTCTAGAATAACAATTATGTAGTGGATTTTTTTTTATTGTTTTGGAAATCAAAAGTTTGGGAATCACAAATTGCTCATGGCAGCCTTGCATATTCGTCTTCTAAACATACAACATTCAGTTTAAAGGATCAAGCATACCTAGTCTATAAATACTTAATGTCAAACAATTGTAAAAAATATACCAATATTTTTTTAACTATTAATTTTACCAAAACTTACTGTTTTTGGTGGAATGAGTTGTATACTATGTTTTGTAGCTTTTCGTTGTATATGTTAGGCTCAAAGGGCGAAAACGCTTGTGGCAAACTCCTCACATCCATTATCTGTAAATTATAGTTATAAATTCTTTATCTGTATCATTAAGTGCTTTTATATGTTCAACATATTATATACCGACAGGAATTGTATTTTTTTCTACTAGAGACTTAGCAAGCGCGCCACGCCAACCGGTTCTTTATCGCCGCAGGCATTGGAATTAGGGATTGCAATCCCGCAAAACGGCATCACGCATTCCCGCGGGATCCCGCTGCTTTTATTAATCTGCTGGATCCCGCACCTTCAAAGCGGGAACCGTGAATCTCCCAAAATAAAAAAAAAATGCGTTAAAAGTTTCGCATCGATATTGCATCTGAGATTAAATTCAGCGATAGTGAGTGGTTCATAATTAAAGATCTCATTGCTAACTTGCAGCCTTTTAAATTAAGAGTTGAGGCATTTGTATGCGAGAGTCAACGCTTATAACTGCGGACACAACAGTTCGATTTATTTTGTATAAATTGCAACAACAAAACACTGTGTTGAGTAACCAGTTGTCACAGACTCTACGCAAACGTATTCAAGAATGCCGCACTGATTTAACAGGAGTCTTGATTTATTTGCAAAATCCGAAAAAATACGACGAAGAAGCCAAAACTACAGATCGTACTTAAACATTCTTCATGCCAATAAAAGTTGCCAGAAAGAGTCGTAGTTCAAGACGATGAAACATATGCAGGTGACGTCTACGAAAATACACCTATACCTGGAAAATCTGCTACTGATACAGATCCTACTGTAACGCTAAAAGACTAATTAGAAAAACAGCTTCAACAAGAAAAAGAAATATTTAAGAAAAGGCCAGACAACAAGCAAAAGGACATGACGTCCTTTGAGTACGTTGGTATCAGAGGAGAGTACTTGACGTTCGCCTATGAATATATTATCCTGACGGTTCAGCCTACTAGCGTAGAATCCGAGAGCGTTTTCAGCATCAGGATATTTTTGCAGTTCAGTCAGAAGCAGGCTCGGAGATGATACAATAAATGCCATTTGCTGCTTAAGAGCGTATTTTCAAAACTTATCACCATAGGTTGATATCATAGTAATAGCATCTAAGAGACAGTTGTTATTTGATTATTAGTCATTATATGAATAAGACTGAATTAAAAATGTAAAACTGTTGCTAGGAGTAAGGATAATATTAAACAAAACTATTAAACTATGCCAAACATTTAAAGATGAATAAAATGGCTCATGGCTGGTATGACGAAGACATGGCTTATTATTTCTGTTCGATTTTTCCAGCGCTTTACACTATCATCACTTTCCCGTTTTTGTTTGCAATTATGTTTGGCGACGTGGGACACGGATTAATTTTGCTGCTGTTTGGCTCTTGGATGTGGGCGAACGAGACGCGCTTCAAAGCTATGAGGTCTGACAATGAAATCTGGGACATTTTATTCGGTGGTATGATTATAATTTTTTTTGCTTGTAATATTTTTATTTGGCGCGGTGTTAACTCTCCGTATGTAGTCGAGTACCCAGAGCATTATCTTGGGACGAAGTTAATTTACGTTAATATACACTATTATTACACTTGTCGCGATCATTTCTCGAAATACGTTCGTCAAGTTAACACGATGGCAAATTTTAGTTTTTAAGACCCTAATACTTTGCATATTAATGCGTTTTCCATCCAGCGCACACAAAAAGAGAACACGAAACCTATTCCACAAAGCGTACAGTTATCTAACTGTGCGCTTTGTGGAATACTTTAGGTCTTCGCAGCTATCCAAATACATAATTTGACATCTGTCAAACTGTCGTCCCTCTCTAAGGGCCGGACTCCACCGATGCGGAGACGAGATGAGAAGAGATGTGTTGTAAACCAACAATAGAATTTCGTAAATTACATTTCTCGTCGCCGCTTAGCTTAAGTTGAAACGGTTAAGGAGAGAGGAGTGGAGATGTCTCTCAATTGTTTAGGCCAGTGGAGACGAGAAGAAACAGATGCGGTGAGCGCTGAGTTATGAGCGGCGTACCGCTTTGAACATCTCCATCTCCGCACAGCTTCGGTAGATACACCCTAGCTTTTACGCATCTGTCCCCTCTCTGCTTCGCACATCTCCGCTCGTCTCTGCTTTGGGGGAGTCCGGGCCTGACTTGTGCTTTCTGGAAATACTTTTTGTGCTCAGTGACTCGTGCTCATTTTTTGTGAACACTGGATAGACTGCCTCTTAAATAGTACTCCACTGTTTCTAATGTACAGGTCGTTATGTCATACTATTAATGGGAGTATTCAGCTGTTACACCGGTTTCTTTTACAACGACTTTTTTTCGAGAGCGATAGCTCTTCAGGAATCGTACTGGGTTAACATCTTAAGTTCAGCCGAATTATCAGAAGACGAAGCACATTACGACTTGGATCCACGACGAGACACACGAAAACCGTACTGGTTCGGTGAAGATCCCATGTGGAGGGTAAATATAAAATGCATATTTTAAGCAAAACAAAGAGAACGAATGCAACAAGGCAGCCCAAAAAGATGGTGGTACGAACTCGACTGTTATCTTAAAGATTGGCCACAACCACCGCTGAATCGGAACAAGTGGAAGGAGGGAAGGGGAAGGAGAGAAGGGGAGATAAATGATACATTTTCGGCTTGTCACTGCACAAATGTTATATGATGTGGAATACCTATGTCTTTCCTATATTGTTTGCTTTTTATTACAGATGGCAGAGAATAAAATAATGTTCGAGAATTCTTATAAAATGAAAATGTCCATAATTATTGGAGTTATTCATATGATGTTCGGCCTAGTCCTCAGTTTTTTCAATTATAGGTAAGTAAGGTAGATTCTACCACAATCATTATTATTTCCGACATCATTGTTGTCGTTTTATCAAATTGCGCAATGTGGCTCTGCATACCACAAAAAATAGGGGCTTGTTCGGCTTCCCCACATTCTGGACGTTTGTATTGTCTTAATCTTTTTTGTGAATAAATGATAAGCTCTCAATTACATTTTGTACCTATACATTCAGCAAAAAAAATGTATTAGAATACTAATGAACATAGATCAACGAGAAAGTTGTAGACCACACTTTATTAAACAACAAATTCTTTCCTTTCTGACCCGCGAAACACCAAAGTGGTCCACCTAGGTGTTCCATGATTAAATTTCTGTACCCCTGGTTCACCCAGGTGTTCCACGGTTAATTTTCTGGACCTCTGGCTCACCTAGGTGTAGTACGGCTAACTTTCTGTGCCCCTGGTTCACGAAGGGGTTTCACGGTTAACTTTCTGTACCCCGTACTTCTGAATATTAAAGTCTATTGGATTACTCCTAAGTAACTCTGGTTGTACAATTTATTTGTATACCTATACTACTAGCCTTTGGCTGCGACTTCGTACGTGTGGTACTTAGAATAACGATATCAATACAAAAAAGTGGAAATCTCACAGCATCTAAAAAATATTCAAACAAATCACAAAAAGTGAAATTAATATTGGGCTTGTATGTACAACCACGTTATTTACAGAGCGGTATGATACCGCTAGGCCGTTTATTGCGTTGATATAATATATGAATAGCCGTTTTCATACTTTTCATGACTGAAATGACAAACAATTGAAGAATACGGGCATAATGAACCTCTTCAAGCACATAGCGTGATAATATATAGGTTATTATTTGAAGAAGCCTTCAAATGGTTGCCTAAAACGGAATATTTGTAAAAATAAAGTGTTAAGAAAGGAACATTTGTGCAAAATGTGAACAGTAGCACACATGCAGTAGTTGTTGCGCCATTTTGGAACATCGTTTTCTATTTATACAATTTTAATATTGTTTATGTATAGATTTAGGAAATTTATCAATCAAAATTTACGACCACATACTGTCGCGAGCGGAGTTCATTCCTGGAAAATCTTAAAACCGCTATTTAGAAACTGGCGTCAAATGCACAACGCCATCTATCGAGCACGCGATCGAACAATCACTCTATATTATGTAGATTTTCAAAGCAGCACCTTCTAAAGTACCTTTTGCTATCATACATTTTTGAAAAAACCCGATAAGTCGATTTAAAAATGATCTTGTGAGCACATTTATTCATTAGTACCATTTTGGTTCAATAGATGTCGTTGCATGTATCTTAAGTAATGATGATGATTGCTTCTTGAACAGTTTAAATTAATATGTCTTTTGATTAAGAACATGGATTGCAATGAAACAAAAACTAATACCTTTTCTAAGTTTCGCACAATACTAGTGCATTAAAACTAACCACACTGGTTTTGTAATTTTCACGTGATACTTAAACAAACAAACATAGCCGAAGACTCACAGACTGCAGACATACAGACTTACAGACAAAAAATCTAAAAATAGTAGAAATGGGTTCTGTAGAGTAGAAGAATAGATATAGTTGGTTGGAAATATATAGTTTCTGAATGTGACCAGTACAATGTTTCGATGTCAACATTTATAATTTTTGGTTTAAAAATAATTTTATTAAAACATTAAGTGTATTGGGACAAAACCACCCCACAAATAATGTCACCGAAGGATTCAATGCCAAAGTTAAACCGTGCATTAAACAAAAATACGGTGACGTTATTAGGACTGTATTTTTTTAACTTTTATTTCATCAATTTAAACTTTTAGTTTATGAAAGTACAATTTAATATAATTCGAGGAGATTTCCCAGTTAAGTGAACCATGGGTACAGTATTTTTTATAATGATTCTTAGTTCATCAATTAGGTGAACTAAGGGTACATAAACTAAACCGTGGTACACTTAGGTGAACCACTTTGGTGTTCTACGGGTCAGAAAGGAATTCTTTCACTACCAGCAATATATTGAAAGTTTAGTATCGTGTAATAAATTGTATCTTATAATAAAATTAAATCATTATATTAAATAATATTTAAATATCTGATTGTATAAAATTTGCAAATTTACAGGGTCATGCCTTTATACTGCGTCATGAAATTTTAAAGCATGCCTACTAACCAGTGTTTTACATGTTGGAAAAAAAATTAATCAAAAAGATTTAAAAGATTCATAGAGCGGACATTGGGAATATTTTCATACAAAAATTTTGATCCCGAATATTTTAGGTTTTGACACACCAATGCTACCTGACAAGCGGGCGTGTGACACTTGACAGAGTGACTTGATACTAAGTAGTAACAAGTATTGGATTACGATTTTCTTCGTCTTGTCCCGTCTATCGCTCGTAAATATTTAAATGTCTTTGAATTTAATACACTTCGTGGTCCGCTTGTTTTTGATAATCTGCGTTCCTCCTTTAGCAAATGCTATCGTGTTTGATTTACGACAATGATGAGGGATTATCGGAAAACTAATGAATAGTGTTCTGTGTGCAGTGATTCTTTTTATCGAATTTGTTTGTTTGGTTGAACGCGAGCGATCTCAGGAACTACTGGTTGGATTATCGAGGACGGCTATAGGCTATCATCAGCATCACGCTGCGACCAAAAAGGGGAGCATCAATCAAAACTCTTACGCAGACGAAGTTGCGCGGGTCAGCTACTGTATAAATATTTGTGCATGATTTCTCCCATTAAGGTATTTAGCATAGAATAGAATATATATGCCTACTTTGGCAATTAAAATTTCAATGTTTTTTCAGATATTTCAAAAAATATTATGCTATTTTTTTCCAATTCATTCCTGAAATACTGTTCCTAACTTTAATATTCTTCTGGCTGGCAGTTTTGATTTTTGTAAAATGGATTTTGTACTCTCCTAAAGCAAGTAAGTTGAAAGAAAAGTATGTGTTTTTATAATTACCTTAGTGTACTTACTTCAATCTTCCTGTTTTTTAGAAAATACTAACGAGGTGTTGCTATTGATATTAAAAATAGCTTACACAAAAACTTCAGAAATGTTGAACTTCACGGGTTAGTTTGAAGGAATCACCTTCACCCGCTGGCTCCATGGGACTCATGGTGGTCCTAAACGAAAAAGTTAAATCTAATAGAAAGATTTTTTTCAAACATAATAATAATATCTTACTTTTTGCAGCTGACTCGGAGAGAAACACTGCATGTGCTCCTCAGATCCTTATATTATTTATTGACATGGCACTCCTTGAAACCAGTTCTCCGGCAAACGATGGGTGCCAAAATGGATACATGTTCGAAAATCAGCAATTCATACAACAAATTTTGTTGCTCATAGCTGTATTAAGCGTGCCTGTGTTGCTCTTAGGATCACCAATATACAAGATAGTTCACAATGAGAAAAAAAGAGTATTAGCTGTGGCATGTATTTTTTTTCTATGTTTGTTTATTTTCTTTACTTCTGTCCCGTACAAAGTAGTCAATTCTATAATAATGTTTCTAGATGTCTTGTAAGTAGTTCTTGAGACGCTCGGATGTCATCGAAACTTGGTTGAGCGGATAATGCGTAATTTCTAAACTTTAGCTTGCTACCTTGTAGACGTGTCCTCTCATAGCATCACCTTACTATCAATCGTTGTAGGATGCTCTAGCTTACTACAAAGCGAGTCTCATGAGAGATCCAGTACTTGAAAAGGAATTAGAAGATGAAGTAGAAAAATATTCAATTGCGCCCTCGGAGGTGATGATACATCAAGCAGTACACACCATTGAGTATGTGCTCAGTACTATATCACATACAGCTTCTTACCTCCGGCTGTGGGCTCTATCACTTGCACATTCACGTAAGTACTTGTGCACCACAGATAACTCGGTACGAGACAGTAGAAGACGGCATCGGCGTGGTGGATTTGTGTTGTTACCTATTCCTTGTTGTAAACCTACTTTTAAAATTGGTGAGGACACATACCCTACTCATGATGGAAAATTAATTGGAAATATCACCAGGCGGATATCCTCCTTTTTCAGCGATGGGAGTGGTACTCCTTTTCTAAGCGACATATTGTTGTTTAGCGACATCCACGCGAACGAAGTCGCAGTTACAGCTAGTTCAATAATAAATGATGATACAAAGAGAGATAGTGTGCAAGGAGAGGTTTGGACGCGCGGTTCACACGTACGAGTAGGTTCAGATTTTGCGTGTAATGATTCATAAAGATGATATTCTAAGACCGCATATGCGTATGTTGTTTCAGAACTCTCTGATATGTTGTGGCATATGATTCTGTCAAATCTCGCCCTAAAACGTCATGGGATAATGGGAGTACTTTTTCTGATCCCAATTTTTGCACTGTGGGCCGTGTTCACAGTGTCCATACTGGTGGTAATGGAGGGCTTATCCGCTTTTCTTCATTGCCTTAGATTACACTGGTGAGTACATCCTTCTCTTTCGTATCAAACTTTAAATAGTGATGAGCTGCTACAGCTGTAGTTTGTCGAATCGAATTTTGGTGTAACTTAATTCATTTAGTTTGTATTTTGGTTTTGTTTCTCCCTCGTCCATATCTTATTGCTATCTTATCAGACTGTGAGAGCGAGGAAAGAGGGAGTGCAAAAGTTTCGTTTAGTCGTGGTTAACAGTAAAATTTTGATACCTTATACTTATTTCGGGAACGTGACGCTTTTGAAGTTTATGTCACGAACCGTGATTGTTTGTATTTGCTTAATATTTGTTATATGCGTGGCTGTAATTTTAAATTCGACAGGCGAGGCTCCATAAAAAAATATTCAAACCCCTTTATCAATATTATCCGGTGATTTACTATTGTGGTTTTTAAATTTAATACTGAGAGTGAGCGTTACTCTAATGAGCCTTTGTTGTTTTCAGGGTGGAGTTCATGAGTAAGTTTTACGAAGGAGGTGGCAGGCCGTTCCGTCCATTTTCTTTCGCAGCTATACTAGAATCCGATCGTGCCACGTATGATTCTTCATGTAAGAAGTTTAGTATAAGGCACTATTATTAGTGCAGGTCCTGGGGGTAATAACCCCTGAATCAATTCATGCAAAAAATCTTCTGCATTGTGTTTGGTATATGAAGGACAGTAAAAGTAAATCAATTTACCGTGGCTGTTCCTTAGAAAATAAAATAAGATGACGAAAGTTAGGCAAGACTTGACTATACATAAACACGTGGCGCTTGGTTAGGACGCATGAATAAACTTAATTATATATATATATATTTTCGTTTGATTTTCTATTATGTTAAAAATACGTCGCATGTAATGTTTTAAAATAATTATTACTTTATAATTACCTATAATTATCGAATTATTGCTTTTAATTGAGATTGCTATTTTACTAATAAATATTGTTGTTGATTTGAGGTGGTATTTTTTTTATACAAAACTTTTTTATCTCGACACAATCGTGTATTCCCGTTCGTCCCCCTGACTTCGTCCACTTAGTGGGACGAACGGGAATTTACAAAATTAATGTTAATAAATAAGAAACTTAACGCAAGTACGACTCGAGTGTGTGCACCTTTGTGAAAATAAATCTTTTCCTTTCGCGTCAAGCAATGTTATGGTTACATTAGAATATTTCTAGTGTTTAGTCTAGTATTTTTTCTAATATAATTTACCAATCTCTCAATCTCTCTTGGTCCAGTCATCCTGCCGCAGAATTTAATTAAATCCATCATTCAATTTACTTGGCAAGTCTTTAGTGAGTGGGCGTGGACAGTGTTGTCAACCGATCGGACAGTTGCGAGTCAACAATCTGTTTAGATTTTCTACTCGCCACTGACCTTGACCAATGTAAAAGACTCTTTAGTTGCTAGTAGATCTACGCCGCGCTGTATGAAAGGGTTTATGGAGAAGTAATTTACGCGCGTTTGCTTGAAATGCTTGCGGCGGAGCCCGCAGATGACATCGTAGCATCGCTGCGTCGCACACGGCGTTCAACGCGGTGGCGCACACCAACGTTGCGACCAGCCAGTTCCTTTGTTTTAACATGTGCATGTGGATTGAGTGATCCTCTCTTCAATCTCAACAAAAATCGAGGAAGATTTAGTAAAAAATTGTTAAAATATTATAGCGAAATAAAAATAAAATAATAATAAAATAACGTTACCATGATTGGATCATGCATCGTCATGCCTAAACCAAACGGAACTGCCAATCCTCGCATTGACGTCTTCAACGACATGCGCTGACAGGACAAGTAACTATATACAATTCGTTTTGCTTGTCCGTCCGCATATAAAGATATGTAGTACAAAATAATCATTATCAAAACCTAAGAACTAAACTAGAAATAAACTATATTAAATATTTATAAACTAAACAATAGTAAAAATATTTACATACCTATAGAAAAGGAGAGCATTAAGAAAAAAATATGCCCGCACCGCTGTCAACAGGAATAGAGCCCAGAAGGCTGGCAACATTATCACGTCGGATGGCAATGCTGATTCATTGACCAAAAAATAGTCACGGGGAGAGTCGACCAACCGCTTAATAATAAACAAAACATTAGGTTACATTTACTTAAACGTTATAATAGTAAACGCCACGACCTTGGTTGGTCTATGGATGGGTGACTACCCATTACATACCGAGTTTCCTCTCCGTGCCTCGGAAAGCACGTTAAACCGTTAGTCCTGGCTCCCATTTGTAGATCTTTGACAGTCGTTACAGGTAGTCAGTGGTCCGAAAGTCTGACAAACAGTCTTACCAAGGGGTATCATATTACCCAGTACGAACTGGGTTGTGGAGGTCAGATAGGCAGTCGCTCTATCTAAAACACTGGTATTCAGCTGCATCCGGTTAGACTATAAGCCTACCCCAACATAGGAAAAGGCTAGGCTAATGATAATAATTTACTCCACACACTTAATTACCAGTCATCCTGTGTGTAAAAGGACTGTAGTCCTGAGCATTTCACAACCAAAGAGCATGAACCAACTTCTTTACTTCACATGCAACATTTTGTCGTAGTGATTATATACTCTCTGCATTTTGTGAAACGTGAGCACAATGACCATATTGATTAAAAAAAAAATTGTATATAAATCTTATGGCGCGTGGTTTAAATCGGAACTAACGCCAGTATCTTGCCTTTTAAATACAATTGCCACAGATAACTCCACTAATGATTATTTGCAGCTCCTTTCTGTCAATGTCATTCGGACAAATGGACAAACAAAAGAACCATGCACCCTTCATGTAGCACTGTAAATTGGAATACAAAAATCAACGTCAAATAACTTATCATATATTGAATTATTATTATTTTGCTTTTAATTTATCAAATATTGGTAAAAGTCATGCTTAGTTTTTAGTAGTAGTATTAAAAGTTGACGATCATGCCTCTTATTAACCCTGTTATCGGCCGTATGAAAGGGATACCCCAGGATTTGTACTCGGCTGAAGGGCTGATGTACCAAGATTGGCACTCTATAACCCCGTGCCAGCGATCATGCACCACACGATTTGGTCTGGAGATACAACGAGAGCAGGAAGACTACATGTTCAAGCATCCCGAGGTAACATTCGACAAAGTTTGCAGGTGTTATACGTGGTAAAGATAATATACATACTATTACACTCTATTAAACAGAGAACCTGACCAACACACACACTTTTCACCGGTTATGTTTAAACCCAAGTAATATTAATAACAAGCCTATTGCCATGGAGCGGGCTTAAATTTAATCTCTGAATCGCTGAGAAACTTTTAATGGAAAAACCAAATAATATTTTGCTCGACCTGAGAATCGCATGAAACCCTGGCAGAATATAAAATCACTGATCAGCAGTCCGGCTTACGGCCACCTAACCACGGGGTAGTCTCTATCTTTCTTTATCGTGTGGTTAGTGCCTAACCTGGTGTCAGAGTTTTTATGCCGCCCATGGGCCTCTGACTTGGCTTTACATACCGTCGAGAAATATCTCTCAGGTATGCTGGTTTCCTCACGATGTTTTCCTTCACCGAAGATAATTATTCAATACGCACATGATTCCGAAAAATCAAAGGTACGTGTCCTGGGTTCGAACTCGAGACCTATGACTTGGCAGTACAACGGTCACACCACTAGGCTATCATGCTTGCGTAGTTTCTATAACAAGTTGGTTTCATCTATAATAATTGTATTGTGTCAACTTTAAACAGTATTCATTGTTAGACCGTGTTTTCAAAGCCAGGCGAGCAACGTTAGTGGTACCACCGCGGTAGAAGTGAGCCACTGAACAATATTGTATGGCCTCGAAACTATCCAGGGCGGAATATTAGCACCGGACACTCCACAACTTTGTTGTTGTTGTTTTAACTAACCGACATAGGAAGAAGGTTATTTCCCTTTTGTTATACTGAATAACTACCAACCAATTTCGAACGACTACCTCGTTGAGCTAGTGAGCGCAGGCGCGACTGCTGATCATGAGGTTCTGGTACAAAAGCCTCAATGCGTTTTTGCATTAGGAGTTTCTAAATGGGAGCTGCAGAGTTTCGATTAGTGCCCATCAGATGACAATAGACTTGCCTCCTATTACATGGAACTGTACTTATAGATGTGTGTACTATTCGGTACACCTCCGACATTTTTAAGTTATAACATACACGAAGTCATGTTTCGAACCAATTTTGTGTTCACACCGCGATATTTTAAAGTTTTCAGTGTTTTTGCTTTTTGATTCTTTGGTTCATATCTCACTAGGGCACCGTACAGCGACGCGAGTACTCGTACTAACAACAAAAAATACACAGATATGTGAACCTTACCTGGTCTCAGCTGGGTCCATTCACATTGTTGGCAGCGCGGCCTGGTTACGCCGCCAGTGTCCCAGTGTGATAAAGACCGTGGCTTGTCTGAAAGCATGTTGGGTTGACGACATTGTCAGAAACAACTAGACGCAGAGAAAATGGATATTGGCCAAAATTAAAGTAGGTCAGCTGTGACCTTGCAATGTTATGCTCCAGTTTTTGGTTCAGTCATTGCATTCAGCCACTATCACCACCATCTCAGCACGGATATAACAAACATATTATTCATGGTGATCGTTTCGACATCATGCAGCGACTAGCCTAAATCTCAGCAAGGACTAGCCACTTACAAAGTGCACAAGTGCAAAAACGCAGATGAACTCTCTTTGCCATAATTCGATGGCATGTCAAACCGACACGACCAGAGATCAGAAGGAGAAGAAAAATTACTAATTGAAAACCCCAATAACATTTTGCCCGAAGCCCGACTGGCTGAAACATGGATACCTAAGCTCAGGCAGAAACAGAAGACCGAGACAGAAAACCAACTTTACATCAAAAATTCTCTAATACACGGGGCCTAAATATTACTGACGAAATGTGGATGTATTATAGAGTAGTGGGTAAACCTCTGCTAACCCTTCGGGGATTACATGCTGTGACTGTCTGTCACGTTCTCTTAATTATTAAGCAAATATCCATATTTATTTCAACATCATCACACCTTATCGGGACACTTACAAACACATTTGGCTTGACGGCCTGACAAGTTACCGTAATTATTAACAAAACGTTCCGTCCCTTCTTAGAATTGTAAAATAATATTAGCCACTCGTAAATGCATAAATTGTCTATTTAATGGGAAGTGAACTTGAGATAAAAGCCGGCTGACAGGCCAAAACTAATACTTCGATGAATTCTTGAGAAACGATAAAAAAATATACGGTTTGTAAGTGCATTCCTCAATGCGAGTGCACATCTGGGAGCCACGTTTAGAGGCTGAACCGAAGAGAACCTTTAAAACAATGGCAAAAACGGGCGTTAGGCAGGCGTGGTATTTTTAGAGTGTTTGAAAGGAAAGAAGGAGACTCGGGGCAGTCGGTCTTGGACCACTACAGGGTTCGGTCGAAATAAGCGAATAAAGCTAAGTTAGTTTGAGATCACGGACGGGGTCAGACCTTAGAGTAGTCGAAATAAGTCAAGGCGGTGAATTTAAGACCACGAAGTTCTAGGACGTCCTAGGTTAGGCTAGTGAAATTAGCGTAGTCTTGGTACCAAGATGCACATGTCCCAGTGGACTGTTGTAAGAGAGCGATTAATATTTTATAAGTTAAATATAAGTAGTAGTAATAAATCTAGTTAAAATCAGTGTATGGAAGTGGAAGGAGATAAGGTGTGGCGGAGGCAAAACTGGTAATGTGTGCAGTATTCTGTAAGTGAATTGTGACTAGTTTCAATGAACACATGGTAAGTGTTAACTGTAATTAACTAATAGCTCATAGTAGCAGTCTGGCGGTAGTGTAGAAGAACTGTTAATAATCATTCATTCCAGCTGACGGAGCCGCTACTATATTGCATCTCAATGTATACTATTATCTCATGTGTTATACATATATCCACTTTCCGTACCTTTGGCAAATATCCGTCAACTGCGTTTGGTTTTAGTAAGACGGCGAAAGCCCCACTACTCTACATTCACCTCAATGCATACGTCATTACACTGTACAATAATACACTCGACTATTGACGATGAGACTTTTACCTGACGCACCACAAAAGGGAGGCCGAACCGTTATATTCGCATTACGATTAGAACAAATAATATTGTTCAATGGTGTAGACAACACCGTAATATTCATAGTTGATTAAAACAGATAATGTTGTTATTCCGACTTGTACTTGGAGTACAAAACAACCAAACGCTGCTGATGAATACTGCTTCCTATAAAGGTCTAGCTCAGAAACATTGTGTTGAGATTGATGGCGCACATTTCCGGGAGCGGGGTTAGGCTTCACCAAGTATTCCAGCCTAAATTGATAGCTACGTTCTAAGGAACGCTAGGGACTGTGTCTTGTTAAAATAAACCCTGGCATATGGTACGCCAAATACTGAATCGACACTATTTAGCGAGACACGCAACCTCGACATGGGGCAGAGTAAGGAAATGTGAAGTGACGAAAGTATTACCACTTCGGCGTCCAACAATAACAATCGCAATATGTTCTGCTACAGACTCAGCCTACGGTGCTCTTGTGCAAGTTGAGTTTAAAAGGGGTAAGCCTGCCGTAAGGGTGTTGTTAACATGAGTTCGCGTGTAATTATAAACACTGAAAACGTGTCTTCCTCAATGGCAGTGGCCTCACAACCCACTGCCTTAGGATTGGGAAAGACATGTAAGTATTGCTTAGGGAGCGTGGTCTGTTAGAGTTCATAGCAGCGTCCTTAGTAGGACTATGTACCTAGGTCTAACAGCACACGTAGGCCGGGCAAACGTTGTAAAATGGTTCCATGTTGTGACATGGAACCGTTTGCGTTTGCAAAGCGGCATCTAGTACATTGGAATCAAATAAAGTAACGTAAATGACAAATAAATATTTTCTAAAGCACAAGCGCAACGTTCCCATTACCACCTTTACTACAATATATCATATTTTGCGCCCTCTCGTCTTATTAAAGTCACATTTTATTATTGTTTGGTATTATATGATTTGATATTATTCATGTATGTGTCTTAACAGTGAATTCCCAATACTAACTTCACCTTGTGTCCCCTCCCTGTCCCTTAGCTTTCAAAGTCGGGACAGGGCAGCCCCAAATTGGGAATTCAGTCCACTTTCTTATACCGGTGGGGAGGAAATCCAGTCAGGCGGACGAACCTCACAGGGGCGCGCGGAAGGCGGGGCGCGTCCCTTTCCCCCTCAGGGAAACCGACTTTCATACTAATATTACCATGAATTAGGAAAAACGAAAATTTTATCAGCCTAGGGTAATTTAGGAACAGTCACAATGCGTGATGTTATGTTCTACTGTGTCCTACCTCTACAATAACACCAACGTTTTCTCTATTTATAGATCTTAGCAATGCTCAAAATATTCATTGCTAAAAAGACACAGAGAGGAAACAGAAAGGATTCGATGATGGAAGCTGCCCTCCATTTCACAAGACCTGCTGAAGAACTTGACGCCGAAATTAGAACCTTTCTAGAATCACCGAAAGAAGGACCTTACGCTAATTTGGTCTGTAAATTATTATTACGATACGCTCTAAGTTATAATGTTATTTCCTTCAAGAGTAAAAATTAAAGATTTTTTATTGCAGGACGATAGAAAGTTTTACAGATGCGATGATGAAATTTTCTTAACTGACTTAAGAGACATCATCGTAAAGCATTATCCACCAGAACCTTGGGTCTACCAGTCACCTCCATCCAGTATTCCAAATACTCTTTCTTCTTCGTTCCTTTCAATACAGACATCAGAATTTACTCTGCCAACTCCAGGTAAATGTTACCATCTATCTATCAGCGTGAATCAAATATGTATGATAATTTTAAGGGTGAGGTAGAGACCATCATGCTGAACAGCTTTCTTCACGGGGCCAGTGTCGTAATTGTGGAAAAATAATCAGCTTCAACAAAATTTCAAAACATACTCGATCCAAATATATGTATGCAGTTTCTGCCCAGCCCTAGACCCCATGAAAACAAAGCGTTAAAATACGATGTCCCTTATTGTAAATTTAATTATTAACTTGCGCGTGACTATATGGTTTTCTTGTTAAAACAATTATCGGTCTTTGCAATAGCTAAAACACACACACACTTATTTAAAAACTTTTATTTCAGAGCCCATCCCAACTCCTGATCCAACTATATCAGAGATTTTCTACAAGTTGGTCTCTAATACCGTGGATAAAGCGATCTATGTCAAAGTGGATGAAAGATCTATCCTGTATGACACTGCCTACGTGGAACTTATGAAGGCAGTCGAAGAAGCCATGGAGATTCCCGTTATAGAAATACGAATTGATATAGCAGAACTCTTTTTTAGAGCTTACCGCATGTTTGAAGTAAATATCATGGAGAAAGAGGCATACGGTAATTCCTGGAATTTCTTTCTATGCCTTACCTCTGCTACATATTTTAATGCCGGCGGTGCGTCTAAATAGGCAAAATTGGGAAAAACTTCATGATTATTATTAGAGCAGCGGTGGCACCGGCTTCTATTTCGGTTCGAACCCAGGCAGGCGTCTTACTTCGTGGAATTTATTTAATCACCGCAGCTCCCATAACGGTAAAGTAGAACGTCGTGAGATAGCTTAGAACCAAAAATTCGAAGCCATGTAACATCTACCGATCCACACGGGAGTGATATAAAAATTCGTGACGTTATTGCGACGCACGCTATTTCGCAAAACTTTTACAAATGGTACGCTAGTTCGAAAACACATTTTTTCGAAAACCGCTATTTCGAATGACGTTATCGCGAACACGCTGATTCGAAAAACTGTTTGAATGATACTCTAATACAAAAGTCTTCGTATCGAAACCTACTGTTGCGAATAGCATTCGCATTCGATATGGCGGTTTTCGACTCGATGTGTTTTCGAACTGGCGTACCATTTGTAATTTTTTTCCAAATAGCGTGCGTCGCAATAAAGTCATTCGAAGTTTCTTATCACTCCCGATTCACACAGCCACGTGGTGGTTTTTATCCCAGCTGTGGGATCATCCTAGGCTGATGATGCTTATGCTAACCGTATTATCAATTGTGTATTTTCAGCTGCTGAAATCGCATGGGAAAAACGAATGAGGAAGAAATTAAAGAAGACGCTGAGGCGACAAGATAACTTTAAAGGTTTCTTACCAACTTGTTTCCTAAACTTTTCGACCGCGACAGTTTTTTTATCTAATAAAAAAAAATTGCATCTGGCATATGTCAAATACAGTTTGTTTTCACGGGACAAAATTTTACGTTTAAATTGGAGTTATTGTAGTGATTTTACTAAGAATCTAAAAAATATACCAGAAACCTTCAAGCAATCCAAAAATAGGATTATATTTCGTTTCTTTGCGACCATAAGTTGTAAGAAACAACCTGGCCAGCATACAATGTAAGTCATCGGTGCGATTATTAGATATCCACTCATTCATGTACGCGGTAAGGTCCAAAAGTTTCGGGCCTGAACTATAAAATCAAGGCAATACCCAAACAATATTATTAGTTTTCAATACAATCTGCCTTTATACGCTATTTCAATACGCTTTTCATGGTAGGTAACTAGGCAAAAGTTCATTCATTAAAAATCATCATCAATCGAATACAAGTAAGCCGGAAACTTCGATATCACTAAACCTATTCAAATAAATATCCTTAAAACTGTGCAGGCGATTTTGACAATAGAATTCAACATCAAAGATGTTTTTTCTGATGTATTTCCACGAGTTTACTACATAAAACCATTGACTTATATATTACTGCGTAAAGACCAGGCCAACCGCGCAACTAAATGGCACCAGCACGCTGGCCCTAAAATGGCAGTTTAGGGCCAACGCGACTCAGTCGACAGTGGTCCGCGCGCAGGAGTATTTGCTTGTCATAAAATATGCCTAGTTACGTGGTAAAAGACTGCAAAAAATGCGATATAAAGGTTAAAAAGGAACATGGAATATCCATCGGTAAGTAACCTTAAATTATATTTGTTGCATTTAATTATTAAATAAACACATTTTTAAAGCGATAATTATTTGGCCGCTAACGCGCGCGATGTCACCTTGTACGGAGTCATTTTTTATTTACGATTCGGAAGGCAGTTCTCCTTGATATGGCCCGCATTGTGAGGATATTCTGGTCTCTGGAGCCCTATCCACCGGTACCTTAGGTGCTCCCAACACCGGCGGAAACCTATATTTAATATTTTCAAGTGTTTGTCTGTGACTGGTACTGTAGTGTGTAAAAAACTTAGTATTTTTTTTGTGTTTTTACATTCAAAAGTGCCTGTAATGGTCTAATTGAAATAAATGCTTTGAGTTTGAGTTTCTTATATGGCGCATCATATGAGCAATCCGATCCTGAGATATCCAAATTCTTTCTTTTCTTTCTTTTTACCGAACAGGTTGCCGGTTGCTTATGGCCAGTGTCAGATGACGATTACAAATTTCTGCTATTTCATGGACAATTCAACAAAATAAATTTGTCTACGTTGTGCATAATATGACAGTTCAGTGAAGAGGCCCATTGTAGAAGTATTAGAAACTTTCTTTCAAATAATATAATCAACACAATCTGTTGATTTTTATTATTTGAAACTATTATTCTCATGCCATCTGATATTCACAAAATTCTGATCAGAGCTGATAAAACTCTCGATGAAGTGGCCATTATTATAATTATTTATTTAATTATGGCACTCGAACGACTTATTTACTTATACATTTTTTGGGGTACTGTAACGATTAAACTTAAAATCTAGAGTGAATTTGTCACTTACAGGTGCACAGCACTTACATATTTCAAGTTTTAAAATATTACATGGAGTCAAAGACTATAACCACTTGACTGCGCATGCAGTGCACCGACGCTCGAAAACTGTTAGCATTTTGTCGCCTATGTATAGGCTACGGTACTAGTAACCATTTTAGTTGTGACCAAGTATTAGACCTGTGTGCACGCTAAATCATTGCATTTTTTTAAACTTTTTATGCAATTATAACGCATCAAAATGCCTTCATGCGTGGTGAAGTGGTGTGGGAGACATTCCAAGACATCTAGTTAAAAAAAGGATGTTTCCGTGGCAAGTAAACAATAAGAAAATTATTTTCGATTTAATCAGATTTTGAGCGAGCGCAGGGGTCTCGTTAAAATGGTGGCTGGGTGAAAGAGCACAAGTTTGATTTTCGCGTTGGTGTCTTTTGGAAATGTCCCGTTCTTTCTTTAGACAATTCTAATTCTTTTATGCCTTTCTTTCCCTTTGTAAGTTTATTGTAAAAACCTGTGCTGTTACCTACCTTTAATATCCAAAATTGATATCGACATTAATTTAAATTATAAAAATTTAAATTAATAAAAATGTTTTTCAATTCAAATGCTGCAATAAAATACCAATCTACTCTTAACCGAATTAAAAAAAGGAGCAGGTTATACATACGTTAAGAACCCTAAAACTTGAATTCGAAAAACATTTACCAAATTAATTCATTTTAAAAATCAACTATAACAGGATACATGTTTTTTGTAGTAGATTTTTTGTTTAATTATTTTATATGATTTTAATTGAGTATTTTTCATAATGTCAAAATTAATTTTATCGATATCGACTGTTTTCCCTTAATCAAGTAGATCATCCCTAACTATGGGCATACCTATGCAAGTTGACCTTGAACTGACCAATTGCAGCCGCGCGTTCTTCCTCGTCCCCTGGCCCGCGGTAGTGAGTCGTGCACTTAGGAGAAATCGGCCTGTAAGCTCTCTAGTGGTTATATACTCTATGCATGGTGTACATTATGTAGGCTAAAAAAACAAAACTACATGAAAACAAGATTTAAAATTGAATAAAAGAAAATACTAAAATATATTTGGTTGCTATAAAGAATAACACAGTCAATGAGAAATAAACAAATAAGTAATAATATTATTACTACTTTTTTATATTTTTAAATGTTTTTTTTTATAGGAATATTTAAAAATGTAATTAGTAAGTAAGAAAAATAAATAAACGGTTAATACTAAAAGAATAAATAACTTAATACTAATAATATAGTTAGAAGATAAGACCATACGAAGTTGCTGAAGTGATATCAGCTGAAATCCCAGGTGTGAAAGAAGATCCAGGCTTGCATGAACTAGTTATTAAAAACATGATTCATGGTCCCTGTGGAACACTTAATCAGAATTCACCGTGTATGGTGGGTGGTAAACGTTCGAAGCGTAATCCACGGGCATTAGCAGCAAAAACGATAACCGGAAATTATGGTTTTCTACTGCTCGTATATCGTCGCCGATCGACTGCAGGTAACGGAAGATCAGCAATAATTGTCAAAGTGAAACAAGACATTTAAATCGATAATAATTGTTGGATTGCTCCATATTCACCAATCCTATTAGACTCAAGGCGCCCAACAATGTTGAATCTTGTCATTCCGTGATATCTATTAAAAAAATGGCTGTGATTGGTGCAGAAAATTTTAATAACGCAGTTACTCAATACCAAATGGGCCGGTATATTAGTAGTAATGAAGCGATTTGGCACATCCAATCATGAAAGACGCCCCACTGATGCTAGCTTAGCCATATACTTAGGAAATGGTCAAAAAGTATTTTAGAGTATAATTAACGGCACAGAATGCATTACAACGAGCTGTTCCATCACCATAATGCAATCAAAAATTTATTCAGTCCATCCAAGCAACAATGAGTGTTTTTATTTGCGATTGCTATTAGTCGATTGTTCGAGGCCCAACATATGTAATTCAAACATTAACAGACTGTTGATGATGATTTGTGTGGCTCTTACAGAAGAAGAAAGAAGTCTGTCAACGTTTGCAACTGTTTGAAAATAACGATCGAACTCTCAATGATGCTGTAATTTCTTTACAGTTTTATTTAGTACAAAAATTGCTTTTTTATAATTATTTCTACAAACTTCCCATCAAAACCAAATGATTTATGGATCAAATACAAAGATGATAATTATGTGTGAAGATATCTCGCATCTAATGCTCATTCAAATTTACTGCTTCCAAATTTACTGGTCAGTGAAGAAATTTTCAACGAGGCGTTAATTTCAATTGAGGACATGTTGTGCTTGATGATGTCAAACAAAGTATTATCTCAATGAGGCATGGCCGCGCCCGATCGTCCGATGCACGACGCTTTTAACCAAGAGTTGCAACGCTAAAAACTTTACGATCTAGATGCTTAAATCAGCCCGAATAAATCTTCCCCTGTTGAATCTACAACAAAAGTAGGTATGTCTTTTTTCTTATGAAAGTAGTAAATGATGGAACTGGAGGAATTTACTTGTTGGACGCTCCCGGTATAAAGGAAAAACATTTTTGATTTCATCGATTTTAGCAACAAGTCACTCACACAACGAAATTACACTCGCACTTACTTCATCAGGCATTGCAGTTACATTGTTGGAAGGTGGTCAAACAGCTCATTAAGCGCTCAAATTTCCGTTGAGTATGCAAAGCAACGCAACTCCGATCTGCAACATTTGGAAAAACTCGCAATGTCAAAAGTTTTGCAACAATGTAAATTGGGATGAATAAACGATGGCACATAAAAAGTCTTTAGAGGTATTAGACCGAACCAAGCAAGATCTGCCGAAAAGTCACAACTGACTTGGTGGTAGGATGATTTTGTTAGCAGGAGATTCTTGTGTAACGTTGCCCGCGATTCCACGCTCAACACCAGCTGATGAACTTAACGCATGTTTATAGTCCTCCATTTTGTGGAAACACGTCAAGATACTAAGTTTAAGCAAGAATATCCGTGTGAATTTGCAAAAAGATCGATCTGGAGAAGTACTTTCAAAACAACTTATTGCACTAACATTACTAATATTATATAGGTGGCAAATTCCCTTACATTTTGACTGGCTGCGTTAACTTGCCTGACAATATATATATATATTTTTTTTTAAATAAAACGTTGCCCCACACTAGGAATTTCTCCTGTATCGTGGGTGCGTTTACAAACATTTAAACTCACATACTTACACAAACAGCCAGACCCAGAACAACTATCTGTAGGCCATACAAATATTTGTTCCGTGCAGGGATCGAACCCGCGACACGCAGCGCAGCAGTCAATCGCTCAGCCACTGCGCCAACCGTGCCGTTTTTGCCAGTTTACTGAATCAAAAATGGAACTCATTGACCTATTAGCTAAATATGGACAGTTATAATTTTTTTAATGAAGCTGGACGGAGCGTTACTTTAAACAGATCTCGATTTGCCATCACTCACATTGAGAAATTGCAATAAATTGCATAGCTGAGGTAGTTTTTTTATTTGTCTTCCAAGTGTGTGGACTTTGCAAAAGTATGAAAAATTTACTTGCGAGCTAAGCTAAACTAGCTTAGGTCTTGGACTACAACGGGCTTTAAAATAAGAGATAGTTTGGCCTACCGAGCTCGTAACGTGTAAAGTCACGAGCATTGGCATGTACGAGTGTTTTTCTCTTAATTAATTGATTTTAATTTTATTTTGGTACCCGTAAAAGAAATAGGTCTAATCACAAAGTTTCATAAAAAAAAAAACGAATATCGGTTTTGGATCTTGCTACGTGTATACATATTAGTGCTCGTACTGTACTTACTGGAGAAACTTTTTAACGAACACATTAGCTTTTATGTAAATAAATAATTAAAACTAAGCTTGCGCTTGCTTTGCTAAGCCTGCGCTCAGTCGGGCAAGTGAAAAGAACCCTGTTTCGGGCATTTCTTGACGCCAGTGAATTAATAAAACTTCTCATCAACAGGATATGAAAGTCCACCTAAGAGTCAAATTTCATCCCACGAGAGCTATAAGAGGCCTCCCCCGCGGCCTTGCGAGTGTCAACCATTGGCCCACTACAATAGATATGGAAAGGTAAAGTAACTATTCTCAGATATAGCTATTAACCCGAGCAATTACATTATGGAAAACATCGACCGTTCTGAACGATGCAGGGTGAGGCCGGGCAGCTGAATCACGTCCACGTTCACGACGACCAAGCAGCTCAAAAAGTCAAACCTCATTTATCCAACCTTACGGTCCCTAGGTTATCGACTTTTCTCAATAGGCACTACCGCGTTCACTGACGGTCTGTCGACCACTTCCTAACATTATTACTCAGGGCACAAGGGTTTAAAGTGGTCGACCGTCAGTGAGCGCGGTAGTACCTATTGGGAAAAGTCGGTGTCTCTTGTTTGTTTCATTGACTTTTTTGCCACCGACTTCCGAAAGTAAAGTTATTTTCCACTTTTTTTGTGTTTTTTTTGGAAGTCGGTTTTTTAGCCTTTTTAGTTATCGTATCACACACAAATCCTTGTCAAGTATCAATTTCGCAATTTCTTTTCCTTGGATGACATTTTTTCCAGTTATTTTGATTTCAAAACCAAACTGCTGAACCGATTTTGATGAAATTTCTATGGAACCAATCGGGAAGTAAATCCATTCAGATAAAAGAAGAATTTTTCAAATCGGTTCATAAATGACGGAGATATGAGGTAACAAACACAAAAAAAAAAACATACAACCGAATTGAGAACCTCCTCCTTTTTTTGAAGTCGGTTAAAAAGGGCAATAATTAATAATTAATTGTAAAATAGGTATATTGAACCAAAACCAAGTCCACCCAAGACTTGGAGGAGAAATGGACCACAGGTAAGTATGTGCCTATATTTAAAAAAAAAAACTTTCTTTTAGGACCGCTTCGGCATCTACCTACCGCGCGCAGAAACTTTCAACAAGAACAATGTAACGACTACCCCTGATTGTGAATCCCCAGAGACAGACACTCCTGCTGGTAATGATGAGAAGGCGGAAACCCGATCTACTTACAGCAATAAGACGACGACAACCGGTAAAAGTGTGACTATCAATGATTAAAACAAAAGATGACAGCCAAGGTAGTTTACGACTGCATAACCAAAAACTCTAAGAACACACGGACTTTCGTCCTATCATACCAAGAAAATTGCATCATAATACATCGATTGTTTTTGATTTGTCTCAGACTCAAGGAACCAAAAACCTACATAGAGCCTGTTCATAATCCCGAGTTATATTCATTGCCAAAAAACAAATATGACTAAATTCTATTACGAAATACAGAGATATTAAACTACTTACATGTGTTTTCCTTATGCGACGGTGCTCGCCACGGCCATGGCGCAAAGTTGAAGCGGACAACGCTAGTGTCGCTGTGAACAAGCCTTCATAATGCTTCATACATAACTGTCAGCCGGGGCAGCGCCGTATCGGGCAGAAATCGACCGAAAGCAAAAGTTCTCGAGCCTTCACTCAATGTCGCACTGTCACGAAGCGTGTTTCTGCTCTTGGTGTGACCCTTAAGGATCTTCCACAACCACGACTTATCGCACGACTGGCTGCAATCTTAGGGCTCATTTACGGAGAAGCGGCGCGTGCAGTGGCCCGCGTTGTCACACGCGCAAATACAAACATATGACAATGTAAGTTGATGTTTACGGAGACGCGGGGCGTGAAACGGCGCGTAGGACGCCGCGAGTGTCGCCGCGTACTTTGTCCCGGGTATCGCTGCGCGAGGAACAGAAAAACCACTACCATACGAAAAGAAAGAAAGCCAGAAATGTGCATAGGCCATATCAGCCACTGACTGCACGGATTTTGAAGAGGTCTGACAGATCTAAAGGCAGCTCTGACCGTGTTAATATACTACTTAGATCCGTTTGACCTATACCTTTATGTATGGAAACCAAACGTTACCTAAAATTTCCAATTTGGTGATACCGGGGCATAACATAGACTGGACTAATATTATGGATAGATAGACGAGTAAAACGAGGGTACTTGCGCGAAGAGTGTACTCAAATAATTTTAGGGTTGGGGTTGCACTCTCACAATAACTAACCGAGGGGACGCAAGGGGTTTGTTTAAAAGAATCATCCCACTCATGAGAGTCAGGTGTACTTATTCAAAAGTTTCGTACTTTTGGTGCACCCACACCGAATATAGTTTTTGTAGGGCAGCATTTTGCAACACGATAACTTTTTATAACTTTTACGGTTACTTGTTGCTGTTGGTTGAAAGTTGCTCATCGCGTCCATAACACAAGTAACATAAAACAGCTAGTTATTAATTACAAGTCTAGCTTTGTAACGTGTTATGGAACCGTTTTCATCTATTTTTGTTTTATAAGCCATTTTTTTAAAATACTAAATACGCTTGCGTTTGGTCGCAACTCGCCTGGTGTGAAGCGATAACTCTACTTTCATTTTGGTAACTTATCAGCGTTGTCACTGTTCTAGGTTCTGTGGATCTCTGTTTAATAGAATCATAGTTGACTCACCGTTCAAACAATGATGTGGCATTTTTATTCTAATGTCTTTATATTCAAAAACAAGTCAGAAAATGATATTGTATAAAGAACTAGGAGGTAAATCTGACAAAATATCACATAGGTGCAACGAACATCTGCAACACAGGAAAGTCTACAAAATTCTTTCTTGCTTCACGTAAACTGAGACAAAATTACAATTTTCATCAAAAAGTTCTGCTGCGAAGACCTTATCTACTCAATGGTTACAATGCCTTTTGAAATTTCAAAAGATCAGACAGCCTCAAAATTAGTCTGCACTAAGGTTTCAGCTGTGATATTATCGAGTACCGTAATCTGTCTCATGGTTAACAATGGAGGGCTTCGAAGTAATACGTTTTCGAAGCTTGCTGTACACTCACGAGCACTAATACGAGTATGTGTGCACTTTGCTTTCTACAGCGATTTTCTCGTGGAATTGCTTTTAATTCAACTTTGAGATGATACCTGCTTCAGAAATAATAGTATGGGTTCCAAAATACTATGTTCGTAGCTTAAAATTTAAATAAATAAGCAGAAGACAGTCAGTTATAAAAGCTTCAACGTGACTGTACAATACTATTTGTGCCGATTTATGCATTCGCATGTTTTAAATGCGAAAGTTTGTATGGAGGATGGATGGATGGACGTTTCATTTAAATTCACGCAAAAACTACTGAACGGATTTAAATGTGGATTTGAAATTTGACACACAGGTAGTTTATGACCAGGATTAACACATAGGATACTTTTAACCCGATTAACATTAAAAGAACCGGGAAGTGTGGCAGAAGAATGGGGAGTTCTTTACCTAGCAGTAGATGATTCCGGGCTGATATGATGCTGATGAGCATTAAAAGTATATGGAGCAAAGCTTAGTAAAAATCCCGATTAGACCGTCTAAGTAAAAAGTCTTTACAAAAACATACCAGTAAGTACAAAAGCAAGTGTTTTTTTATAGTATTACTAAGCAAAGGAAATAGATTAAAACAAAAATTAAAACTTGCCTGGTCACCCATAAATTCGTCCCCTTCTGAACCGTTATGAATAATTAAGAATAACAATAATAGCACGGCAAATAAAGCAGACTTTTAATAACGTTGTGCATATTTCACTAACTAATTATTATTTGGGCCGTCGTGTTGATCCAATTATGTGAGCATGGCCCCGCTAAACGATCCCTACGCTGAATCAAGTATTCACCCCATTGCTAATTATGAAAAAAATAGTATGAATGTTTCTAAAACTATAAAGTCAAATATATATACGCGGTAGTATGCATATCAACTAGTGATGCAACGGAAGTGTCTTAACGGAAGCAGAAACGGAAACAGATGTCAAAAGTAAATCTTAGCGGATGCGGATGCGGATACGGAAGCGGAAGCGGAAGTGTTAATACTATGAAGAAAAAACACATTTTTATTTTTTTCAGATTTGTTTAATAGAATTTGTCATTTGTATTTTGTACTTTTAGTACTCGAAGTTAAACAGAGGTAAGTTATATTTAATAAAAAGTAATTTGGCCGCTTTTACACCTTTGAGTCTGTTTCGGTGTTCTTCATATATATATTAAACCAGCTCCGCTGTAGTCGTGCGACCTTTTCGCGAATACACTTTTTCACAGAGTTTGCATCGGGCACTTGAGTCATTAATCTCAACAAAATAGTTCGAAATGGGACTGGTTTTTGGTTTCATAATTGCACTAGACACAAAACTAATAGGTACCTAAGTAACAAGTAACAAAAATAAGAAAAAATCAACAGAAGATTTACGAGCTTACGTTAAACGTCACGAGGCGCGGTGATGCGCAGAATGAAACAGAAAATAGAATGATAAACAAACTCGTTGCGACGCGTTTGTGTACCGCCCCCGCCAAACCCCCGCACGCGCCGATTCCGTCATGCATGTCCAGTCGTTCACGCGCCCCCACCCCCGCGCTCCTCGCTGTATCTTCCGTTTAGAGTTCTGTTATAAAGTTGCGGAACCAGAAACGGAAACAGAAGTGAAAAAGCTTGCGGAACTTCTGCAGAAGCGGAAGCGGAAGCAGAGTTCTGTTGCAACACTAATATCAACCCCATCACATCATTGGTGTACAAATTGTTAGTCGGATTCGTAACTTGAAAGCCCTCAATTCGTGATTGATGACCTCATTGGTCACTAGACCACTAGGTCGATTCCCAGGTCGGGCTAATTGTTTTTGGAGTTTTTCGTCATTTCACTCTAGTATAAATTCTGCCCGGTTGATGGCAATACGCTTACCCTTTTTTATACTTTTTTAAACATGACCGGCGAAATGTGGGTGACGTACCTACATTAGCTGATCCTTTATGGAAAATTGCTCTGTTAATATATTACTCAAACTACTTGCATGCTTCACTGGTATTCTGCCTCTAAAATTATTGTAGTTTTAGTTTGCTCATTATGAATTTTGCATCGACGAGTTACACTAATTAGTGGGAATTTCCCGAACGTCCGTTGAATTGCTTGTTCGATATATAATTGAAGGTAATGAGTGTGGCATGGTATGGTCATGATGTGATGTATAGGGTCGAATCGTTTGTGAACAAAAGAGTGATGAATATAAATAAATGTTGATGGATGAAGAGGGAGAGGAAGATTAAAAAAAGGATGGATGGATTGTGCGAGGAATGATATGAAATAAAAAGTAGTAAATGATTGCGTGACGGTGGAAAGAGAAGATAGGAAGAAAAAACGTGTTGCGCCGACCCCAAGTAACATGGGACAAGGGCAGAAAGATGAGTTATTGACGGAATGATGATATGTTATGTTTCATTCATCAATTAATCAAGTCTATAAAAGTTCGGCTGTTTTGGTTCGGCTGGCTTGGGTGTATTTTTCTGTGTAGGTATTTAATGCAGTTTGCTCGTTATGAATATTGCAACTTTTTTAGACGTAGGTATAACATACAAAGTGCAAACTGACCCTTTACGAAGGCGTCAACCAAGCATTCTGTTCATCACATTAAGTAACCCTACTCAAAAATTATTGCTGGAAAACGACTTTTTTATTGGGGTGAAACAGCACGTTTTACTGTAACGCACTCAAAACATTGTGCTGACGGATGCATTGAATAGTGCGGGGTTCATGGAGGTATTTTGAGTAACCTTAAAAACTAATATTAAAAAAAAAACTCGTGGAAAAGTCGGAACTTTGACCTGTAATATCTTCGTAGCTAGAAGGTTCCCAGGTATGGTCGTAATGACGGAGAGAACAAGTGCCCGTCGGCTTCATTAAAGGTACTTTTACAGCCATTTTGTATGTCTCGACAGCCGATAATGTCATCTGTTTCAACTTCCATCATAAAGGTTCGGTCACCGGTATGAACATATTGCGTACGCGGCACCGGATACCAAACTGACGAATAATGTGCCAAAGTAGGTAACCTTCAGTGTCAGCAGCCCAGCCGGTCCAAACCTTAAAACAAACACAATCAACAAGTCTATCAGTCTATTTTAAACAAAGTTTGATGAAGAGAATATTTTCAATGTAATGAACAAGCGAACATTGACGCTAATGCTAATGGATTCATACACTCAAATCGATTCACTGTACGCAGCACAGTAAACAAACAGAAATACATAATGTTTCAATAGGCTGCAGTCCCTATTGAAATATATGTATTTCTGCTTGTTAATTATTATATATCAGTAGCACTGCTTCTCTGCAAATAGTGTTCGCACATATTACAATTTATTCAGGCGCGTAATGGAAGGTAGCTGATTTTATTGAAAGCGTATAGGTAGGTAAGTTTATTTCCAAGGTAACTGTAACTGTTCAAAGTAACTAGGCAGTCACTTCATGTAAAATACGGGTACTCAGCTGTATCCGGTTAGGTTGAAAGCTGACATGATTCGGTAAAGGCTGCGCATAATGATGATAAGGAATTTATATATCGTCATCTGCCTAGCCTTTTTTCCCAAGTATGGGTAAAGTTAACATGGGTAAAGTTAACCGCAACTTGGTGTTCTATTATACGGGGGTACTGTTATGATGAATTTAATTCATCACTTTTCTGTGGTGCTCATTATTATTAGAATTTGTAGTAGAAGGCACTTGGTTCTTCTTCAACCTCTTGTTCTTCAATTTTCTCTCACACTAGGGACCTGATAAATAATGATGACTAAGGCCATTGACATCATCTTCTACAGAATTCCGATCTTATTCGGAAACAGTGCTATTCCCTGTAAAATATTGCAATTGCTCGTTTTCATAAACTTTGGCGACACCTACATGAATACTCAAATCTCGTAAAAATGTTTTCAACTTTGGGTGCTAAGCGGAGCAGTAAAAATCAAACAGCGTGCTTTTTGTATTTATTATAACATCAATATCGATCGATATCATAGCGAAGAATGAAAACATAATTCTGAATGAATTGAATAACAAAAAATAAACATACGGCGAAATATCAGAATAAAATGTTATTCTGTAGGCTTCTCCTTCAATGTTTATAATATAATATTTAAGCAAATATACATTTGAATTACTGAATTCAAATGATCTACATATTTGTAATATGTAAATAATGTGCATATTGATGCCTACTATTTACAAACTACTGATAAAAATATAATATAATACAATACTAATATGCAAATATCTAAAATAACAATAAAATATGAACAAGTATCAAAATGGAAAAATAATTTCAGTTAGCTTGGACCTTGACACCAACAATTACATCCGTATCTATAGTCAAGTTAAAATAATTACTTGCAAATTTTTAATGCAAAGACAAGAGTTTAAACGAAGTAAGAAACGTCAAAGAAAGCAAAGCTAAACTTTCTACAATTCTAACTTCAAGCAATTACTAAACTACTTAATAAAAATCGTATCTCAAAAAATGATAGTAATTGCTTGAAGTTAGAACTGTATAAAGTTAGAATTCTTAGCTTTGACGGGTCTCACTTCGTTTAAATTCTTGCCTATTGCATAAAAAAAAATACGCAAGTAATTACTCAAGCTCAAGTAATTACTTTAACTTGACTATAGATACGGGTGTTAGACTTGTTTATAGATACGGGTGCTAAAGGTGTTTGTAAAAGTCGTTTCATAGCACCATTTCATCCTTCCTGAGGTGATCTGGAGAGAGACAATGGGGACGACGGGAATATTTTATTACTATTTTATTAAAGTCCTCTGGCTTCATTAATGGGGTATATGGGCAGTAGGGACAGCGGGAATAAACACGTGAAATGCATGTTTCTGTTTACATTGAAAATTACATCTAAATTGGTGTCGCTTGTTATTAAGTTAGGTTTGTGGCTACTCAATAATAACTAGCGTTGGTGTAATTGCATGATTGCTAACTTAACGCTTTCTGATCTGTGAACTATTGTACTAACCCACTGCGCCTTCTAAAAACGAAAAATACTGTATGTGAACCTAAATAGACTACTTACTAGAATATTACAGATATTCGGGACTGGAAATCATTTTAATTTTAAATCCTAACCGTGAGTATACATCATTTACGAATACTTCAACACATTAATATTACATTGACGACCCTTATTGAAGAAAATGGAGGGAAAGTACAAAGCCGCAATAAGGACGCGAACCAGAACCGGATTCAACAAACAGCATCATTTTAACCAAGTGCTTAAACTAGTACACCTCCTCGACTTGTAACATAGTCCTTTGTAACAAGGACTACAAAAGATATCAATTCCAATTAAGTAAAACAGCCAAGTATACTTCAAGTATATTCGAGAACTCGTGATCAGTTAATTTCAAGGAAAGCAACGTGGCAAAGTTTAATCATAAATTATTTGCCGCTTCATTCTAGTTCCAATCAAAGTTTTGGAGGAGAACTGCAACTATAGGGAAAGGCAATCGCTATACGAAACCGGTACAATTTTATTTTTAATTGTTTATGTGGCAAACCTAAGTAGAATTACATAAGTACTGTAACTTTTACTTTAATTGTAGGTATTATAGGTAGAGTTAAAAAATACCTACACTCTAGATAGATAGTTAGATTCATTTATTTGCCTGAAATATGGTATTTTACAAATTTTTTAACATTTAGACAACAGTTCTTCATATTCCGCCAGTTAAATTCGGCATGCTGTGACGATAATAATGCTCTAATTTAATCAATTTAAACAAAATAATTTAATTCCGATATCAATAAAAGTTATACTAAATCAAATACTAAATAAAATAAATTTCTACATATCAAATTACAAATGTCAAAGAAAAACTTTCAAATGACAACCAATGAAATTATATTTCAAGATATTACAGACTGGGCCTTTATCTTTCTGTTATTGTTAGTGTTCCCATTGGACAACACGTTAGACTTATAAAAATCAAGTCTATTCTATGTGTAACATGCCGCGTGTGCTCGGTGGAATTTTGGACTTTGCGGAATGACTGTCAATAGGAGTTAAAAGTTCCATACAAACTTTTGGGCGTGAATTTAAAAAAAAAACATCCCTAATGATTGTGCACATGCTGCCCGTCAGAACCAGTTGTTGAGAATAGCGTTGCCAGTCAGTGAGTAAGTATATTTCTTGCTTTTATAAATTAATAAATATTTTGTTTTGTTCCATACATTTTGACCGTGTGAATTCGCGACAAAATGTGTGTTTCTCCAAATCATTTAGATAACTCGACGTATGATTGAAGAATAAAGAGCATTCTTCAATCATACGTCGAGTTATCGTTATTATTAACGTTTATATCGCTATCATCTAATTCTTGCACGACCGATTTAAGTTTGTTTTTGTTAGTTTTAAATACAAAGACATTCAAATATTTACGAGCGATTTAAATAAATGTTCTCATAGTAATTCACGAAAATGTTGAAGTTAGTAATAAGTAGGTCATCTTGGTTTTAAAAGAAGAAGAACCAAAGAACAGGTTACTGAGTGACTATGTACATAAGTATATCGAACATCTTACTGTAACGTCCATTACCTGAACTCTGTATTTAACTTACTGTTAGAATTGCATCTGTTTAAGAAATGGAGTGGGCTATCATTATTTTAGGTCCACTTTGGCCCCAGACAACGATGTCAACATCAGTTATCCAGAAATATACGAATGCAAAAATAATTGTGAGCATTGGCGATTGGACACTTGATAACGCGTCATCCTGTCCTGCTGTTTGCATATCAGTGGAGTTGATGGACGCTACTGAAAGTGCCAAATTCGTCGCCAAATTTTGGGTTGAATCAATTTAGATTACACACGCATGACACGATAAGATGTAGTAAGCATGTGCCTAATTTGTGAAACTGGCAGTTAGTACTACTTTACCTGTATAATTAAATAAACGTGTGGGTTATAACAGTTTCAGTATTTAAATAGTGCTCGACTTTATTCAAAGGTATACCATGAAAGAGATACCGAATTGCAGACTCATTGTGAATTCTTTGTAGAATTTTAGGTGCTGGGGAAGCGTCATTGTCTGAAAAAGCCCGTTTTCAGTACACTACTTTTAACTTGAAATTTTACTTAGTATTTACCTATGTATTCAAGTAACTTTCGCTTCGCACTCTTCCAAAATGGGCCGATGACCCAATGACTCAATTGAAGAATGACTCAAGAGAATTACTTAAGTACTTACTTTTTTTTTGTCTGAAGTAAAAAATTAAGATATACAGGGTAGTTAATAGTCGACATTGCTACAAATTTTATATAAATGTAAGGAATTGACGCGAGAAAATTACAGAGCACAAGTAAGTATTCAATTATGTTACAACAACCCTGTTCGATCTGTGAGGGTATAATTTGGTCTCGATATTAGATTCTATTTATGTAATTCTTTTTGGATAACTAGTAAAAAAACCCCCGATGAAAATTGAGTAAAATGTAGGTACTAAAATGAGGAAACTTACGTGGCAACATAGGCGCGCGGGTGGCCACACATGGCCACACGCATGGTGTTGTCAAATTAGAGCACAATAATAATCAGGGTTTATAATTTGTTTACTGTTATGAAAAGTGTATTTCTTATTTTACTTGGTAATGTCATTGGTATACCAATATGTCCCTTTCGGATCGGACCGGTTTTTTAAACATATTGTATAATGCGCTAACATAGTTATGCCCTCTCTTCACTCACAACATGGTATACCTGGGTACTAACGTGAGATAATGTTGATATAAACAATAGGTAGTATTTCAATGACAAAACACGAGGACTATAGTTTTTTGTTTGGATACTTAGGCACTTAATCATTGTTACGATGGCCACCAATCTACCTACGTATTTACTTTCTCACAAAGTTATTATACATACATCATTTTGTTTTCAATCAGATCAACGCATTATCATAAGCACTGCACGGAATCAGTATAGTTACAACTCGAGTCTTTCGGGATTCTTTGTATGCAACTTCATACTAGACTCCAGAATAAAACTTAATTTTTGTTTAATACTTTGCTCCACACTAAGAAAATCTCCTGTATCGTGAAGGCGTTTACAAACATTGAAACTCAGCCAGATCAGGTAGGCAATACAAATATTTGTGTCGTGCGGCAATCGAACCTGTGACACGTAGCGCACCATCCAATCGCTAAGCCACATCGCCAACCGTGTCGTCGTACGTGCATCGTTGCACTGCTCGTCATCTCTGCATCAGCAGTCAGAGCTCACGGCGCGGAATCACCCCGCTTACTTGGGGCGAGCCTACGACCCTACATATTGCTTTATGCAGGCGGTCAGTCCACTGTAGGCAGGGCGCTGCCTAGCCGATCTGTTTAGGTACTTACGTTGGGTGGACACCTGGTTAACAAGCCGATGAGCCGACACGATACTGATCCCGCGCAGAGCTTTTGGGTGTTGACCTTACAGCTCTCCTTGGAGTTACTGGCACCTCGTAGGCAAATGACACATTTCATTTCTGTCTCTTGGTTGTATCTGACTGTCCTAGTTTGCTACCTGCTATTTAGTAAAAAAGAAGGAAGTAGTGTAGGAAATTCTGAACGCGCTAGACCAATATTTATTTAAGAAAAATATGTGACAATGCCCATTGTGCCCACAGATCTTGTTCCGGTCTTTCATTGCTTAACATAATATTTGTTTTCAATATTCAATACCACGTGCAATGTTTAGTTAAAATGTATAAGTTGATTCCCTAAAGAAAACTTCCTGGTATGTAATTTATCATTCTGACACCTACATCATTTGATTTGTTCATGTTATAACTACGAATACAAAACCACCTTGGTAAAAACATAAATATAACCTACCTTCTCCGATTTAAAATAGAATAAAGGTAAAATCATACTTTACGCTAATGAAATAATATTCTCAAAGGCCGCTATAATTAAATCCAAACACCGCTGTATGTCGCTTATTTTCGCACTAGCTGTGCCCGCGGCTTCGCTCACGTGACCGCGTATTCTTTTGGCTTTGTCAGGGTACATTATATGGGAACGAACATTACATGGGAAGTCATAGGATATTCCTAACATCCTCTACAAATAATATACTCATTAACTGACTTACTGTTAATTTAAACTAAAACCTGTTAGTACATCTTCGTTTTAAGTAATAAAGGAACTCATAGTCAATTTATGGGGGGAATCAATTGGATGGCCATTGGCACGCTAAGAAGCAGTGTATGTGTGTATGTGTGATGTGTAAGTGTGTGTGTGTGTGTGTATGTGTTGTCATAATCTATCCTGGGTCCCAAACACAACGGTTATTAAATATCATTAAAAATTCAAAAAGACGCTCTTTTGAAAATAGAGAAAGAAAAATACTTATACAACAGCAAGTACATGTAAACTTATCAGAATCTGTCCCTTATACTGCTTTCTGGATTTTGAAGAAATAATCATCATCATTCTCCTGCCTTTATCCCAATTTATTTGGGGTCGGCGCGGCATGTCTTCTTCTTCCATACTTCCCGATTACTTTATAGAGAAATTGATGAAGAAAAATCGAGATGCAAAAGATATGAATACAAAAAAAAAATGGAAATCTCACAGCATCAAAAAAATATTTTAACAAATCACAAAAACTGATATTAATATTGGGCTCGTACTTCCAACCACGTAATTTACAGAGCGGTCATGAAATTGCTAGGCCGTTTATTACATCGTTTATTCCGTTGATATAATATATGAATAGACGTTCTCATGCTTGTAACTACTGAAATGACAAACAATTGAAGAATACGGGCATAATGAACCTCATCAAGCACATAGCGTGATAATATATATATAGCGGAATATTTGTAAAAATAAAGTTTTAAGAAAAGAATATTTGTGCAAAATTTGAACAATACACATGCAGTATTTGTTGCGCCATTTCGGAAGTTCGGAACATCGTTTTGAATTTATACAATTTTAATATTGTTAATGTAGAGATTTAGGTTAATCAATCAAAATTTACGACCAGATACTGTTGCGAGCGTAGTTCATTCGCGGAAAATCTTAACACCGCGATTCAGAAACTGGCGTCATATGCAAAATGCCATCTATCGAGCACGGAATTAAACTGATAAAATATAACGCATGGAAAGCGATCGAATAATCACTCTATATTATTTAGATTTTCAAAGCAGCGCAGTATAGAGTACCTTTTGCTATCATAACTTTTTGAAAAACTCGGGCAGTCGATTTAAAAGTGATCTAGTGACACACATTTATTCATTAGTACCATTTTGGTTCAATAGACGTCGTTGCATCTATCTGTAATGATGATGATTGCATCTTGAACACTTTTAAATCCATATATATATTGATTAAAAGCAAGGATTGCAATGAAACAAAAACTAATACCTTCTCTAAGATACGCACAATACTTGTGCATAGAAACTAACCACATTGGTTTGGTAATTTTCACGTGATACTTAAACAAACAAACATAACCACAGACTCACAGACTGCAGACATACAGACAAACAAATAAACAGAGAAACAGACAAAAATTCTAAAAATAGTAGTAGTGGGTTCTGTTTGTTATCCTTTAACACCCCTACTATTTTTTTTTTCTAAATATTTTCAATGTGCAAAAACGTCACGTCTACAGATTTATTACATGTATAGATATGTAGATCTACTTGAAGATATAAAGGCAACTGTTAATTTCCATATACAAACTACATAATACATTATTCTGTACCTACTTATATGCTTTGATGCCCTCGTTAATACAATATTAATTTATACCCGCCAATAGACAAAAGCAAATGGCACCTGTATAAAATATTATGAGTGTGGGACTTTGAATGATCCCTAAGAAATTATATAATTGGTGTGGACATTGGCATTAAATTAGTGAATTTCTTTTCACGAGTGCTACAGAGTTCAGATTCAAACAAGTTAGCTCGGTGATTAGTGGAATAGAAAGACCTTTAAGCGTATATCACGTTTAAAGTGATAGTATCGAATTTAACGAGCAGTTAGTGACTTTAATGTTTTGACTACATCAGTTGATCTCCCCGGGGTTGTTTACATACAGGTACCCTTACATCGTTAAGGAAATAGTTTTCTATAGAAAGTGCTTGAGTTGATTTAGCGTTCGACTAATTAGAACCCCTTTCTTGGAATTTTCGCTGAACAATAATATTGAAGATTATGTGAACTTAATCGTAGTTTCCTTCGTCAAAATGATGAACATTTGTGTTAAAAGAAAAAATAAAAACAGTAAAAAGATATCTTATAACTTTTTTTTATTTTTATCCTGCATCAACAGGCTAAAATTCTTTTACATTTTAGTATTTACTTCTCATCATACAATTTGGAACCATTTTGTTCACATTTACGGACAGTATCACTTCTGTTGGATACCAGCAATTATGTAATTTCCACGTAGTATTGTGACACACTGAATTGTAATCTAATAATATTGCTTCGATCACTATCACCGTGGTTACGATTTGACGTTCCGGGCAGGGAATACCTGAAATGAAACAGCTGAATTTACTTATGGGTAGTTGTTGGATCGTGGCTCTACATCTATTTTCGTCAGAATTAGTAATCAGGTCAGTTTTTGACGTCTAGATTGACTTTACACTCCAACATAGTTGGGAAAAGGTTTGGTACGTGATGATTGACGTGTCACTCCACTTTATTATTCTTTCCGGTTTTATGAATAGCGTTTTCAGTATTTTTTGCATATTTTTTGCTTTTGTTTTCTACCGGCTTATCTCTCAGAGTTGGAAGATTTTTAAAATTTTTAACCATACGGTAAGTCATTTTATTAGTATCCTATTTTGTAGAGGACGTTCAGAATATACCTCTACGTCACGGTTCCATGTAATGTTCCTTGATAACGCTAAAATAATATGCGGTGACGTGAGCTGTGGGCACAGCAAGTACGAAATAATTAGATTGCTAAGTTTGAACAATTTGCTCTAGATAGGCCTTCGTTTGTCTTGACCGTCCCTCGTAGATTCACAGGCGTAACCAATTGATGCGAACGGATCAATAACCATATGCGAGGTAAATGTTGTTTAGACGTAACGTAAGGTAAAACTAACCGTATATGTTTTAGAAATAATAAAGGGTTATTACTATCGAAATAATGGAAAGACGGAGGAGAGGCCTTTGCAGAGGAAACAACGAATTCAAAATAATAATAATAGGTATTATATATCTATGGAAATAATGGGACAAGAGACGTTACCGACAGTTGTTTATTCCAGTAAATGTTTGTACAAAACTTGTTGTTCAACAGCGTACTAACACGATAAATAAAAAAGCCAATGCCGGACAGTAATGGTCGTGTAACAACCTAGAGTCCACTCAGTACGTCCACAAGTCAAACAATATTCCAGTGGGTGAGTGCGGGCGAAATTGAGCCCCGAATCATTTATAAATGGGGGAGGTTACGCGGGGCGCTCCAAACAGGAGGGGAAAGGTGTGCCACTGCATTTTGCATGAGTTCAATGTTGGTTGCTCGATCTGCCTCATTCCACTCTCCTTGCTTGCACATCTATACAAACATCGTTGTGCCTTTTATACTATTTCGGGTGCCAATTTGTGATCGGACGCTTTAAATAATTTTAGCAAGTTGAAAGTGTTTCTTTTTATGTTGAATTCTAGGTTGCTAGGTGATGATGGTGATGATATAATGATCATCATTTTGCCCAAACACTTTAACTGAGATTATAGTGGCATGGTGAAGCTTGTGGGAGCAAATGAGCTACATCGATAAAATTAAAAACTAGGACCTTTTGCTAAGAATGACGACGCGTTCCATTTTATGATAAATTTATCATTGTTTATACAGCATTCGTTTTGGCTAATGCTGTATAAATGTAACACAGCAACCTCGCAACATTAGTAGTTTTAGTTAATTATTTATTTTTGCTTTGGGAGTTCTCAGAAGCTATGAGCTAGCTGTGCGCTATGTAAGGTTATTTGGCTAATTGAATAAGGTGAATACCTTATTCTATGACTTGTGGATAAGTTGATATTACTTACCAGTCTAAATAATAAAGCGAAACTGATCTTTTATTCAAAGAAATATCTCAGGAATAACAATATAGAAGCGTTAACGGATAAATGCGGTAATAACAAGGTGAAATAATCCCCAAGATATAGAGTTAGTGGCCATTGCCGAGTAGTTTGAGACGGTAAGGTTGCTGAACGCTCTGGGCCCAGAATTAGGGTGAATTTTTTATAAAGGCGCAGGTAGAGCGGGCGGAGGGGTGAAAGTCGGGGTGCCGGAGTCGCCGGCGCGGTCTGCATATTGCATTAGATTTAAATTGTTTACGTCGTTAAGAAAGAAAGTTCTCCCGAACTAGGCGAGAGGCAAAGTTCCGCGCTGATGTCGGTATTTTTAATTTTTCTGCATAATCGTATGAGGTCCTTTTGACCTGCTTCTAAGGTTTAAAGTTAGATTTCATTTAGACTACTACCAAATTCACTCCAAATCATCACATGCTCTGTGAGGTAAAGTTTGTTACGATGAAACTTTAATTTTATTAGAGTTGCACGTGGATAAAGTCAAGGTAGTTTTTTAGTTATATTATTAGAACTATGATATGAGAGAAGATAAAACACTTCAATTGTACCATTCGCACATTAATATAATCAAACTGATTCATGAGCAATGTTATAAAATATGAGCACTACCTCCATTGTTCTATTTTGTAAATATATTTTATCGTAATCAATGATAGCATCGGTTGTAAACCTTCGCGTAGTAGTCAGTCACGCAAGCGCTGTTCCACCGGACGCGAGTGTGATCATGAAGATTTTAATGATAACTATAGTAATATTACTATGTCTCAATCAAAAAGTGGTGTGTGATCCGTTATTTGACTATATTACAAAACATTTTCATGATATAGCTACTTCAATGTCAAACACCTTCAACAGTTTTAAAGTACGATTATCAAAAATGCTTCTACCGGCCGGACTGGATCAGCTACCTACAGTTTCAAAAATGCAAGAAATTGGGTATCCCGTTTTGAAAAGGACTTTTAACGACTTCGTCGACAAAACAGCAGCTGAGAGCGAATCGGAAATTCCCGAATACATCAGCCTGAGGGCCGAGCCGACTGCGCTCATGTCCACGCCGCAGCTGGCCATCCTACACGGAAGGAGGGTAGAATCACATGTCATCCACACCAAAGACGGTTATCTGCTCACTATACATAGAATATCACCGAAATCGGATACGAAAATAAAGAATCAAACAGTGATACTTCATCATGGACTACTTGGGAGTTCCGCGGATTGGATTTTATTGGGACCTAAAAAATCTCTACCTTATATCCTAGCCGATCTCGGGTACGATGTTTGGATGGCGAACGCGAGGGGAAATTACTACTCGCGTGGACATATTAAACTGGCAGTAGATTCCGTACAATTCTGGAGATTCTCGTTTCAAGAAATGGGAGAATACGACTTGCCCTCTGTTATTGATTACATACGTGCTGTAACAAAGAGTAACCATCCCATCGATTACATCGGACACTCGATGGGTGCCACGGCACTTCTGGTATTACTTTCCACGATGCCTAGATACAATCAGTACCTAAGAATTGGTATCCTGTTGGCACCTTTAGCTTTTATGAGCAATGTTGAAGGGCCGTTCAAGATTCTGACGGCAATGGCATTGAGCCCGCCCGACCAGTTACTCAAAGTTATTGGTAGCAAGGAGTTTTTGCCTTCACGGAAAATACCAAAATGGCTTGCGCTGAAGTATTGTAAAGGCCCGTTATTGTTTTGCAGTAATCCATTATATTTTGTCAGTGGTGGTATTCCGACAGATAATCGTCGTTGGAATCTTAGTTTTCTGGCTAGATTGTTGTACCACGTACCTGCTGGTGGTTCCACGGACACTATGCTGCATTATGCTCAAGTGATCAAAAGTGGCAAGTTTCATATGTTTAATAATGTTAATATTCAGTTTCCCCTCCACGAGGTCTCGTTGCCGATCGCGCTGATCAGTTCCAGTGAAGACTGGTTGGCTACTATCCCTGACATGCTGAGATTGTACTTCAGCATCGGTAATCCAATGGATCATTACATTATACGAGGCAGAAATATGAGTCACACCGACTTCGTGTGGGGGGTTAACGCAGAAGAGTTCGTTTTTCAGAAAATTATAGATATTTTGAAAAATGGTGTGAATGTTAATAGTGGTACTAAAGCTAATGAAATTCAAATTGATGTTGTAACCTCCACGATGCCAATTTCTAACACTACTTACAGTCTATGATCTAATCAATGACCTGCATGATCTTTGATTGGGGTTTTTGGGGTAAGAGAGAGATTTTGAATTTTAAGTGCGAAGCAATAGTTATGTGAGTCATCAAATTTTTGTACTGCCATATTTGAATTATGTTCATATTAAAACAGCCTTTTACTGTTTTATTCCTAAGACATGAAATTAAATTAATAAAAATATCATTGGAGTCGATTCATTGAGCCTGGCTCGTTACCTACACTGTTCTTTTTAAAATATATTTTTAGTCTATAAGCTAATACAAAATGGTCACTTTATTAATGCGTTCAATAAACGCTTTAAAAACTCATGTTGATGGCACATTTCCGCAGTGATACAGCTAACTATACTCATCAAACTTTTTCCTAATATTCCTACACAAAGCTAGATGGACTCAGATTGGATGGCGACATGTTAAAGCGTTTGCAAACTGCATGCTAACAACGTGACTATGTGCCACCCTATGAATGGCAGTATTAAAGTTTCATTACTAGGAGCGACGGACTTGTAACGCCAGCGCGCAGCGTGCTATTTTAAAAATGGCATGGTTATTCCAGCAGAGTTCTGAAGCATCAGCGATGCTACCTTGTTCGGGTTGTACATGCACACATTCGATTCGAACAACAAATCCATAAAAACTACAGTTTCTTCGGCGAACGAAGATATACGATTTTTTTCATGCCAACCAGCATCGATTCGGCATCTACCATAGCTGAAGCATGTATCGCACTAAACAACGCAGCGTCGGATATAATGAGACCTGCAATGTCTAGAATATTTTCATTGCCTCATTAATATGAATAGATACGTATGTCGCTTGATCGGTTATTTGTAAAAATCGAATCTTTGCGAATACATAGGATTACTTCATTTACCTAGGATTATTGTAAAGTAAGAAAACGCCAAATTTACCTTGGTTTAAGAAAATGATTAATTTGACTTGAGTGATGCATTTTTGAAAAAATCGGATTATTCAAGTGAAAATCATTATAATATGACATTTATCAAATTTCTCCGAATAAGATCAATATCATTGCCTGCCGGGTTGGTTAAGTGGTCGGAAGCGCGACTGCTAAACATGAGGTCCTGGTTCGATTCCCGGGTTGGGCAAAGTGTTATTTGGTTTTTCCATCGGGAATTTCTCAGTAACAGCCACGGAGTCTGGATTTGTGCCCGGTTGATGGCAATAGGCTCGCTCCCTATTACGTGGGACTTCAAGCATAAGAGGCGAAATGTCGGTGTACTATTAGGTACAATTCTGCCTAACCCTTCGAGGATATAGGCGTGATGTTGTGTTAAGATCAATCTATACTAATATTATAAAGCTGAAGAGTATGTTTGTTTGGTTGAATGCGCTAATCTCAGGAACTACTGGTTCGAATTGAAAAATTATTTTAGTGTTGGATAGTCCATTTATCGAGGAAGGCTATAGGCCATATACCATCACGCTGCGACCAATAGGAGCTGAGCATCAAATAAAAATGTAACGCAGACGAAGTCGCGCGAGTCAGCTAGTAAAATGTGAGACACAACGAAAGATAGGTGTGTTTTGTTTTCATTAACTTTTGATAAACATTGTCATATTTAACAACAAACAATGTTGAACTTATTCACGTCGTAGGTTCCTGTTGATTCACTAATTTGGTTAAGTATTGTTAATTAGGTATAATGTACCTACTAGCTTTTGCCCGCGTCTTCGCCTGCTTGCAGATTACAAATGAGTACTTACATGTTATGTCTCTTGTGTTATCTGTGTGTCTTTTATCTAAATCAATTCAGCCTTTTTTGCGTGATTGAGTAACTAACAGCCAAACTTTAAATTTTTTAGTAACATTTTTTCGTATGGTATTCTACCGACTGTTCTTCGAGTGACGAATTGAAGAAAAGTGCCGAATCGGCGAAAGTGGTGAATTAGAGAATAACTAAAGTGACGAGTGAGGGAAAGTGACCAGCGTCTCGCTGTTACGGTCGTTGAAAATTCAATAGAACGCTTTTATAAAGCCATTAACTTAGGTGTCACCTATGTAGGTATAAGGCTGCTTGCCTCTCCATTTAGTTTAGTTTTCTAGGTTTGTGTCATAAATTCCAACAGCCTGACATTCATTCCAGGACATAGCCTTCTACATAAATAACTACAAAGAATGGCAGTACTTAGAATGATCAAGTAGGTCATTGTGTAAACAAGTAGGTGCCTTACCTTTAAAGACCTGTACTTTCACTATATGTTATAAAATATAGTGAGTCTTTTAAAAAATGACGTAACTACCGTACGTGTTAGGTAGTGTGTTTAACTTTATTTTTACTGTATCATTCACTGTGAATACGTGTAGGAGTCTTTAGTCAACTGGACCCACTCGAAATGGACCCGCGGGATCACTCAACCCAATCACATTTTGAATAGGTCGACTGGACCCACCTCCCTAATTTCATTATTAGTACAGTCACGGTGTAAAGCCGAATGATTTAGTTTTATTTTTATGACCTAAAATACAGCAATATTATTCTGTTACCAACCTAGGTGTGGTATACCTATATAATACCTATTTACACTTACAAATCACACTTATTCACACTAAAACTATTTTTTTAAATTATAATAATACCTAAATTAAGTGCACGAGCACCGCTAATTTCAAGGATTTTATTTATTACCTGCTCGGGTCAACCAATCATAGGCCTGCTTCCTTTGAGTCTAGGGAAGCGTTTTTGTGCATATGCTTCAGCCAATAACAGTCAATTAAGTAGCTTATCTTTGTATTGCTAAAGTTTATTATGTTTTGACTAACCAATTTTGCGACTGTATCCATTGGTAGCTTTAAACAATGATGTTTTTTTAAAGTTTGGATGTGGGTCCAGTTAGCCAATAAAATTACAGAAAATAAATTATGTGGTCAAGTGTACCCGCGGGTCACAAGCGAGTGGGTCCAGCTGACGGAAAACTCGTAGTGAGTGTGTCTCTTTGCTAATATAAACCGACTAGGCTCCGTATTGACATTTTTACTCGACTACGGCAAAGTGAAAAGGAAGGGTTAGTTGTTAGCTGTCTACGTATGTTTGTAACATTTTTATGTTCCACGGTGGCGCCTAAACTAGTGAGCCGACTTCCAACCGGACAGTCAATCGGTTCGTTAACTTATTACGGACCTGACATAGGTTCCATTGTATGCAAACAAAATCAATATGACCGACGTCACATCCATAGAAGTGGGGCTAATCTGTTTTTTTTTCATTCAGTTGAATACGCAGTAAATTACCTCCGCAACCCAATTACTTTACCAGAACATTTCTACGATACACCTTGGTAAGTCTTGTTGTTAGACTTTCGGGTTTCAGACTTCTACCCATAAAACTGCCAAAGAACTACAACTGACAGGCAGGATTGTGTAAGGAATTGTCACCCATCCACGGTCCAACCTCACCAACCATTGCTTAACCTTGAAGCTTGACCTGTTTTGCTGTTATTGTTTAGCTTCTTCACAGTTATTATAGGTACATTGTTTAAGACGTTATTAAAGGACCTAACAAGACGTGGTTAGGTGTGTGATTGTCATCGCAAAGAACATTATAAATGTTTTAAAATACTAATGATGTTATAGTTTTATAAATAAAACAGTTTATCTAACAAATATATATAGACGCGATATGTTATTAAATATTTTACGAGTGTTTGTAAACGTAATAAGGGAATACTACATACTCGTACACACAATAGTATACTACAGACTGAAATTTATCTCGTAGAGTAAGTACTCGGCTACTATATAAAAACCATAACAAATCAATCATCAAATTACGTCTTGGCTACACTCATCATAAACCAAAGTATCAAAACGTCATGCCCGTTTTCTCCAAAAGGTTGGGCAGAGTCTACAATACACCCACATTTCACCATTCATGAGGGGGCAAGCCTAATGCTATCAACCGGGCACACAAGCAGATTTCAGGCTACTGCTCAGAAATATCGGATGGAAAAACCCAATAACTCTTTACCGTACTTGGGAAATGAACTCAGACATAAGTGCTCAGTGGTCTGGTACTCTCTTCAAAGGGCCAATCCGGATGCTACCCTTAATATTGTTACACGAAACAGTTTCTTTTTTAATTTTCTTGGACATAGAAAGAAATGAAGTAAGAAAGATTTCGTCAAAGTTGGTTTCGTCGCTTCTCTTCAGGGTTGTTAGATAAGAAATGTCAATTCCATCTCGCTCATTTCAATTTCTATAATAACTAAGTTCATTTCAGTTTCATTTCATTACAGTTATACTTGTAGCGGCGCTACAAAAAGAAGAACAGCAACATATCAACATCGACAGCTCATGAAAAATTATATCGAGGTTCCTATAACACCTTTTTTCTTAAGTCTATGGTTGATGAGATATTTCCTTCGCTTCCGAAGCCGTAAAAATTATGAGTCCCCCCCTTCTAATTTTTAAAGTAAGGGGACAAAAATTTAGAAAAATACTTTTTTTAGACCGTAATAAATACAAAAATAGATTCGAAAAAGATTTGATATTTAGTTTTTGAGATATTGAGAGTTTGTCGTCAAACTACAGCAGTCTCTTTATTTTTCGTTATGTTCGATAAACAAATTTAGTTTTGCTGTGGAGTGTTTTACATATGAATGAGCTTTAAAAATATCGTTGTTATATTGTTTGGTGCTACGTGCGGAAACCTAGGTGTGCGAATCCGACTCGCAATTGTCCAGTGTTGTATAGTTAATTTGTGGTGAAAAGGGATACATAATTTTATTTCATATTTGGAGTTATTTTTACAGAACTCTTATAAATGTTAGCGGATTGCTCTCCATGTCAATTTCATCCACTTTTTCCACTGTATCATAATAAATCGTTTGATATTAAAATTCGGGGCAATTAATTCGATATAATATGCGTACAGTCGAGTTTATTGCAGTTATAGGAAGACCCACAATAATATTATATATTTATATTTCATTATAGATTCATAAATATCCCCACCATGAGAGTATCCAAGTTGTAGTCGTGGTGGTGCTTACGTGTCTCAATGCTCTTGGGGCTTGCCGGGAGAGTCACTCATGCTGGAAAGGTCCAAGTGAGAGACCAGACTAAGCGGGACACGTGGCAGAGTCCATTACATCGGACTTCTGCGGAGGGCGCACCGTCTGTTGACTTAAACTGTGCGCGATTAACTATCAGAGCTTTTAGAGAGTGAATAAGTTTTCGTCAGTTCACTTTATCCAGAATTTATTAAAGGTGCTGTCGTATACACACAATCACGCGAAAACTGTGAGGTGAATCAGAAGCTTTGAGTACAAGACAGGATACCCTGTATGTCGAGTTGTCACCAGAAGTGACAGTGAAGCGACGAGTTTGTAGGCCAGTCGTTGCTGCAGACTGTGGGTAGAGGCACGGTCAATATATATGGAAGAACTGATTTTAAAATACTGATGAATAATTTTCGTTCGACATAATGTACCGAACACGCGATAGCTGTTTGTTCGTCGATGTCCCTTCCACACTCTATACCCTTCCACACTGTATACACCTACACAGACCAACGATGCCGTGAATTTATGTTTGTTTGTCAAGATGATCGGTGATACCAGTGTGCGTAGCGGTTATCTATCCACGCCACTGATCATAACTTATTGCCTAATGTGTTACAACTATCCTTATCTTACAAGCATTCTTGGATATTGTCAGTTTGTATATTCAATGAGTAAGAGCGCTTATAAAGTATGTTTCTGAAAAAAAAAATGTCGTTTTAGAAATTATTTGTAGTAAAGTAAATAGAATTCATTAGTAATCCTTGCTAGTTTGATTCAATAACAACCTCGCACTTGCAGGCACAAATAGTGTCATGGAAAAACAATAGGAAATCAGTGGTTCGCACTTATCCATATCATGTTTTCACAATCTCATCTTTGCTGTCGTAGCGGTAACATTTATTATGACAAAATATTAAAATAAAAAAGTGTTGTTTACATTTCCATATAGTAAAAGTTTGCCACAGGAAGAAAATTACCTTAGATATATTAATATTAATTGCATAGTAAATGACATGTAATAGTAATTAATGTATTTCATTAATTGACATCAACATTTACATATATTGGTAACGTCTTGTCCTCAAGATGTTACCAATATAAATATCATATTATTTTCTATTACAGCCAACATCTTGGCTAAACAAGTTGCCTCTATTGAGCAATGCGATATTAAGTTAAATTACTCTGCCAATATTTTGATCACAATTAATGAATCAATCAATCATTTAAATTAGAAATTGAGACATTAAAGGCAACCCTTTTTTTGGCAACCTCTTGCACATATTAGGTAGCCAGATAATAAATCCAGTGCAAGTTTTGTGAATTTTAATATACTAAAAACCTGATGCATCAAAATATTCAAGGGTTTTTGACCAAAGAATTAGAAGTTTTCCTGAATTGTAATAACATAGATCTCTTTATATCAAATCGCCAATTAATTTTTAATACAAAATTAGAGGAGTGGGGGGGGGGTTCAATCTTTGCGGCTTTGGAAGTAAATATCTTATCAACCATTGACTTAAGAAAAAAAGTATTTTAAAAACCTCGATATATTTTTTAAGAGCAGTCGATAAACACCCCACACAGTTAAACACATTGAAAAACCTACATGTAGGTAATACCTATTTTAATTTTTTTCATAATTTTAAATATTACTTGTGTAGTAGTTCATAGAAGACACCTACTCTCCAATGTCAACTGTGTGGTACCAACAGTCTCGGAGTAAAATGGCTGTGACATGCGGACGGACAGACAGACAGAAAGACGGACAGAGTGAATCTATAAGGGTTCCGGTTTTGCCATTTGGCAACGGAACCCTAAAAATTACGTGTTTGTAAAACCTATTCGCAAAATAAACATCGTTTATCATTTATTTATTAGCTAGACGAATGAATGAATGGGTGTGTGAGTTTATCAACATCTTTATGAGAATTAATTCCAGTAGCTGCCTTTCAATTGTTCATCCGCTATGTTTATCTAGACACGTACGCTCTCTCTAAACAGACCTGCACTAGAATGGGCCTTATTGTTTTGGTGCCTTATGTCTTTTTAGCCTAACATTTTTGGGAGTCAAGTTCAGTTCGTCGTCAGTGCCCACAGTTATTCAAATGTTTCGAAAATTGGTTTTATTTGCGTTTTTATTTGATTTCGTGTTCAAATCAAATGCCGAGTGTACTTCTAAAGAGTGTGGGATTCATCGAGAAGTAAGAAAAGTCCCCTTTTTTGATACGGTTGGAAAGTTTTTTCAAAATATCAAAACCTTATTTAATCAAAAAACCGAAGAAATGGCAGAACAAAACAACGTCGTTAAAAGCGCGTTTACCAATTTCTTCGATGAAATATTGAGAAAAAAGAAGACTTCCGATAACCTGGAAAATAATTTACGCCTTGGAACTGTTAAGCACATGTTACCACCCACAGGATATCTTCCGAGAGTGACTTTCGATGACAAGCCCTACATGACTGCTGAACAGTTGATTGCAGCACACGGATACTTATCAGAATCACACACAGTACTTACTGAGGATGGTTTTATGTTAACAATGCATCGAGTGGTGCGAGAATTCGACCGCATTAATAGCAGAGTAGTATTACTACATCACGGCCTACTTGGAAGTTCTGACGATTGGTTACTCTTGGGCAGGAATGGGGCCTTACCTTATATGTTACTTGAGAACGGATTCGATGTGTGGCTCCTGAATGCTCGTGGTAACAGATACTCTAGAATACACACAAATAAGAGCTCTGATAGGTCAGACTTTTGGGATTTTTCTTGGCATGAAATGGGTGTTTACGATTTACCAGCAGTGATTAAATATATTATTGAAATCACAAACAGTTCGGATCTGAACTTCATAGGACACTCCATGGGTTGCACAGCATTACTTGTGTTGTTATCAACTAAGCCAGAATACAACGATGTACTAAGTTCAGGTATTCTATTAGCCCCATTAGCTTTTATGTATCACGCTAAAGGCCCACTCAGTATGTTGGCAAATTTCTACAGAGAAAATGGTAAGCAGTCGCTTATCTTTCTTGGACAGTTAGACTTTATGCTTAACGAAGAATTCCCAGAACAAATTATTGAAAAGTATTGCAAAGGATTACACAGGTCATGTTATAATACTTTGCTATTACTCGGGAATGGTGGTGGTGGTCATACGTGGGATCCAAAGGTCATGGCGGAAGTGCTTGCTCATGTACCTGCGGGAGGCTCTGTGAAGACGGTGATGCATTACGTGCAGCTTGTGAAGAGCGGATTCTTTCAAATGTTTGACTATGGGGCCGAAAATAATTATCTAAAATACAGGAAAGGTGCTCCTCCATCTTACAACTTAGGTAGTATAACTTTACCGATAGCAATGTTCAGTTCACCGTCGGACTGGTTGGCCACTAGATCGGATGTACAAACACTGTTGCCCCTGCTCCGGGATGTGAGAATTCATCACGTGATCAAATCTGAAAATTTTGGACACTTCGAGTTTCTTTGGTCGCCATATGCACAAGATTTAATTTATAATTTTGTTGTGCCATTATTGGATCAACAATTACCGAGGGGAAAAATGATACCCGATAAATAGTTAAATCTAAACGCAGATAATTTGGCTGGTACAAAATACAATACTCATCATCAGAGATCGGAATATGTAGACTATATTTGCCTAAACTTCAAGGAAGTCAGTATAACATGTGGATACTCTACACCGATAAAGAAGAAAGAAGAAGAAAATGTATTTATTAGTCTCGCACTGGGCAAAACAAAATGGTAACTTGACAAAAACAAGATTTAAAAAAAAGGTAAACTTAGAACAAATTAAAATAAGACTAACTAAACTGACCAGTTTAGTTAGTCTTATTTTACAGGACCCTGTACGAGGCCAAAAGGCTCCTATCTCAGCATGGTGCTGTAACATTTAAAAAAGTGAAAGCGCTGGTATTCTGATAGTGCCCAAAGTGATGCCACGGTCAGTTAATAATAATAATAAATAAAGTGTATAATGTGTGTGTATGTGTGCAGATCTAAATGTTAAGTATCTATTATTTAAAATACTAGCTGACCTGCGCAACTTGTCTGCGTTACATTTTTGATTCATTCTCCGCTCCTATTGGTCGCAGCGTGATGCTACATAGCCTTCCTCGATAAATGAGCTATCCAATACTAAAATAATGTGCGCGTTCAATCAACCAAACAAACAAATTCTTCAGCTTTATAATATCAGTATAGATATGAAACGAAATACTTACAACAACTATTTCACTTTTTTAGACCACAGTTTTAGACCAATCTATATATATATATATATATACATATGTTAATATACCAATATATACCAAATATGAAACCAAATACTTTTACAACACGAAACGAAAGACACCTAACAACCGACTTCGATGCAGTTTACCCGGCGAGGGTCGTTCTTTCACGGAAAATCTTAATACCGCAATTCAGAAATTGGCGTCGATTAAGCCCGGAGTTAAACTGCTAAAATTTAATTCATGGAAAGCGATCGAACAAACAATATAGGCTATGAATATACCTTTTGCTATCATAACTTTTTGAAAAACCCGATAAGTCGATTTAAAGTTATCTTGTGAGCACTTCATCTTTATTCATTAGTACCACTTTGATTTAATAGATGACATTGCGTAATGATGATGATAGTTTCTTGAAAACTTTAAATACATATATCTTTTGATCATGAGCACGGATTGCAATGAAACAAAAACTAATACCTTCTCTAAGTTATGCACTATACTTGTGCATTAAAACTAACCACATTGGTTTTGTAATTTTCACGTGATACTTAAATAAACACTACAGACAAACAGACTGCAGACAAACAGACAAAAATTCTAAAAATAGTAGAAATGGGTTCTGTTTGTTATCCTTTAACACCGCTACTATTTTTTTTTTCGAAATATTTTCAATGTACAGAAACGTCACGTCTACAGATTTATTATATAGATAGATCTAATATTCTAAAGTTAAACTACAGATTGGATTTGTGCAGACATTAAAAACATATCTTCATCTTTGTTGTCTACAGCAAAGATGGGGATATGTTTTTAATGTAGTCGGCTTAATGAAAACCACGAATCAGCCTTTTTACATTTATACGATTGTGAGGCTTATAATACTGGCTTTATAAATTGGGATATAATAATGTCGCTCTCTCGTGATTACTTTAATTTCTTTTTCTCAATCTAAAGTTGTTCGTCTATTTAGAGCTGATTGTAAAATACCGTATTGGTGTTAACACGGCTTTGATGTTGTCGGAATTAGGGCAAATTTTGTCATAATCTATTAGTAAGTAATAAAATAAGGACCGGAGTCCTTTTTAGGTACGTTAAATTAATGAAAAGTCTATAAAATCTAACTTGTCTGAAATGACAGGTTCCAAATTAATGTGACTAGTACTGGCAAAGTAGTTATGACCAAAGCTCTTATAAATAATTACAAATGCATATACAGTGTGTTTGGTTAACGTTTACCGGTTACCGATACTTTAAGGGCATATTTTTATACTCATTTCTAACGACAAATACACGTTTCATGGGAATAATTTTTAACTATGAAATAAATCCTAAACAAAAATTCAAGCAAACTGAATAGCATAAAACTGTTACACAATAGCAACACCATTTAATTATTGGCCTTAAGTATAATTTTCACTAATTCGCACCTGGAAATAAAATTTAATGAACGAATTTAGCAAAGGGTTTTTGAAGTAGCGAGTTGGCAACATGTCTTTAGTGTTTATACCGATGCTGAGGTCATTAACCTATCGTTGCTAGCCTTATAATCTACATCATAGTAGAAAACGCTTAAAATGAAAAGTAATGTCATGTGACTAGAGTAATGGATACATTGCAATTTTTTTTTTATGCAGACTGGAAACGTCATGAGGCGCCGTATTGTCGCGCCACCCTTTTAAATAGTGATCGAAATAGGTAAAGCTAAGAGCTAATGTACCGAAAGTTCAAAGTACAGAAACAAAAAGGGGGGAGTTCCTTAGGACAATTTTTTTTTCCGATTATTTTTTTCTGAAACTCGGAAATGTGTCGGAATCAGTTAAGTACATTTAATAATAATGTTATTTATTAATCAGTACAGTAAACTAATTGAATTAATTATTTTTCCTTTTTAACCGACTTCGACAACAAGGAGAATGTTCTCAAAAAGCCAGTAGATACGTTTTCTATTGTTATGAATTCAGGTAAAGAAGCTGGTATATTAGCTTCCGCACTTACATACATAAGTCGTTCAGCCGAAGATAAAGAGGATTACCTTTATTTATTAAACAATAAAAATCGTGCACTTTTTTTTAAACAGAAACAGTAAATGAATTCGATAGTTGTTTTACTTTATTAATTTTAGTTGTACTTAAGTAATGTTCCGACATTCGGAAAAAATATTCCGAAAAAAAAAATTGTCGTAAGGAAGTCTCCAGTTTTCGTTTCTGTTCCTTGAACTTTAGGCACATTAGCTCTACCTATTCCGATCACAGCTGCTTATAAGGCAACAAGTTTTTTTTTCGTCCAAAGATCGTTGTTTTGAATAGAAAAGTTTATCTTCGTGAATCTAGATGAGGGATCGGGGCCTGAAAGGCCTAGACAAGTGGTCATCGCTTTCAAAGCAACTTGCAAAAGTGTGAATTCAATCCGTTTTGATAACGTTGAAATTTGTGTTGAATGTCGCTTTGCCTAGGAGCTGTGATAATATCCGATCTTCTTGATATATTCTTTGTTATTTAAAACCATGAATATGTTTAGGCTGTATTGATGTTGCTTACCTATGCGCGTACCTGTGTTTATCTCATTTAAAACATTGCATTTCCCCAGCGTGATATGTGAAGCAATACAATTTTTGTAAGAACATCAATAATAAATTAATTTTTGACTCTAGAATCACTACATAGTATAAAACAAAGTCGCTTCCCGCTGTCTGCCCCTATGTATGCTTAGATCTTTAAAACTTCGCAACGGATTTTGATGCGGTTTTGTTTTAATAGATAGAGTGATTCAAGAGGAAGGTTTATATGTATAATACATGCATATTATAGTAGAGAAAACATTAGTATCTACATTGCACCCGTTCGGAGCCGGGGCGGGTCGCTAGTCTTAGATAAATGGAATAATGTTTAGCAGCTATACATTGATATTTTAAAACAGCTATATTAGTTTTTTGTAATTTATGTCGATAAACCCTGTCGTACCCGCATGAATGAAAATACTCACTAATTATAAAAAGATTTTATATTCATTGTGTGTTTTATTCCTTCCCGACTTGAAAAAGTCCTTTTTAATCGCTACAGAAACAGTCCTTTTTATGCTTGCTATAACATTCGTTCTGGAGAAAATTACGTGGGCGTTTCTCGAACCCGATAATTATCTTACACTTGTAAGGTATTTTACAGGCAAGGTACAATGTACGACTAAGGCCGTACAAGCTCGCTTCCTGTTTATTCAGTTACCCGTATTTATCATGTTCGATTAGGTTACTATCCGAAAGAACGTTTTTCCTGTTAACATCTTGTAAAGTTAGCTTATTGTTGATAATTCACAAAACGTAATTATACTCGTATCATAACTTCAATCAATATTTAAAGGGAAAATCATCAGACGTTTGAAGTACACTAACTTTTTTGCAAAAAAAACCGACTTCCAAAAAAAACACTAAAAAAAAGGGGAAAATAGCTTTACTTTCGGAAGTCGGTGGCAAAAAAGTCAATGAAACAAACAATAGTCACCGACTTCCGAAAGTAAAGTTATTTTCCACTTTTTTTTAGTGTTTTTTTTTTGGAAGTCGGTTTTTTTTTGCAAAAAAGTTTTTATTTTACCCTTTTTAACCGACTTCAAAAAAAGGAGGAGGTTCTCAATTCGGTTGTATGTTTTTAGTTATCGTATCACACACAAACCCTTGTCAAATATCAATTTCGCAATTTCTTGGATTACTTGGATGAAATTTTTTCCAGTTATTTTGATTTCAAAACCAAACTTTCTGAACCGATTTTGATGAAATTTCTATGAGACCAATCGGGAAGTAAATCCATTCAGATAAAAGAAGAATTTTTCAAATCGATTCATAAATGACGGAGATATGAGGTAACAAAAACAAAAAAAAAAAACATACAACCGAATTGCGAACCTCCTCCTTTTTTTGAAGTTCGTCTAAAAAAGGAGTGAAAATCTCGTTTTGAATCTCGATACATGTACATCCGGTTGGTTTTTGTTTAGTAACTAACTTTTAAGTGCATTTATTACATAAGTAGAAATCTTTCCCAAACCATTTGAAAAGATTTTCCAAGTTCGTTACTCCCTAATTAGGGGCTTGTATATTATAGCCTGAAAGTGAGTGTACAACAGTATTACCTCCGTCTACCCTTCAACAATTCAGTTTCAGTATTAATAAACATTTCAAGGACCTTCTCTATACAAATGTAAAATCTCTCTTTTGCCGTTATTTTCATATGAAACATTGTCCATGTATTTTTAAAGCCCACGTGAATTATTAAGACATGCGTTTTTCTCGATCCGTCCTTCAATTGTAGTTCATCTCCTTAGGGATGCTTTTGAGCAGGTATTTACCCTCCTCGCGATACGAAATTGGCTAACTTGCGTTAACCCGTCAAAGCACACGGCTTCTAATTGGTTGCTGGCAAGGTTTATGAAAACATGCATTGTAAATGTTTTGGGTGTGAAGCGGTTGCTGATTAAGTTGTTGCGTTACGAGTCATTAATTTCATGATTGTGTGTAAAGTGAAAGATGAGTTTTAAGGGGTTGAACTTTGAAATTATTAACTGATTTACACGAGACATAGCTTAACGTTTGTGCAAAAAATAAGAAATGAATAATCACAACAACAAAAGAAACAAACTGTAGGTAATTAAGCGAACATTTCCAAGTGTTGATCACGTTGTATGAGCGACGGGCGGATGACGCCGCGTTTACGGGCTGCGGCCAGAATCGGTCACCCGGGAAATCACCGACGTGGGCCCGCCTGCTCCATTCCCCTGGCGGGATGCGTGCATAACATTTTCTGGCTTTGTTAACTTGCTCTCAATGGCATTTCTGAATCCACAATGCATGTTCTACCTGCATCTTTAGACTTCTTCGAAAATCGAACCTGAATGAAAATAATATTAACACTTAAGACAAACTAATACTATAAAGAGGTAAACTTTGTAAGTTATGATGTTCCAGGTAATCTCCGAAATAACTCGTTTGATTTTAAAACTTCTTTCACTGCACACTACATAATTACCAAATAACATAGTACAAAAAATAAAAGTGTTCTCATTCTATTATGGAATTTAATGGATCTGTAGTGTCCGACCGAAGGTCGATTATTGGCCGAAGCCGATTAATCGTTAATAGCCACAATCTTCGGCCGAAGCCGAAGGTTTAATAACTTAAGAAACACAGTACAACATTGGCTAAAAGTGATAGAGAAAGATCCCAGGGCCGCCAGACCATTCTTATTTTCTGATTAACAAAGTTTGTGGCATCGAGTAATATTATTATGTACTGTGAACGTTTGCATACCTGCTAACTTATGCCTTGGGCATATTTTCGGATATGAGGTGCTAGAGTTACATGAAATTACTATCACTACATGAAATATTAGTACTATCTTTCGAGTCTAAGTGCTTTTTTGGCCGAAGGCAACCGCAGCTGAAACCGATGCATCTGTCGGACACTACCCTGTCTGCTTACCCTGAAAGTGTTTCGAAAAACATTTTTTTAATTTTATTGCATACTCGATCTCACTGTTGTCGATTTTTTTTTATCAGGCAATCCATTCGTAATATGTTTATTCATGCATTAAGATTTCTAAAAATATTTTTCATTCTGTTGTCGTATAAGTGAAATTCGATCTTAGACGGGATTTCAGAATATACAGACAGGTCCTCGAGTCGTGGTGTCAAGATGCGTTAAGTAGGATGTCTAGACATACCTTTGTACTTCTTAAGTAATTACTTACTCAGTCGTCTGCAGTTCATAGTTAAAGTATCAAATTACCGACTTATACCTACTGCTAAATTAAAACTCGATTTTTACCAAGATGTAACATATTTATTTAATCAAAATATTTACACTCATTATCTATACATTGCTGCCATCTAATCGGAAATTCATTAATTTATGCCTTTGCGATAGAACTCTGGGGATCTAGATTCGATAAACTGTGTGAAAGCATTTTGTACTGCCTCCTGGGAAGAAAATTTTTAACCACGTAGAATATTGTCCAAATCACGAAAAAAATGGTAGTTAGTTGGAGCAAAGTCTAGCGAGTACGGAGGATGTCGTATGGTTTCTAACTGCAGCTCCTGTAGAGTTACAACGGTGTCCCGTGCAGTGTGAGGTCTTGCGTTATCATGGAGCAATAATGGTGAAGATCGATTCAAGAGTCGGGGCTGTTTCACTGCCAGTTAATGACAAAAACGCGTGCCGCCGCGCGCCGCCGCTCCAAACTTGCTTCGTCCGTCGCCCGCTCGAACAAGTATAAGCGTCCCGGGCCTCGCTGCCGCGCGCCGCCCGCGCCTCGCTGCCGCGCGCCGCCCGCGCCTCGCTGCCGCGCGCCGCCCGCGTCTGCAGTCGGCCTACCTCGTTGCTAGAGAGTGCGCACGCTCAACTACGTGGTGCGATACCTACTGCGTTTTTCGCGACCTCGATACCGCGTTGGGTAGCTCTAAGATAGCTTGCAGATCTTGTATGCTGTGTGCCGAATACAACATTATTATTACCTTCCCGTTGCATCCTTTATCCGCGCCGCCAAAGCCACCGCCATTAGATGGGTAGTTTGACTCGGATTGGCTTCAACCATCTCCTTCAATTTAGCGTTATTCACCTGTGTGGGCGGTCTTCCACGTGGTTCGTTCTTCAAGCCGAAGTTTCCATTACGAAAGCGTGTAAGCCAAAAACGCTCGGTGCGTACATTAGCAGTCTCCTCTCCAAACGCAGCATTGATAGTCTCTGCCGCGTTAGTACCGCGTCGGAACTCGTATTCAAAAATTACTCGAATTTTCAAAGTATTCATCTTTTCCGTCTAAGGTGAATAAAAAAAAACAATCGAAATTGGAAAAATCTAATGTTGCACATTTTATAAAAGAAACATCTCATACTATAATGTAAAAAAAGTTTCACTCGAATATTTCACACCAAGAAGGTTTAATGTCAATTCAAGTAGTAAGTATCTATATTACTATAAAACGGCAATTTCATACTTTAACCCCTATTATTAATATTCAAATATCAAATATACGACTACTATTTTCAATGACAGAGTTTTCAGATGCCCCCGACGTGGCATAAAACTGTGGCGCTGCATTTGGAGCATCTGAGCAGTGCAGGTTATCAGTTTGATTGGCGGCGGCAGAACGATTGCATCGGCAATCGTCAACGACGGCAAGCATAGGTCAAGCTAGAAGGCTTACTGCGCACCCACCAACCCGCATTAGGCAAGCGTAATAGGTTTATTGTATATTTTCCTCCTCATGACAAATACAAATAAAAACAAGCCCCAAGTGCCCGGTAGTTCCAGGGGCGCTCCTGACGACGGCACGCCACGGAGCAAGGAGTGCTCAGAATCTCCGGGTGGGATCCACACACCGGAAAATGACCAAGGCTAAGCAAAAGGACAAAGAAAACTATTTGAACACAATGACTTATAACCTTTCTCTTTTGACAATTTTTTTTACATCAGCAACTACTTCTATTCTACCCTTTAAAATTGGCAATGGCAATGAACATGGATTTCTTCAGACGGAAATACTTGGAATAAAATCGATTTTATATTAACGTCACATCATCAAATAGTAAAAATATTCAATTTCTAAACCAACTTGTTCAATCGCTGATAATATCAAAGTAATGGTCTATTTTAGTTCAACGCTTTAAAAATACTTAAATAGGTACCTACGTTTTTTCGTCATTGATAGGGATAACAAGAAAATTTATTTGGAAAACAGACTGAATGAAAATTCAGTTCAATATAATATATATTTGGGCAGATGGGTTTTCAATACCCAGCTTTCTGTTTAAAACAAATATTCCGGTTACGCCCGACAATAATAACATCGATGTGATGTAAAGTGATGGCGAAACAAATATTCCATTCTGTAATTACATAAACATTCATCGTAGGGCACAAAAACACGTTTTAAAAAGATGTTATTAAATTCAAAGCACGGTACCTTGCAATCGGTTTCAGTTATTTTCTATTATTTATTATTGCGGAAAATGAGTATCAATTTCAGTATCTATTGAACGCAAAAATGAACTTATTTTCTTAGGTGTTGCGGTAGAGTTTACAGTGGCGAGTTTACTGGTTGACCACAAATATTGAATGTTACCTGAATCACCTCCCCTGTGGTTTGCCGTGGGACATAACATGGTACTATGACAAGGTTTTATTTAACCAACGCCGCAGGAGACACATTCAATTAACTCGATGCTTAAGGCTCCTATATGTACAGTTTTTTTTTAAACATTGTAGGCAAAACTTTGTAGACAGCTGCTAATGTTTTGTTGCAGTTAGTATTAAATTGACAGTTTATGTTATGGAATAGTACCTACCCATAACTCAGGCTCTTTTTTAAGGGGCAGATTTCAACATCTCGAACAAAAGGATTTAACGATATTCGTTTATATGTATGTATATCAAATAAATATTCTTATATTATTTTAATATTTAAAGCTTATGTTTCGGTTTAACACCTTCGGCGCCAGTGTATCATTTTTGCACACACGTGTTAATACAATGTGTATCAAAAATGATACACGTGGCCCATCGCGTTCAAGGCGTTGTGTATCACTGATGCACACGTTTTTCGTACATTTCTTTAAGGAAAAATCAAACGCTGGCCTGGACGAATCTTTTGGTGTATTTGGGTTTGGAGTACGACTTATGCTTTAGAAAATATTAGCCTTTGAGTCCAAATGCAACTAAAAATAAAACAAGTAGCTGATTCCTATGACATTTTAGTATAGTAATTATTCAAAAAAGAAAAGAACAGAAGTCAATGTGTATTGATGAAACACTTGCGACACAAGAAAATCGTACAGGTTGAACATATGGTATACTTAGATTTGAGGTGCCTTTTTATTTTTTCCCGCTATTTTTGTACCCTTTCTCCCGTAAATTTTATAACATTCGGTGCAATGTCCAGATGTACTTGGAGCGTTATCAGGAACTACTGTTGTTATCCAATTGTATATTACTATTCATCCTTCGTGCAGAAGTGCGCCTCTGTATCTCTGGTAATAGAGGCATCTCACTCTCGGAAAAAGTCGAGACTCGTCTAGAAGAAAGAGGTGGATTCCAATTGGAAATCTCATCAGCACTGTCACTTTCGGAACTAACCATCCCATTGCCATCTTCATTATCCGGATGATAGTCTGGATCATACTGGGAATCGTCACTATCGAATTCCATGTTTTATAGTTAAGTGGCACTGTATTTATTTTTATTAAATATTGTGTAACAAATCAAAATGGAATTTAGGAAAAACAATTACAGTGTTCTTGTTATTGTTTTTCCTAAGCACCTCCGTTGGAAATGTATTTGAAACAAAAAGAAAACACCACTTAAAGCTTAAATGTTATATGTATCATAAATGATACACATGGCCCTGGAGATATGAGAACACACAAAACTATTTGGTAGGCCAGTGTATCATTTATGATACACACTCTGAAAAACCTGAAAAAAGAAGGGAAAAGGAAGATGAAAGCTTAAAACACATCAATACAATAAATAAAACCAAATAAACAAAAAAAAAAAATAATACAAAAAAAGTGTGATTTTGGAAATCATGCTTGGCGCCGAAGGTGTTAAAGCTTTTTTATCTATACATTTAATACAAATTAATTAAATTGAAGTGTCTGTTTATAACAGCTTTATACAAGGTGTTGATTTGCATCCTCGTCAAATTCAAGGATGTAATTATGCTAATGATTCTCCACCCGAATCAATAATAAAATGGGTAGATCATTTTTTTTTTCTTAATATCGGAAATCGACAAGTACACCACCCGTATTAAAACGCGGCCCGTCTAATATTAGCCCTATAACCGCGCTTCCACACACACAAACAAACGCAGACGTTTATTCGATAAACGGGTGATTATCCTCTTTTGAAAAGGGCTTCATTCTGAAATAGTGTCAAATTAAAACAACTAAAAAAAACAGCGTTTCTTATTATTGACCAGGTAATTTATACTGATTATTTACGTCTTCTACGATTATGACAACCTCCTGAATTTTGACGAAGTTTCTAAACTACACCTTGTATAAACCCACAAACAGCCAGAACAACTTCTTGTAGGCCATCCAAATATTTGTTCCGTGCGGGAATCCGAACTCGCGACAAACAGCGCAGCAGCCGATCGCTCAGCCACTGCGCCAATCGGGCCATCATTAGTAACACAAGGAATAAATGCCATAGACACAAAAGAAACAGGTAACAAACGGTGAAGGAGGCTAACAGAAAGTAGGCCGCAACGAAAAGGGGCCACTCGCCCATAAACACAAACAAGGCCTTTAACGGCCTGACGAGGAAAGAGTTTACCGACATTACACTGAATATCATTAATTTGTCATACCTTCAAGTATTTTAACCGTACCTATACCCAGCACTATGTTCAGGAAAAGTGCAAATACATTTATTAACATAATATCATCACGCCTGTAATCCCCGAAGGGTTAGGCTGAGTTGTACCCAATAGTACACCCACATTTCGCCAGTCATATTGAAGTCCCATGTTATAGGGGAGCGAGCCTTTTGCCATCAACCGTGCACAAATCCAGACTCCGTAGCTGCTACTAAGTAATTCTAAATGGAAGAACCAAATGACACTTTGCCCGACCAGGGAATCGAACCCAAGACGAATGCACAGACCAACGACCAGAAGGTCAGGGAGCACTCGACTAACAAGGCAATTATTATTAAATCAAACTTTAACACGTTATCTGCCAAGCTATATTTTGAAATCCGTCAAATTATTTTTTTTGCGAATTGATTCCAAATGGTTTAAATTGAATAATTATGTATAAAAAGTGTTCCCCTTTTTTATATCAATAAAAAAAGAAAAAAAAAAAAATTGTCAGTCACCCGTGACTGACGTGGCTTGAACAGGTAGTGAGTCTGTCAGGCACCGGTGACTGACATGACAGTTAACGTGTTAATGCAGATAATTGTGATCCCTGACTTATTACATGATCGCATCGTAACAAAACATCACTACAGTAATCCTCGTAGGAATAAGCAGAGGTATACCCATAGTAAACTCTCATTCCGCAAATCCATTATCATTATCCATTATCATTCATATTTCATTTCGTAAATTTTCATTACAGCGGTTATATTTCTTTTTCAAACCTTGCCTTACACTTGGAATTCCTCTTATATCGTGGGTGCGTTTACAAACATTTATACTCGCATACACAAACATCCAGACCCGGAACAACAACCTGTAGGCCACACAAATATTTGTTCCGTGCGGGATTCGAACCCGCAACACGCAGCACAGCAACCAATCGCTCAGCCACTGCGCCAACTGTGCCGTCTTAAATGTTTTCTCTATAATTATGTTTAGAAATTGTGGTCAACACTGAAATTGGTCTTGAAGATAATATATGATGCACAAGGGGCTCTCTCTCTCTCTTGAATACTGTGCGAAAATTGAAATTTAAAAAGCAAATAGTGTTGAATTAATAATTTCCTGAGTATCAAATATGAAGACAAGACTCCGACTATAGTGGACAATAGTTTTGTCGGTCTTTAAAGCGTCTGGTAGAAATTTCCGCCTATGGGAAGTGTTGATTATTAACTTTTAACGATATTCTATATAACAGTTTTAAAAATCAAAACTCAGACAAGTTAAAAAACTGAGTAATATTTTTTTGTAACTTTAGCACCCATAAAATTCGCCGTCGTCGGCCCAAGCTAGCAAATATGCATACGTTCACAGTACATACTAACACTGCTACATACCCACACATTCTGTTAATCAGAAAATAAGTATGTTTTGGCGGTCCCGGGATCTTGAACCGTTAATAATGATGAGTACAATGAAGCCTTTAGACGTGTGGGGTAAACAAAACATAAGGTTGAACAACCCTCCACCGTAAAATTCCGCAGGAATTCAATATAGTCTAGTAAAAACTCTGTTACTGTAATGAAAAGCGAGGCAGTTCCTCTCTGTGCTGTCTGAAAAATGAAATAGCCAAAACTAATTCATTTACCTGAGAGCCTAACATGAATCCATCCTTGCCCATGGCAAAATATTGACTCACAGATCCCATCCATTCCAGGCAATGGGTGTAAAACAAATATGGTTTTTCGATTACATTTCATCGCATACAGCTACAGTAAGGCGTGTTACACACTGGGTGATAGAATCTCATCTATATAGGTAGATGTATCATCATCATCTGACATGTTCCAACTAAGTTGGGGTCGGCTTCCAGTACCTACACTACGTAGTCTTTTACATGAGGCCACTGCCTATCTGACCTCCACAACTCTGTTACTGAGCAATACGATACCTCTCAGTAAGACTGGTTGTCGGAGTTTCGGGCTTCTAACTACACGTAACTCAAAGATTATACGTCAACTGGGTCCAGTGTTGGGCAAAATTATTTAACTTATGAATGACTAACGAATAATGATTAAAAACGTCAATCATCATGATCGTCATGATTGATGACTAATGTCATATTAGATTACTTATAATCAGTTCGTGTGAGTTATGATTAATTAGTCACACATTTATACTTACACTAATAGTATAAAACATTAATTGCACTTCAGTCGTCTCATATTCTGCCAAATTAATCAAAGTAATATGTTATTTCAAAATCTTATCTAAGGTGGGTTTTCGTAGTGTAACTACATGGAATTACGGATTTACATATAAAATCCGTGTTTCATCTGCCTAGCCTTTTCTTAACTACGTTGGCGTCGGCTTCCAGTCTAACCGGATGCAGTTGAATACCAGTATTTTACATGGAGCGACTGCCTATCCTATCTCCACAACCCAGTTCGTACTGGGTAATACGATACCCCTTGGTAAGACTAGTTGTCAGACTTTCGGGCCATTAACTACCTGTAACGACTGTCAAAAATCTACAAATGACAGCTGGGACCAACGGCTTAGCGTGCTTTCCGAGGCACGAAGGTAACTCGATGTGTAATGGGTGGTCACCCATCCACGGACCCACCCAGACAAGCGCGGCTTAACATGACGATCGGCCCGAGCGTATATATGTATAGCGATATAAAATTCGTCTTTATTGTTTTTATTTTGGAGGGCGCGTTTGTGGCAACGCCCGCCAACTGCAGGTGCTTTTTCTACACGGGTTTCTGGCAAGCGTCGAAATTGAACGAATTGTTCTGAACGCACACTCAGCGCGGTGGGACAGGCGACATGCGGGGGGCAGGAGTCGCACATTTCGGAGTGTTATTATTTTTTACATATTACTAGGTAGGTACTACGAGTATATATGTATATTATTTTTTATTTATCATATAAAATTTATATTTGATTCACTTTACTTTGTCTGAAAAGTAAAAGGGTGGATTTCACCAACTGAATGAGAACGCGATTATGTCAAGTGAAACGCGTTCTAGCGCTTAATCGAGTTTAATTTTACGATTTTGATTTCACCAACACAACGTAAATCCGTTTGAACATGAACGAGTTTGTCATGTAGACGCCCGAATTTTGGTGTCCAAGTCTAAAACGAGATTTTGAGCTGTTCATCGTTGTTGTTAATCATATTGTTTTATGTATTTTACTAAAAATATTGATTTTGTTGGTTTGGCTATGCAAAATAAGAACACTGTTAACGTGAATGTTAGGATGAGGACTTTCGTCGCTTAAGATCGATACGCGAGAGTAAGGAACACTTTGTTACAATCGATGACCAGGAATTTATTACACGGTTTCATCTCAAGAAAGCAACAGTTCTGTCTGTATTGGAGTCTGTTGACGACAAAATAGTTTCCTAAAAATATGTAAGTACCTACCAAACGATTATTTATTTTAATTAGATGTACCTACCTGGTGCACAAAAGGACAGCCTAAACCATTATTCATTGTGCTCCACGTTTCTACGCGACTAAGTGATATCAGATGTCTGCTGCAGATTTGCATAGAATTAAGTACCTCTTCTGCACACAGAATTGTGTACAGAGTCAGTGCTGCTATCGCATCACTCCAACTATTGATAGTTTGCCCTCGAGGATCTGAGCAGTATTGATAACAATGAATCAGTAACAGTCCATTATTTTGCTAACAGCAAAAAATCATTTTTAGTAATCTATACTTCTATACTAATACTATAAAGAGGAAAGATTTGATTGTTTGTTTGTTTGCATTGAATAGGCTCCGAAACTGCCTGACCGATTGGAGAACTTCTTTCACCGTTGGGAAGCTACACTATCTTCAAGTGTCATAAGCTACATTATATTTTCAAAAAAATTAGGGATTCTTACAAAAACTCCAATAATGTAACCCAAGGTGTAAAAAAATGACCAAAAAATACCTTACATCGCGTGCGTTGCTACTATTGATGAAAGAACAAAATAATGTACTACGACTTTGCAGAACACATCATTATCTACAAAAAGTGTCACGACAGCATAATATTTGTCTAAATTTTATGTTTATGTCACAATAATAGTTCTTTTATTTTTTAAATTTAATTGAAATGCCGCCGCTAGAAAAGGCTCTTTATTTGTGCCTTGGTAGGAATTCTTATCAAAATAAATTACTGCATACTCAAGACTGTTTCAATACCTTTATATAACTTTTTGAATTATTCAATTCGAACATTCCATTCGAAAGATATCACGAGTTCAAAAATGTAAGTATTAGAAAAAAGTCGCGTGGTCGCCGCTCACTCGGCTCGGCTTACTATGCGATGTAGGCGTCACTGAGGTACAGGAGGGGAGGCAATGTTAAGAAATTCGGCTCCCTATGCAGCGGCCAAAAAATTTAATAAATAAGTCTAATGGCTTTTGTTTGTAGTTATGATCTTTTTACAAACATTAGAAATAAAAATAAAATAATCGAATTTAAAAAAAAAATAACAAAAAAGTAATATAATAATAATTTCCAGGCTTTCTATAGAATGTACTCTTTTTAGTAACCGGCGCAAAAAAAAAGGTGTCTGTGTGTGAGTGTGTGTGTTAAAATTTATAACTTTTGATTTTTTTTATATTTTTAATGTTTTTTTTATTGTTTTATATGTGAATATGAAAAATAAAATTCTATCCTATCCTATCCTGTCCCGTCCTATCCCTTCCTAACCCGTCCTATCCCGTCTATTCCTTCCTACCCCGTTATATCCCGTCCTATCCCGTCCTATCCCATCCAATTTTTGTTAAATACCCGTGCTAAGCCAGGACGGGCCGCTAGTATAACAATAAATACAGACTGTATCTTTTCAGATTAGCAACATAATTTACATCAAACTACAGACTGGATTGGAGTGGCATGGAAGGAATTTTGGCCACATAAGAATGGTACCTACCTAGGTACTATGTAGTCCCATTCACCGTTTACTCCATACACTTCACAGTATATCGTGTCGTTATTTCACGAATCAATGGTATTATCCCGGCAAAAATCGCCATTTCGGCACTCCTCTCAAAGCTTCCTTATTCCCTTTGCGTGCCTTCTATTATACAAAGGTTTACATTACCGCATGAAATAATAATGCTTAAGGAAAAGAGAAGACTACGGCGCGGCACGGCGCGGCGCGGCGCACAGTGGGCTGAAAATCGACTTTCATAGACATATAATACTTTTTTCCCAAATGTCCCCTTTTATGACTTGAAAATGTTTTGGGAGACTAAATCCATGCCTAAAAATATCAACATTATGGAATAGCATTGCAAACAACGCATAAAAA